>JAJHZJ010000318.1:11375140-11455140 GCA_023548195.1 Bettongia penicillata ogilbyi | reverse complement strand
GAAGGGAGTAAATATTAAGCACCTACTACATACCAGGTACTGTGTTAAAGCACTTTATACACATTATTTCATTGGATCTTCACAGCAGTCCTGTGGAGTAGGTACTATTCTTATTCCCATTTTACAGCTGAACAAACCGAGCCATTCAGAGGTTAAGTGACTTGCCCCAGCTGTTCCAATCAGAGCCTGAAGCTGGATCAGAACTTAGATCTTCTGACTCCAGGCCCAGCACTCTCTCATGGCCTCTAATAAGATCACTTTCCATCGAGGCAGACAATACCTACGTGAGGTTTTAGTTGTTAAGTGAGATAGAAAGTTCCCAAGGTCCTTAGCATACTATGGCAAAACAGATGGTAATTTATTCTCTTTAATGCTGTTTCTACTAAAAAAAATCATCAGTTTCTGATGGTGAATCATTTGACAGAGTCAAAAACTTTGACGGCATTCTTTCACAACATGACTAAAGTGGGAATATGTTTACTATGACTGTACATATATAACTTATATCAAGACTGCCTGTCATCTTGGGGAGAGTGGAGGGAGGGAAGGAAGGAAAAAAAAATCTGGAACTCAAAATCTTATAAAAGTCAATGTTGAAAACTATTTTTACATGTAATTGGAAAAAATAAAATACTATTAAGTGGGACTTTTTTTGAGCCTTTAGTAGAAGAGATAGCATTTTTAGAAGTGGTTGCCACCATAAATATCCCCTGGGGTGGCTTTGAAGGACTCTCGGTCCAGAGTTCTGGACTATCTCCAATCTTGGCATAATGAAGGTAGGAACTGAGGTAGGGGTAGTACCATTCCCCTCATGCATAGCTGCTTCACCTACAGTGCCTTGTAGAAACTGGTCTACAATTGGCTGGTCATTTCTCCATAGGAGTTGCTTAGCAGGGTGATGGCTGTGGAAGCACAACTGAAAGCAGGACTAGTAAGCGGAGGAGCATTACTATTGCCAAGGTTCTTGGCTTCAGAATCCTGGGCTATTTCCACCTGAGACTTAGGGGAATAATGGCTGAGGCAGTGGTAATGGTTTGACTCATCTGACGCAAACTGTCTTTTCCACAGGGGGAGCAAAAAGGCTAATGGCATTGGATCTTAGAGTACATGGCAGGAAATAAAGTGTAAGAAGATTGGAGGTAGGAGGGCCGGGTTAGGAGGGACTTTAAATACTACACAGATGATTTGATATTTGAGCCTAGAGGTAATAAAGCACTCCTGCAGTTTTCTGAGTAACAAAGTGACATGGTTAAATTTGCTCATTAGGGAAAAAACAAACCAAAAAACAAAACTCTGGCAGATAAATGGAGGATGGATTGGAATGGGGAAGCAGAGGGACCAATCAAAAGGCTACATCACTAGTCTAAGACAGAGGTGGTGCAATCTTACACTAGAGTAGTCACAGTGTAACAGCAGAGAAGGCAGCAATTATGAGGAATCTTGTCAAGGTTGAAATGCTAAGATTTGGCAACATTAGATATTGGGGTTAAGAGTGAGGAGTTGAATATGATACTAAAAGTTGCAAGCCTGGGTGACTTGGGAGGCTGATATTGTCCTGGTAATAGGGAAGTTTGGAAGCAGTGGAATTGGAAGGGAAATGAGTTCTGTTTTGGAGATGTTGCATATAAAATGCCTATAGAATATCCAATTTGAGATGCCAAGAAAGCAGTTGTTAATGTGAGACTGGAGGTTAGGACTGGATATAAACATCTGGGAATCATAAAGAGATGATAATTAACCCATGGAAGCTGATAAGATCACTAAGTGAGATAGTACAGTGGGAGAAGAAAGGGGGCACGGAACAGAATCTTGGGGGCAATTCATGATTAATGAGGGTAAACACACATGAGAAACCAGCAAAGGGTATTTAGGAGCTGTCAAAAAAGTAAGAGGAAAACCATGAGGAGATCACTGTCACCAAAACATAGAAAGAAAATATCCAAGGAAGAGGGTGATCAGTTGTGAAAGAGATCAAGGATGCAGACTGAGGAAAGGCCATGGGGTGTGTTAGTTACAAGTTCCTTGCAGACAGCAGTTTTAGTTGGATGGTGAAGTCAGGAATCAAATTGCAGGTTTAGAGGAGAGTGAGAGGAGAGGAAGTGGAGGCACTGAGTATAGACAGCTTTCTGAAAGAAAAGAATATAATGAAAAGTGTGGTCTCATAAGCCAAATAGAAACATATAGTAAATACCAGGATTGGCTAAAATCCCCAAAGATGGCAAAGTATCCTGGTCTTCTACTCTGTACCTGGATATAACTCACATGGCAACTTTAGGGGCAAATGCCATGGGAATAATGGAATGAGTACAACATTGAGAATAAGTGCCACTTCATATTTTTTTTAAACTGAGTAATTTTTATTAATAGAAAAAGCAACATGGCATAGTGTATACATGGATGACCCTAGAATACAGAAGCCATAGGTTATGCCTTTGGCACATACTACCTGTGTGACTAGGAGCAAATCACTTGAGTTCTGCGTGCCTGTGCATCTAAGACTAAATTAGAGTATACAGAGGAGTTACTGACCTGCACCTACTTAGGTGTTCCTACACTGAAATGTCCCCACACAAATCAAATCACAGGTCTCAAAAAGAGAATTCCTTATTCAAATACGAAGTTCTATGAAAATGTTTAGTTTTGTAAAGCATGATATTCACTATCTTTCTTGTCTTAAAACAAAATACTGTTTCTTGATCCTCCTATTACCTAAAGCTCTAATAATTTCTCTCCCTTCCTTACAAAGCTCAATTTCTAGCAAGACTTTGCATGTACAACCTTTACTTTCTTCAAACACACACACACACACACACACTCTCTCTCTCTCTCTCTCTCTCTCTCTCTCTCTCTCTCTCTTTCACTCTCTCTCTCTCCTCAACATTTTACAATCTGGTTTCCGACTTCACTGTTATACTGAAAGTATTTTTCCTAAGGTTATTTACGATCTCTTGAACCTGGGATCAGGTGACATTAACTGAAGTTTCATTTATCTTGAACTTTTTGGAAAATGACACCAATGACCATTCTCCTTGTTGATAATCTCTTTCCACTTATTCCTGGTTTTCCTCACTCCTGTCTCTTCCTTTGTTCATCATCCTCCAGTCCTCTAATCTATACAGAAGTTTTTCTAATTTATATTCTGGCCCTATTTATCATAATTTGTGTTCTTAGATTTATCAAACATATAGGCTACTGCAATCAATTGCTTCTGTATCTTATTTACACTGAATAAAAATTTCTTTAAGGAAGTTTTTATGACTATATAATAATATACCAAATATAATATTTGGTAATGCTATTACTCTTTGATTTGTACTTGACCTCATTTTTCCTCTTGAGATCTATGTCCTTTTTTCCCTGCAAAAGAATTTTGTTATTGCCTTCTCTAGTTCTACAAAAATATTTGACTGGTGATTTGATCGACATAGCACTAAATGTGCAAACTACTTAATAATTTTTTTATATTGACATGAAGTAAACATATAGTGACGATCTATGTATCTGTATTATCTATAGAAAATTTCTATAAGTCTAGTTTGACTTTCTTCTATGTATTTTAGGCATTTTGTAGATATTTTGAAAGGAATTCTCATATTCCTTGCTTTTGTTAGTACTCTATGGAAATGTTGATTTTTTTGCAGACTTATTTTATATCCAGCTACTTTACTGAAGCCATTAATCATCTCAATTATTGTCTTCACTTATTCTAGGGAGATTTCTAGGTATACCATCAAATCATCTGAAAATAGAAATAATTTCACCTCATTTTAGTCAACATTTACATACTATTACTTTTGTTTTTTTCCTTCCTATAGTTAGCACCTCTGAAACAATGTCAAATAGTAACAAGGAAAGAAATTATTGCTGCTTTACACCAACTTGTGATGTGAGATATTTTAGTGTTCCTACATCATAAACTAGCTCTGGATTTTAAATATACATTACTTAACATACCAAAGGATTCTTTCATGCTTATGCTTTTTAGGGCTTCTAAGAAACATAAATAACAAATAGTCTATTTTGTAAAAGGCTCTTTATATTTTAAAACAATCATGTGGTTTATATTTTAGTGATTTATATGATTAATTATGGCAATTATTTTCTTTACGCTGAACTTTGTTACAGTTTTTATAAGAATTCAATTTTTTCAAAGTAGATTATTTCCTGGATATATGGTATATATGAACATGAAAATTAAATCCTCTACTGATTTTGGCTTATACCTGTCTTTTCCTGCTTTATCTATCTCTGGTTTGGCTATCAGGGCCATATTTGTTTTATATAGCCAAGTTTGGCAGTCTACTTGATAGAATTCACTAATAAATTTAGAGGAGTTCTGCTTCTTAAGTATTTTCTTTCTTCTCCTCTTCCTTCTTCTTTTAGGTACTCAGTGAACTGTGCTCGGAATTTAAAAGAAGCAGTAGAGTGGTCCGGATTGCTCTCAAAAGGCTGCAAAAACACTTTTACTGACTCTAAGCTTCCTGTAACAGTGAAGATCTGTTGTATGACAGTGAAACTTAGAATACCATTGCCTCTGAAAAACAAATTGAGTCTAACATAGGTAGCAATGGAAGGGGTTTGAAGAGAATATAACATGTATCTGTTGAGGAATTGTGAAGAATGGTAACAGAATTGTATGGCAAAGAAAAAATGGGTTGGTCACATATCATATCACAGGCGGTCAGTCAAGAATGCTCCACAGGTACCCTTGTGATTTCAAGGGAGGTCTTCAGCATATTGGGTAGACTTCCTGTGGCAAACTTTTTAGACAAGACTAAGAGCTGTACTGGATGGTCAGGTAAGGGACAGCTGCTACTTGCATAACTGGAAGGAACTTCTAAATTGATGAGATCATAGATCCATTTTAAATACTCAGCTTTTCTAGAAGTTACTTGATAGTAATAGTTCTCCATAATTCTTTTAAAAATGACTCAAAAATCTTAGTGCAGTTTTATGCCTTAATTGCACTAAGACTTTTGGGACAACTTATATACAATGTAAATTCATGTTCTGAATTTTAAAATCTTAGTAATTTGATTTTCTTCTTGATTGTTAGGTGTTAACTGATCCATTTTGTTAGTATCAGAGACAACACTTTTTATTTTCAAGTTTTTCTATTTCTCATTTAATTTTCTAGATTTTGTTAATTCATTAAAATCATTTCTGTTGTGCTAAAGTATACTTTCAGAGATATAATTTTTCCTCTTAACAATAATAATAGCTAGAATTCATATAACACTTTCAGTTTTGCACAATATGCTTTACAAATATATCATTTTATTTTTATGGGTCCAGAACTCTCTACACTGTGCCATCAAGTCCAGTGAAGAGGGCTTTAGCAGTATCCCTGAAATTCTCATGCTGTCTCACAGTTGTCCATTATATCATACTGATTCTCAAGGGATAGAGATCATAAAAGACAAAATAGATAATGTTGAAAAAAAACCATACATTAAAAAAAAGTTTGGATAAACAAAATCAACAAAGACAAGTAGAAGAGTAACTGCAGAGGAGAAACAACATTTGCATCAAATAACACTAATAAAAATATAAATATCCAAGAGATAGAGGAAATAGAGAAAATATTCAACATCCAGAACCAATCCCCAATAGATAAATGGCCAAACAACATGAACTATTTTTAAAATAATTGCAAACTATAAATATCAATATGAATACTCTTTTTGGTAGCAAAGAACTGGAAACATACTGGATGCTCATCATTTGGGAAAAACAAAAAAAAAATCTAAATACAACAAAATATTGTGTAATTAGAAATGATAAACAAAACTGAGAGAAACATAGTAAGATTCCTTAGGTGATACAGAAGGGTACAAGCAGAATTAAAAGATAAATGCACAGAAAGACTATAACAATGTAAATGAAAAGATCATTAAAAGGCAGTTGAACTAAATAACTGAAGAAATATTCAAGGTCTTAAGAGCACATAAAATGAAACATTCATTTCCCCATACAACAGAAAGACAAAGAACCAACAAGATGGAATATTGTATACAATGTCAGTTCTAGTCACTATCTAAAGTTTGCTTAATTACTTTGCTTCCTCACAAGGGAAGTTTCAATGGGGATAAAGCTGGGTATGTGTTGGGGGAGGTAAAATTACTATGATATGAAGACACTGCATTATTGAAACCTATTTTAAAAAACACACATCATCTACTATATTTCTTTTATTTTCTTCTTCCTGTCATTTTGCTTTATTTTGGGATACTTGCTCTGTGGGGCCTGGTGGGGCAGGATTATGGTATAAGACATCTCTCACTCTACCATCTTCCAAGGATTCTTATCCCATCTCCTATTCTTCCATTTTCATTCCCATTTTTATCACCATACTTAAGATTTTCATCACTCTTCATGTCTACTGTTAAACACTCTATTTTAATTAAAAAAATTTCAGTGAGTCCTCACTGCTTAAGGAAGAAAATAAAAAGTATGTAGAAAGCTTAAAAGCATAATATAAATGTTAATTATTATTATTACATTCCAAGGAAACTAGACTACTTATACCCCATATTCATTTTAAACCTTTGATATGTATTTGTACATAATTGTATTCTTACATGAAATGGACTGATCTACCACCCATATGACCAGAACCTCATGAATTTCTTTTTCCCTTTCTTCACCATTCAGTTCAAATGGTATTCCTATTCCTTCTATGATGCCTTGATCTCTGTCCCATCCTTCAAAATAATTTTGTGCTTGTTAAAGAAAGCATTTGTTGATGGAAATCTTGCTTTCTCAAGGGCATCACTGTGAAGTCAGTTCTTTTTTTCTATATTTTTTGATGTTTATTTATTTTTAGTTTTCAACATTCATTTCTACAAAATTTTGAGTTCCAAATTTTCTCACCATCTCTCCCCTCCCCCCACTCCAAAATGCAGTCCATTCTGATACCCCTTCCCCCAATCTGCCCTCCCTTCCATCACATCCCTTCCTTCCCTTATCTCCACCTTTTCTCTTTTCTTGTAGGGCAAGATAGATTTCTGTATCCCATTACCTGTATTTCTTATTTCTCAGTTGCATGCAAGAACAATTCTAAACATTTGTTCCTAAAACTTTGAGCTCCAACTTCTCTCCATTCCTCCTTCCCCACTTATCCCCACTGAGAAGGCAAGCAATTCAATATAGGCTACCTATGTGTGGTTTTGCAAAAGACTTCCATAATAGTCATGCTGTGTAAGACTATATTTCCCTCCATCCTATCCTGCTCCCCATTTATTCTATTCTCTCTTTTGACTTTGTCCCTCCCCAAAAGTGTTTGCTTCTAATTAGTCTCTCCTCCCATTTGCCCACCTTTCTATCATCCCCCCACACCCCATCTGTCCCCTTCTCTCCTACTTTGCTGTATTGTAAAATAGATTTTCATACCAAACTGAGTGTGCATGTTATTCTCTCCTTAAGTCAAATGTGATGAGAGTTAGTTTCACTTTTTCCCTCTCACCTCCCCCTTTCCCCTTCCATTGAAAAAGCTTTTTCTTGCCTCTTTTATGAGATAATTTGCCTCATTCTATTTCTCCCTTTCTCCTCCCAATACACTCCCCTCTCACCCCTTAATTTTATTTTTTTAGATATCATCCCTTCCTAGTCAACTCACCTTGTGCTCTCTGTCTACATAAATGGGTACCTCCAAGTACTCAAATACTGAGAAAAGTTTTAAGAGTTACAAATAATATCTTTGCATGTAGGAATGTAAATAGTTTGACTTTAGTAAGTCCCTTATGATTTTTCTTTCCTGTTTAACTTTTCATGCTTCTCGTGTTTGAAAGTCAAATTTTCTATTCAGCTCTGATCTTTTCATCAAGAATGCTTGAAAGTGCTCTATTTCATTGACTGACAATTTTTCCCCCTGAAACATTATACTCAGTTTTGTTGGGTAGGTGATTCTTGGTTTTAATCCGAGTTCCTTAGACTTCTGGAATATCATATTCCAAGTCCTTCGATCCCTTAATGTAGAAGCTGCTAGGTCTTGTGTTATCCTGATTGTATTTCCACAATACTCAAATTGTTTCTTTCTAGTTGCTTGCAATATTTTCTCTTTGACCTGGGAACTCTGGAATTTGGCTACAATATTCCTAGGAGTTTCTCTTTTCAGATCTCTTTCAGGAGGTGATTGGTAGGTTCTTTCAATATTTATTTTACCCTCTGGTTCTAAAATATCAGGGTAGTTTTCCTTGATAATTTTGTGAAAGATGGTGTGTAGGCTCTTTTTTTGATCATTGCTTTCAGGTACTCCCATAATTTTTAAACTGTCTGTCCTGGATCTATTTTCCAGGTCAGTTGTTTTTCCAATGAGATATTTCACATTGTCTTCTATTTTTTTCATTTCTTTGGTTTTATTTTGTAATTTCTTGATTTCTCATAAAGTCATTTAGCTTTCAACTGCTCAATTCTAATTTTTAAAGAACTATTTTGTTCAGTGAGCCTTTGAACCTCAATTTCCATTTGCCTGATTCTGCTTTTTAAAGTCTTCTTTTCTTTATTGGCTTTTTGGACTTCTTTTGCCAATTGAGTTAGCCTATTTTAAAGGTGTGATTTTCTTAACATTTTTCTGGGTCTCTTTTAGCAAGCTGTTGACTTGCTTTTCATGATTTTCTTGCATCACTCTCATTTCTCTTCCCAATTTTTCCTCCATCTCTCTTACTTGAGTTCAAAATCCTTTTTGAGCTCTTCCATGGCCTGAGATCATTGTACATTTATTTTGGAGGTTTTGGATGCAGAAGCCCTGCCTAGGATGTCTTCCTCTGATTGTATGCATTGTTTTTCCTCATTTGAAAGGATGGAACAAAATATCTGTTCACCAAGAAAGTAGCTTCTTATGGTCTTATTTTTTTCCCCTGTTTCTGGCATTTTCCCAACCAGTTACTTGACTTTTGAGTCCTTTGTCAAGAGGAGGGTATACTCTGGGAACCTATAAGTTCTTAGTTTCTCCAAGGTGGCACAATGAAGGGAGAGCAGTTTATTCCGCCCCTGGCCTGTGCTCTGGTCTGGGAGGAACCACAAGCACTCTTTTCTGCCCAGGATCTGTGAGTAGAATTCCTTCTCCAGAGCCTCCACCAGCTCTACCAGGTGAGCCAGAGTTCCTCCTCACCCCAGGACCGCCACTCAGGGTTGACAGTCAGATCAGCTGTGTGATTCCCCCAGAGGCTTTAGGGTGAGGGCTTCTAAAATGGATGCTGTGGGGCTGCTAGGGACAAATCACATTCCCTTCTCATCCAGGTGAAAGAGCTTTCTCACTGACCTTTGAAGCTGCCTTTTGTGTTTGTGGGTTGGGGGATCTGGGAACCACAGCTGCTGTGAGGAATTCTGCTTGCCCTGAGACTTGCTGCAGTCCCATCCCTGCTGCCGCATCTGGTGTGACAGACCTTTCCTGTTAGCCTTCCAGGCTGCCTTGGGCTGGAAATCTCTTTCACTCTGTTGTTCTGTGGCTTCTCCTGCTCTAGAATTTGTTTAGAGTCATTTTTTACAGGTATTTTATGGGCTATGGGGGGAGCTTCTACAGGTATGTCCTTCGACACCACCATCTTGGTTCCATCCTTGTGAACTCAGTTGTGGTGCGCTAAGATCTTAAGAGTCACTATTCCTTGAAATTTTTAAGCATTGGAAAAAGGAATGGAACATGGTATAGGTACAGTAAGGACACTGAGCTTTTCCACTGAGGATTGTCTTAAGATCACTGAAGGACTGGAAAATTTGCCCACAACAATCCAGCCAATTTGCTTCCTTTTATTAAGTTTAGGGCCCAACCCTTTGTTCATTTACAACATTTTCTCCAGATATACATAGGCAGCTAGGGAGCATAATGGATAGAATGTTGAAATTGGAATCAGGAGGCCCCGAGTTCAAATTCTGCCTTGGATGCTTACTTTCTGTGTGACCCTTGGTAAGTCTTTTAACCTATTTCTGTCTCAATTTCCCATTCTGTAAAACAGTGATAATAATGGCACCTACCTCATAGGGATGTTGTAAGAATCAAATGAGATAATTTCTGTAAAGTACTTTGAAAACTTTAAAGGGTTATATAAACGCTGGCCACCACTACCACCATTATTATTTTATATATGCTGATTATTCTAATTCAATGGACTAGACTGTTCATTTAACCGTATGATATCTGAAGAAGAGAATTTTTGTACATTTAATTTTTCTTTTATGTATCATCGTAGATATCTTATTTGAGCAACTATGGATCTCACTTTGTAAGCCCTATTATCCTCTAGGGTTCAAAATATTCAGAACATAAAAATGTATATCTGAATGACTACCATCTACAGAGAATCTCACTTTCCATCTGGAGCTTGCACAAGACATCCTCCATGACTAAGCAAAAAACTGCATCAAACACACATTCTGCTTATGGTCTCCCTTGACATTAATAAACAATGACTCAAAGTTTTTTCTTTGGTGGCATTAAAAAAGAATCTCATGTTTTTAACACATGCATGAAAGACTCCTTTTCAGAAGAACCTTTACAACTGCATTTAGCTTTACCAAAAGCTTTTTAAAAATTCACACACACACACACACACACACACACACACACACACACACACACTACAGTGGAAATTTGCATTTTTTGTACCTTTACATCATTTGTACAACTCTAATGATTTGGTATTCTATGAAAAATTGTTTCATGAAGCCTTGCCTCTTACTATATAATTTTCTTCATTATAGATACCCTGGATATATATGTAAAAAGATGAGAAATGAACATTCGGTCAGTTATCGAAATCTGCTTAACCATCTACTTTGGGGATGGTATCCTTTTCCCCATGAAGGGTTTGGGAGGGGGAGGCTAGTATCTCTTTCCTGATATGCTTTCCAAAGTAACCCTCAGTGCTTTCAAACATAGATTTCACTGGTATGTACCTGATCTGGTCAAGCAGTTTTTGTGATTTTCATTTTTCAAAGTGTCATTTTAAGTTTCTGGTATAGTATGTTGCAGACTAAATTGTTAGCATCTAAATATGATGGTTTGTCTGTTGCTCCTGATAAAAATAAGATGAAAACAGACTTTTATAGAAACAATAATAAATTTATTGTACTCTTGTAAGTTTGGAATGGTAATTTTAATGGGAAGATCTTTCCTATTCATTAATAGGCCCATGAGACCTGCTTAAATAACATGGAAGCCTAAGTCACATGTGGTGGGAGGAGTATGCTGAACAGATGGAACAGGAAGGGTGGAGCAGAACTGAGAGGAAGTTAGTGAGAGCAGTTAGGGCAAAGAGAGAGAGAGGACACAGGTAAGCAGACTGCTAGGCTCTTGAGTGTTTGTTTGTGGGAAGGGCCCAGCAGGTGGGGGGGGGTGGGATGGGAGAGGCTTGGGAATGGCTTTGTCCCCTGCAGTGCTATTGTGTTTTGACTTCCTGGCTACTATGATGGATCTGCTTTCTGGTGTCTGAATAAATGTTTTTCTTCAGCCTATTGTATGGAGAGTCTGCTATCCTTTGCAAGGGAGAACTATGCCAGTATATTCATAGTTACCACCAGTGTTGTGAATATTGCCTTTTCCATCTATTAATATATTTCAGATGATATAATTCACGATGACTTCATACCAAGATTTCTGTAGACTCCTTTCTGCTTCACTGTTCAAACTATTTTAAGGAAACACTGCTTTTAACATCCACCATAGTCTTCTGTAGTGATAAATACATGTTGGGTGTTATGCTTTCTGCTTGGCAAGGAGATACAGGTTTTGCTGGATAAGGTATTTTCTCTGATCTTTCGTCCTCCTCATTATGATGACTGCTCTACTGGTGGAGCTTTTGTAGGTTTTGATGATTAAGTCAGTATCTTTAACATTTTCAACTTATTTTTTTGTTATTATTTTTCTGAATAAGCCAGACAGAAACTTGCCACTGTTCGTCCTTCTAATTTGATTCGTTCTAATTAGTTGATGGTTTAATTGTATACAGAAAGCTGATAATGAAGTAACTACCACTAAGTAACTAGTAGTTTCATTTCTGTTAAGATACATTCTTAAAATTTTTGTCATGTTGTTCAGCATCTTCTGAGGGAAGAAATTATTCATGTCTATAGCATGAGTTTTTGAGTGGTCTACAAGCCTTTGCTTCTATTAAGTCTGAAATCTGAGTCAATTTTTGTAATGTACCTTTTGCTATTCTCCCCTGTATTCAATTTTGTAGTAAGTAGCAAATAATATGCTGACTTGATTTGAAAAATCTGTGAAGTTCTTCATAGAAGTGAATTGTACAGAGTGATTTAGATTAAGGAGACATAAAATGCTAGGGAAAAAAACCGAACAACCCACAAATGATGCCCAACTAAAGTTGGAAAATATTAGATATAACATCACATAGATGTTATAATTACAGTATGATGATGGCTGATTGAATGTTTACTTAAATCAATAAAAGCTGATTAAACATAATACCTGTTTTGTCTGTTAGCAAATAAACTAAACGTCCAAGTTCTTCTGGTATTGTACTGGTTCGGACAACAGTTCCAGGAATATGTTCATCCCTCATAATCATCCATCCATAGGCTGCTTTGCCCATATCCAAGTTCACACGCAAACTGCCAAATAAATCCAAAATATAATTTATCATTGCACATATAGAGATAGGATTCTTCTCATAAATTTTAACGTAGAAATATGTTACACAACACTTGTCTTTTGCTCTATATTGAAAAATATATATGATGCTATTTTTGTACATTAAAATAAGTTGAATTATATGAAGACATTTATAGAGCAGCAAAATATTTCTTCAGGGTTTATTCACTTCACCAGATAGATAGTCATTTGGTTTCCCTAAACTAGATCAACTAGGTCTAAAACATTTTGAGAATTTAAATGAAATCTGGTACTATTTGCTTATAAATGGTGGAAGTTTGGAGGACAGAAGGGATCCTGTGGATTATCTACCAGGGGTGGTGAATCTGTGGCCTCAGAGCTACATGTGGCCTTTTAGTGCAGTCCTCTGACTGACTCCAAACTTCACAGAACAAATCCCTTTAGTAAAAGGATTTGTTCTGTAAAACTTGGGCTCAGTCAAAAGGCTATATCCAAGGACTAGAAGGTCACATATGGACTTGAGGGTTTAGAGGTTTCCCACCTGATAGTCTAATTGCTTAGTTTGTAGAGTCAGAGAAGGAAACTGACTTAACCAAGATCATACAGAAAACTGATGATATTGTATAAACAAGATTAGAATTCAGGTGCCCTAATTCCCAGTTCAGTATTTTTTCTCCTATAGTACATGGCTGTTTAACCTTTTTTCCATCCAAGGTTAATGCCAGCTATAGTTAATGTTCCAGATTTAATCTGATGATGTCGCACAGTCACCCTACTCATAATTCAAAAGTATAACTCTAACTATATATTATATTATAATGACATTATAAAAGTGACATTATAAAAATAGTCAAGAAAGACTTTTATAAAATATAATAGGAACTCCTAATAAAATGTTGTTACTAAAAATGAGGTAGAATATCAGAACACAAGGTCTAAAGTAAGGATAAAATATATTCCAATTATTCAAAAACATGCTGTAAAAGATTCCTATTAGCTCATTACTAATGAAGCAGTCAACATTAACCTCTTGGAATCACTGCCAAAATGGTATGCTATCAGAATTCTTTATTCAGAAGTCACAAAGAAAAAAAAATCTACATAGCTTTATATTCTGCAACTGGAAGGCACTGAAACTGTAAAGAGTTTGTAGTTTTGCAACCATTCTCTTGAAATTAGAAACATTTGTGGCTGCTTTCAAAGAAGATGTAACAAAATTAGAGTAAACTTTTAATATTTCATATGTTGTTTGTGATGGCAATCCACGCTGAAGTAGTCTTAATTTTATGGCTAAATCTTGAATAACACTATTTTAAAAAAGCAATAGCAAAAAACACAAAGATACTCATTCTCAAGCATTCTATTTTTGTACGAAACATAAAAGCTTCATATAGTATCTGATTTTACTTCATTTACTTAGAGACTGGTAAAGATATCTTGTAGCTAATTAAGGAAATTATGTTAAATCCAATGGACTCTAAGCAATCACATTTTCAACTTTATGGAGAGTATGGGAGGGTTAAGTACTCCCTCAAAGTTGGAATTTCCAGATGTTAAGCTTTAATGGCTACTAATAAATGGCACTGAAAAACTCAGGCTGTATTCAAAAAGAATTGAGATAAAATAGGCAGAAATAAAAGGATTAGGGGTAAGAAAAGAGCTTCCAAAGTTCATCTTTTTAACTTCATTAAACTGTTTTTATAACTCAATTAACACATATTTCATTACCTTTACCTCAAAAATCTAGTCAATGGCAGCACAGCTTACTACAAAAAGCCCTGGATTCAGAATCAGCGAGCCTGGGTTCTAATTCCAGGCTCTATCTGTGTGTTTGACCTTGGTCAAGGTACTTAACCTTGATTTACTGCCTTGGTTTTTTCATTTACAAAATGTGGAGACTGGAGTACAATTCTCCAAGATTACTTCAGTTCTGAAATTGAATAATTCCTTAGGTGCTTGTATAATATTAAAAATGTTTCTTTTTCTGCCCATCAACTAAGTTGCAGTGGTCCTATAACTAGAACAATAAAATTCTAATTAATAATTTTATTAATTTAATAAACATTTTATGTGCCCTCTATATGCCAGGCATTTGCTTGCATTAGGGATGAGAGACACAAAAACGAACAATTTCTGTCCTCAAGAAGCTCACATTCCACTGTATTATTACATTTTATTGATTACAACTTACTGATTACATATTTCCCATTAATATTATTTTATAATAATAGTACCATACAATCAATAACAGGCAGGGAAGACTACAGCTTGATTAGATGCCAGCAAATCACTTTTATTTCCTTTTCATCTTATTATAATAATCAAATATGAAGAAAGTCTTATAATCAAAAAATTGATTATAGGGTTTAAGTACTGACTAAAATCCATACTTACTCTAAGTTTATTATTCATCCTTATGGCATGCCAAAGTTAAAGGATGCCATAAATTCTACTTAAATGTTCATGTGGACAACAAATAAAAATCAGTCTTATGTAACCTAAATTGAACACAAAGGAGAGGTATTATTAGAGTTTGTCTACCTTGCTAAATAAAGGTAAAACAATACAAGGTGATTATTATTTTATGGTAGAGGGGTATGAGAATGGCTGTGGTGGCTTTATATTATAACTTAATGTTTTCAACAGGGACTGACTTACTACTTGCTCAGGATACCTTTGATGGCACAATGAACAGAGTATTAGGTCTGAAGTCAAGATGACTCACCGTTAGTAATTCAAATCTGGCTTCAGACGCTTACTAGCTGTGTGATTTTCAGCAAGTCATTTAACCCTGCTTATTTAGTTTCCTCACCTTTGAAATGAACCAGATAAGGAAATGGCAAATCACTTCAGTATCTGTGCCAAGAAAGCTCAGATGAGGTCACACAAATGAACAACAACCAGTACAGGACATCTTCTGACAACAATGGTAACTTTTTAGGGCAGGTCAGGGGAAAAAATATAACCTGAATCTTATTCTCTGTAGAAAATGTACAGTTAGGGGGGCGGAGCCAAGATGGCGGAGTAGAAGGACGCACGTTTACGAGCTCCGAAACCAAAGCCCATGGAATTGGTGTAGAAAGAGTCCCCCATAGATTCTGGGTGAGTGCAAGGTGTGCAGAGGCAGAGTGGAGGAGATTTCCGTCCCAGGGAGCCCTCAAGACCCGTCCCCAGGGTCCGGCGCGCCCCGGAGAGTAAACCCGACCCCCAGCGCTGCCCTGGCCGAGGCCTCAGAGAAGCGGATCGGAGCAGGCTTCAGAGACGGAAGCTGAAGCAGCCGGGAAAGTCCCTCCGCCCACAGAAGCAGGTCAGTGAGAGAGGCCGGGCTGAAGGAGAGGGGAAGCAGGGCGTCTGTGACTCGGGCCCCCTCGGGAGGAAGCGGCGGCGGCAGGGACGGGGGCAGGAAGCGGCGGAGGCAGAGGCGTGGGCGGCGGCTGAGGCGGCAGCGGCCCAGGACTCAGGAATCCCCCAGCAGCAGGCAGGATCTTCATTACAGAAGATTCCCGCATAAAACCTGACGGAGCTGAGCCTGAGAGACGGCCCTGCCCCCAGCCCGCTCTGTTGCTGAAGGTTTCTGCTCGGGACCCCCAGGGGAGCTGAGATTGGGAGGCGGGCCCCCCACCCCGCCCCCACCCGCTCCATTCTTGAGAGTCGCTGCATAAAGCCCCCCGAGGGATCAGAGTCTCGGAGACAGCCCTGGCCCCGCCCCAGCACCTGAACTAAAGCTCACTGATTGACAGCCAGCAGGAGGAAAGCCCATTTGAATCTCAGAGGCCAGGCGCTGGCTGGGCGGATCCAGGCGGGGGTGGAAGGGAATCTCAGAGGTCAAGTAACTGGCTGGGAAAATGCCTAGAAAGGGGAAGAAAAATAAGACTTTAGAGAGTTTTTTCCAACAAATGCAAATGATCCCAACCTTCGGATCAGATGGGGAGGACGAGAACGTATTTTTCCCATCAGGGAAAGATGTGGAGGGCGGGGCCTCAGTACCCCAGACACCCCAGGGGGGTGTTGGGTGGGCTCAGGCCTTGGAAGAGCTTAAAAAGGATTTTGAAAAGCAAGTTAGACAGGTGGAGGAAAGACTGGGAAAAGAAATGACAAAGATGCAAGAAGAGTATGAAAAAAAGGTCAATATCTTGGTAAAGGAGACCCAAAAAAATGCTGAGGAAATTAACACCTTGAAAAATAGGCTCACTCAATTGGCAAAAGAGGTTCAAAAAGCCAATGAGGAGAAGAATGCATTCAAAAGCAAAATGAGCCAAATGGAAAAAGAGGCTCAAAAGCTCACTGAATTTAATAGTTCTCTCAAAATTAGAATGGAACAGATGGAGTCTAATGATTTTATGAGAAACCAAGAAATCACCAAACAAAACCAAAAGAACAATAAAATGGAAGAGAATGTGAAATATCTCATGGGAAAAACAACTGACCTGGAAAATAGATCAAGGAGAGACAACTTAAAAATTATGGGACTACCTGAAAGCCATGATCAAAAAAAGAGCCTAGACATCGTCTTGCATGAAATTATCAAGGAAAACTGCCCTGACATTCTAGAACCAGAGGGCAAAATAAGTATTGAAAGAATCCATCGATCACCACCTGAAAGAGATCCAAAAAGAGAAACTCCTAGGAACATTGTGGCCAAATTCCAGAACTCCCAGCTCAAGGAAAAAATCTTGCAAGCAGCCAGAAACAAACAATTCCAGTACTGTGGAAATACAATCAGGATAACTCAAGATCTAGCAGCTTCTACATTAAGGGATCGAAGGGCGTGGAATAGGATATTCCAGAAGGCAAAGGAACTAGGACTCAAACCAAGAATCACCTACCCGGCTAAACTGAGTATAATATTTCAAGGGAAAATATGGTCTTTCAATGAAACAGAGGACTTTCAATCATTCTTGATGAAAAAACCAGAGCTGAAAAGAAAATTTGACTTTCAAACACAAGAATGAGAGGAAGCATGCAAAAGTAAACAGCAAGGAGAAGTATTAAGGGACTTACCAGAAATGAACTGTTTGCATTCATACACGGAAGGACAATATTTCTAACTCTTAAAACTTTTCAGTATCTGGGTGGTTGGTGGGACCACACATACACATGTACACGCATGCACACACATACACACATGCATTCACATGCAGAGACAGAGAGCACAGATTGAACTGAATAGGATGGGACCATACCTTAAAAGGAATTAAGGTAAATGATGAGAGAGAAATGTAGTGAGAGGAAAGAGGGAGAAATGGAAGGGGGTAACTATATGTCATTTAAGAGGCAAGTAGGAGATGTTTTTAGTGGAGGGAAAAAGAGGAGAGCTGAAGAAAAAACAAACAAACAAACAAACAAACAAAAGTTTACCCTCATCACATTTGACTAAACAAAGGAGTGAAATGCACACTCATTTTGGTATGAAAACCTATCTTACAGTATAAGAAAGCGGGGGAGAAGGAGATATTGGGGGGGGATGATGGAAGGGAGGGCAAAGGGAGGAGGGAGTAATTGAAAGTCAACACTTGGGGAGGGATAGGATCAAAGAGAAACAATGAGGGGCAGGTGAGGAGGGATGGCAATTCAGTTAGTCTTACACAACACGACTATCAGGAAGGTCATTTGCAAAGCTACACAGATATGGCCTATAATGAATTGCCTGCCGTACCAAAGGGAATGGGTGGGGAGGGAGGGATGGGGAGAATTTGGAACTCAAAGTTTTAGGAACAATTGTTTAGTATTGCTGTTGCAACTAGGAAAGAAGACACACAGTTAATGAGGAATAGAAAGTCATCTGGCCCTACAGGAGAAAAGAGAAGATAGAGACAAGGGAAGGGAGGGATGACAGAAGAGAGGACAGATTGGAGATAGGGAAAATTAGATTGCTTGGGGTATTGGGGTGGGGGGAGGGGAGAAAAAGGGAGAAAAATTGGAACCCAAAAATTTGTGAAAATGAATGTAAAATAAATAAATAAATAAATAAATAAAAAAAAAAAATAAAAAAAAAATAAAAAAAAAAAAAAAAAAAAAAAGAAAATGTACAGTTAGTCAGATACCAGAATGCTGAGGTTAATTTGGACTTTCATAACCTAAAAGGAATGTATCTTCAAAATCATTTAAGAGTGTCAGTCTAACAAGGAAAGAAGCGCAGTTCTTGGAATGGTAACTTATTGATGGTTTTCATAAGTGCAGGCCACATGATGATCAATTATTTTCTTTCTTATAAAGAAAAAAATAGAATAGACAAGTTTTAGGAGGTTGGATTTGGGCAAAAAGAAAACAAACTTGTGATAAAGACTGCTAAATATGAGAATTTATTATTGCTAAAGGTTGCAGAATCTCTTCATTTGGAACTTTAAAATAAAGAATATATACACATATTCTTTTTGAAGAGAGAAAGATAGAGATAGACAGACAGATCTTTCTTCTCAAATGGCTTAAGCATTATATTGTCTTCATATGAGGGAATTAGCCAGGTGACTTGTGCAGAAACATTTAGCTCTACAATTTTCTGATAAATATAAATGTTTTGCATGTATTATTGATATTGTGTCTTTTAGAAGGAAGATTTGGTATTAGTGTTAAATCTTTCTGTTTACTCTATACTAAAAAGGTACCCAGATGGCTCTGGGGGAGAAAGTGAGGCTGGTGACCTTGCACAGCCTTCCCTCATTTAAATCCAATTCACTTGCAAGTCATGGCATCATCTTTCTGATATTCTTTTTAAGAAAAGGACAAACAGAGGGGAGGAGCCAAGATGGCAGAGTAGAAAGACTCAGTAAGCCAGCTCCGAACCCACAGCCCATAAATTTTCTGTAAAAAGAACTCCCCACAAATTCTGGAGCAGAGCAAGCTGTGCAGAAACTCAGTGGAGGAGATTTCCATTCCAGAGAGCCCTGGAAAGCCATCCCCAGGGGTCTGTCGTGCACCAGACAGCAGAGCCCACCCCAGCAGTGCCCTGGCCACGCGGCCCTGAGAGGAACAGATCAGAGCAGGCTTCAGGGACGGACTCTCTGGCGGCTGCGAAGGTCTTTCCACCCATAGGTGCTACAGGTCAGTGAGAGAGATGTCTGGGCTGGCTGAGAGGGGAGTGGGGTGTCTCTGTGACTCGGGCCCCCTTGGGAGGCAGCAGCAGAGGCAGCGGCGGCCCTGGACTCCCAAAGCAGACAGGAGCTCAGGGCCATTACTGAAGGTCTCTGCATAAACCCCCTGAGGGAACTGAGCCTGGGAGGTGGCCCTGCCCCCACCCAAGCACCAGAACTTAAGCTCATGTTGAATAGCAGCCCGGCCCTGAGATTCTAGAACCAGAGGGAAAAATAAGTATTCAAGGAATCCATCGATCACCGCCTGAAAGAGATCCAAAAAGAGAAACTCCTAGGAACATTGTGGCCAAATTCCAGAATTCCCAAGTCAAGGAGAAAATATTGCAAGCAGGTAGAAAGAAACAATTCCAGTATTGTGGAAATAAAATCAGGATAACACAGGATCTAGCCGCTTCTACATTAAGAGATCGAAGGGAGTGAAATAGGATATTCTAGAAGTCAAAGGAACTAGGACTCAAATCAAGAATCACCTACCCAGCAAAACTGAGTATAATACTTCAGGGGAAAATATGGTCTTTCAATGAAATAGAGGACTTTCAAGCATTCTTGATGAAAAGACCAGAGCTGAAAAGAAAATGTGACTTTCAAACACAAGAATAAGAAGCATGAAAAAGTAAACATCAAAGAGAAGTCATAAGGGAATTACCAAAGGTGAACTGTTTACATTCCTACATGGAAAGACAATATTTGTAACTCTGAAAACTTTTCAATATCTGGGTAGTTGGTGGGACCACGCACACACATGTACATATGTGCACACACATGTACACACATGCACACATATACACACATGCATGCACATACAGAGACAGAGAGCACAGAGTGAATGATAGGATGGGACCATATCTTAAAAGAAATTAAGGTAAACAGTGAGAGAGAAATGTAGTGGGAGGAGAGAGGGTGAAATGGAATGGGGTAAATTATCTTTCATTCAAGAGGCAAGCAGGAGACTTTTTAGTGGAAGGAAAAAGAGGAGAGCTGAGAAAAAAACATGAAGTTTACCCTCATCACATTCGACTAAAGGAAGAAATAAAATCCACACTCTTTTTGGTATGAAAACCTATCTTACAATACAGGAAAGTGGAGAAGAAGGAGATAAGCAGGGTGGGGGGGGGGGATGATGGAAGGGAGGGCAATGGGGAGGAGGGAGCAATTTGAAGTCAACACTCAGGGAGGGACAGGATCAAAAGACAGAATAGAAACAATGGGGGGCAGGATAGGATGGAGGGTAATTCAGTTAGTCTTACACAACATGACTATTATGGAAGTCATTTGCAAAACTACACAGATATGGCCTATATTGAATTGCCTGCCTTCCCAAAGAGAATGGGTAGGGAGGGAGGGATGGGGAGAATTTGGAACTCAAAGTTTTAGGAACAAGTGTTGAGTATTGTTCTTGCTACTAGGAAACAAGAAATACAGTTAATGGGGAATAGAAAGTCATCTGGCCCTACAGGACAAAGAGAAGATGGGGACAAGAGAAGGGAGGGATGATAGAAGAGAGGGCATATTGGTCATAAGGAAAATTAGAATGCTCGATGTATTGGGGTGGGGAATAAATGAGGAGAAAATTTGGAACCCCAAATTTTGTGAAAATGAATGTAAAAAGTTAAATAAATAAATTTATATTTAAAAAAAAAGAAAAGGATAAACGACAATGTTAAAAATATTGGGGCTGAGTGCTGGAGACACAACCAAAATCATGGTCCCTGCCCTCAAGAAACTCAAATTCTAATGAGACAATAGACAAACAGCTACATAAATAAAGTCTGGGAAATAAAAAGATGGAGGTAGGATGGGAAAACATCCCAGGCATGGGGACAGAAAGTGAAAAAGCACAAAGTTGGGAGATGGAAATGTCATGTGCAACAATTCAATTATGTTTAAATTGAGCGCAATCATTTATTCTATCAATAAAAGAGAAGACAATAATATGAAAAATGCACATTTAAACATGATATAAAATTGGAAAGGTGTGTAGTTAAGTAAAGGGACCACAGGAAAGTTAGTATAATTTAATACAGAAGAAAAGATAAAATAATGAGAATTGAATATATTTGTCTCAAGAGACTGTACCTTAATTGGTCACAGAATAAATGCAACTAGTTGGGGAGATTGTAGAGTGACAGTTAAGCAGAAATTTGAAAGCATTATCTCAATATATTTTAGCTATTTAGAACTTAAACATAATGGTGAAACAAATGAATAGGACAACCAAAGCACATACCAAAGGAAGATAATTAAAACTATATTTAAAAAACTAAACATCACAGTAGATATACAAAAAAAAATACTATTTAGTAGCAGTGGCACCAGAAGCTACTAGACTTTCTTATTTCACAGTATGTTAAAAATAAATAATGTCTTTCATTATACACAAGATTGGTGAGACATACCTATTACGCAATTTAAAGCATTAGACCCTGTTATAAAGACATTGCAAATGGGCTAAATGTCTTTGTTGATGAAAATTAAGTCTATTCATTTAGCATTTTATATTCTTAAAGGTAAACTTTTAAATTTACTTGACAACACATTGAAAAAGACAAATGTTAGAAAAATATAATTTTCCTTCAACTCAGAACCAGTTTTGTTTTTGTATCCTCAGGGTTAAGCATACTTTCACAATGTTTGTTAATAAGAGGCAAGAAGATATTTAGAGCAGACAAATCTGTGCAATAAGAAAGAAAAAAAATCTTTTTAAAAAAACAGTATTCTTTTTCTGTTGACTTCAAATCTTAAAAAAAAATTTTCATTGTCACAGTTTTACTTTTAAGGAATTTTTATGCCTCTCTGAGAATTGGAAATGCTAGGCTTCTATTTGTAAACCTTATATTCAAAGTTTGATTAATGAAGGATAGTTAAGTCAAAGTGAGTCCAACTAATTTATTGAAAAAAAAAACGCATAGACAGGCACAATGAATTAAGATGTCAGGTACATTTAAAGTTCATAATTAACAACCCTAATATGGACAACAGACCTATTTAAACAATAGGTCCTGAGTCAAGCCCTCCTTGGTCATTGTTTCAAATGCCCAGACTGGTTCAGAATCAATATAAATAGCAATTGTTTCCATTTTAGCAAGAAACCCAGATTTTAAAAGAATTTTAATTATAAAACTAATTTTATTTACTTTCATATTTCTTTCTATCTATCTTTCTTTCTGTCTATCTATCTGTCTATCTACCTACCTATCCGACTAAGTAAAGAGGCTATTCTCTGCCTCACTTCTTTTTAAGCCTTAATCACTAAAAGGTGATGCCTCAGTCAAACCTCTTAACGACCCTAGCTTGAAAAGGCCAAGACTGCATCCTAGGCTATCTCCAGCTGTCCTGATCTATATCTGGCCAGTGGACAGAGATGGCTCCAGAGGAGCAAGTGAGGCTTCCCCCACATAAATCCAATTCACTTATACATCATGGCATCACCTCCCTGATGTCATGGTCCTTTTCTAGAACAACAAACAACAACAGGTGGAAAAGCTATTTAGAGCCAGTTGACAACTGATGTTTTTTTTTCTACACCATACAATATATCAACTCAATTATCTTAACCATATCTCAGTACTATAAAACTCATGAAGATCAGAATTTGACTGGAAATTTACTCTGAAATATTTCATGCTTGAACCTAAAAAGAAAACACTATGAAATTTGGATTAAAAAATTCAGAGCAGAAATTCTGTTTAAAGGATACTGAGTAAGACTGAAAAGATGAACCTGTTCATATCTGGATCTCACTGGTGATTCCTGATGTGAGAATAGTTGAATCCTGGTGCTAAAAAGCTGTTCAAAGACACTATACTAAAGATCAAATAAACTTAAAAATGTCCTCTTAAGATATTCAGCACACATCACATTTAAGCCCCATGATACCTGCTACATTTAAACACTAATTTGATTACAATTAAACCTACTGCCTTTAACCCTACCAAGTGAAAAAAATACCTGACTGCTTTTCTAGAAAATGCCTAAGAATCTCCTCAGGAAATGAATCTGCCTGAAATAATACACACTGCACACCTCCGTAAATAAGATTTATTTTTAGGGTAGCTTCAAGTACGCAAAGGAAAATAGAAACCATTATAAATAAAAGTTTCAAGTAATGAAATAAGAAGCTTTCCACGAAAAAGAGTACAACCACAAGGGTAAAAGGAATATTGAGGGGCAATCTGGCTCAAGGGAAGGGAGTCAAATAAAAATAGGCTGGGCACTGACTGAAATTATGGTTGTACTACAAAATTGAGAATACTTTTGAAAGATGTATTAAAGCAGACAGAACAATGGAATTGGAATCAAAAGAAGAGAGTTGAAATTCTGGCTCTGTCACTTTCTACCTTTGACTTCAGATAATTTCTTTAACCTGGAAACCAGAATTTTCTCATCTGCAAAACGAAGGGGTTGTGTTGGGTTCTTAACTTTTTTTTTTCTTTTGGCATGAACTCTTATGCCAGTCTAGTGAAGCCTGTGGATCAATTCTCAGAATGAGAAATATATGGGACTAGATAAGACAGAAAATATATAGGACTAAAAAGGAAACCAACTATATTGAGACAGTTATCAATTAAAAAATCAACTCAATTTAAAAAAAAAAGTTCACTTATCTCAAGTTAAGGATCCCTGAATTAGATGATCCCTAAAATTCCTTCAAAGCTCTAACATTTTAATTATGAATAACTGGGAAGATAATAAAGAGATAGCAAAAACAACATAATAGAAAGGTAGAGGATAGATAGAAGTTGAAGAGAGCTAAGAAAAAAGGAGAAAGGATGAGAAAAAATGATGGGAGAATTGTTTTACTTTCATAAAGAGGTGTAGTCCATTAGAGTTTGATATTTTTGCACAGTGTTATGCTTACAGGTGCCTCAAGGCTCATTTCCTATCTTGCCATCAAAAGACTCCAGTTGCTTGGGCACTGGGAGCTTGGAAAAATAAATCACACAGAGGTCCACACTATATAACAGAATTAGAGAAATGCTTAATGTTTTCTGTCCATCGCCCCCCAATCTTTTATATTCATTTGCTTATCTTACCTGGCACCTAAACTTCTATCATAAAGAGTTCTTCTTTGCTAGAACCTACAGTCTTTGGTATAGTACAAAAAACTCTGGACCAGAGGAATGATGAAGAATGCTGCCTAATTCCTTATGGAGAATAATAATATGCAAAATAAGACAAATTTCTGGACATAGCAAATGTGGAAATCTGTTTTATTTGACTACATTTATTTGATACAAGGGTTTTCTCAAGGGGGGAGAAGGGGATGATGGAGGTAGGTAGGAGAAATAAAAATAAGTGCCTGATAAATGAAAAGAATGATTTTAAAATGAAGAATGGTAGACTTTGATGAAGAAGAACTGACTCTGAATCCTAACTTGTTGCTTGCACACAATACTCCAGTTTTGTTTTCACCGGCTCTCTCCCAGGACTGGAAGGCTCCTGCTCCTCATCTCTACCGCTTAGTTGCTCTGGCTTGCAGCAAGCCTCAGCTACAGTCTCACCTTCTGCAGGAAGACTTTTCCAGTCCTGCTTAATCTTAGCACCTTCCCTCTGAGAATGCCCCCAATTTATTTTGCACTTTTTTGGGGCATCATTATTTGCACATTGTCTCTCTGTAAATGGAGACTGCTATTTGTCCATCTTGTCTACTGTTATATCTCCAATGCTTGGTACATCAAGTAGGCACTTGACAAATGCTAGCTGACTTACTTCAACATATTAAGTGCTAGAATACATGCAAACTGCTTCTCTATTCAGTTTTTAAAATTTATAAACCTGAAATAATTCAAAAAATCTTTAATGTCAACAAGTGTGTATTCTCTTATCCTCAGAAATATCTGGTCTCAATTTTCCTATAAATCTTCCACAGAGATTTTTACTAAACACATAGGAGGACCTTTTTTTAAACAAGTATTATGCAGCTCTTCTGCTGTCTGTATATTAACTTTCGCTTCTCTTTTTATGATTATACATATGTTGTATGCTGGTTCTTTACTACTATCTTCAGTAATTTGGGGCATATTTGCAGCATCATGTATCTCCCCAGTTTTCTTTGATTCACCTAAAATTTAAAAAATTATTTTGAGATTGTGGTACAACATAGTACCACATACCACACTCACTCACTCTCTATATATACATACACACACACAGAGAACTCCCTACATATAGATGTACTATGAGATATTTATCTATATTATATAGATACTTCTGCAAAGAGTATGCCAAGGATGTTGTCATCTTTGAGACCGCCTTCCATTTGAACTTTATATGATATATAGCTACCTTTACAATGGTATATACCTATGACATATATCCCATGTCCTGCTTTTATAACTCACTTGATATTATACTGTTTAAAACTAAAAGGAAGACAGAAGAAAGTTCTATGTTATTTAATTTGCAAAGCAATATTGCATAATCTTGACAAATGCAGGGTTGGTTGAGGTGAACCTTTATTGTATTCTATGTATATTATTGTATTCTAGTCTAACAAGTCAAATATTTCAATGTATGATTAATGTGTGATTTGTATTCTCTATGCCTTTTAGTCAACTGTAACTGAAGATATCATCTCATGAAAAATATGTGCCAACCTACATTTCTTTCTCATATTTTCATCAAGGATATCACCCATAAGTGTGTGGATCATTCTAATTAAAGGGAGGGAGAGACAAGGGGAAATAAGCAATTATATAATGCCAGCTCTTTGACAGGTACTATGCTAAGAGATTTTTATAAATATTTCATTTGATCTTCGTAATGCTTATGAGATATGTGGCATTATTATCCCCACTTTATAGTCGATGACACAGAGGCAGAGGCTAACTTGCCTAGGGTCACCCAACTAGTAAGTATCTGATGGTGGATTTTCACTGGAGTCTTTCTGACTGTAGAGTCAGTACTCTATTCTCTGTGCCACTTGCTGCCTCTGAGCTATCCAAATGCCTGGCGAGAATAAACAGATCATTATTTACTGATGTCCTCTTGGTCAGTTTGTGGGGTAACGACATCTGTGATACATTCTAGTCATTGATATTCCCATCTCTGATATAGCCTAAAAAGGAAAAGCTAGCTTTCAAATCATGCTCCTGCTGGCAGGGATTCTTTGTTGTCTACTTGGTTTAGTCTAGCTGCTTCTCTTAATCTTATCTTCTTAGGTGTTCCTGACCCTTCATCATAGAACTCACTGGAGTTTTAGACATTAGAGTCATTATTAATGAAAAGAGATCATTATAGAAATGTGGACAAATCTTTTTATTTAACACATTTATTATCCTAATTTGATTTTAAAATGCTCTAAGGATTATCTTGCATAGTTGTTTTTCAAGTAGGTTTACTTTATCCCCCAATATTTTTTATTATTGTAAAAGCTCCGAATCTTCTGCTACCTTTTGTAACACTAACTTAACCTACTGGTACTCTAATGTAGAAGTTTAGCCCAGGGACTAAGCAGTGAGCACACTACTGGAGGAGATTAACAGACATTTTTGACATTCTCATTATAAATGAAATCAGGAAACAAAAGTTAAATGGAAAAATGGCTCAGAGATAGGTAAATAAAAGAATGGGAAGAGCTGGCTTTAATTGTGCCTCTGAAGGCAACAAGAAATATGATGGTCAAAGGATACTGCAGTGCTCATGATAACCAGATACAAAAAAAAGGAAAAGAAAAAAGAAAACAAACCCTACAAAGAAGATAATTACATCATATATACAAATACATGTTTTAGACAATTAGGCAATTTAGACAATTAGAAATGCTACAAAGATATCAATAAGCCTTTCAAATTAAGCCAGTTTATATTTTAACACATGGTAAAAAACGTTAGAAAATATGATTCAGAAATAAGGCCAATGGCTTGTAAACTATACACAAAAAATACTGATTATATCATGAATACTTCCTTTCAAAAGAGAGTTGGAAGGTCCAAAAAGTGGCAAACACCAAATATTCTTTTTTGTGGGGAGAGGGGGAAAGGTAAGGTAATTGGGATAAATGACTTGCCCAAGGTCACACAGCTAGTAAGTATGCCAAGTGTCTGAGGCCGAATTTGAACTCAGGTCCTCCTGACTCCAGGACTGGTGCTCTACTCACTGCGCCACCTAGCTGTCCCACCAAATAATATTCTGAAAAAAGAAATGTTATATTCTCACAAACAGGCAATGGATGGTCACTGATTTAGTAGGTCAATTTAGAAGACTATCCTTAAGAAACTATCCTTAGTATTTACTATTCAGTTTTGGCTTATTTAACATTTTTAAATCAGAACTTGGATAAAAGTATACTTTACCTCCTTTTCAAATTCTGAAGATGACACAAAACTAGGAGAGTTAAATTCATGAAGAGGATTCCTAGAGATCCTGACAGGATGAAACAGCAGGCCAAATCAAATAAGATAAAATTTAATAGAGATTCATGTAAATTCTTACACTTAAGCTTAAAATAATTTATCTTCACAAGTATAAGATGAGAGAAGTCTGACTAGACAGTGATTTGTCTGAAAAAAGACCTGGATTTTAAATGAACTAAAAGACTGATCTTAGTCAACATAGTAATATGGCAGGTGAAAAACAGCTAATGTATTAAGAGGCAGAGAGTACAAGATGAAGGAGATGATGCTGAACCTTGTCCCAGAAATGACATCTGAAATAGCATGTTCAGTTTTAAGCACCTCATTTTTGGAAGGACACTTAATAAGCTGGTAAAATTATGGAAGAAGGAAACCAGGATGGTTTTGAGTTAAAGGGGACTGGAGACTGTTAGCCTGGAGAAGACTGAGGGAATATTATAATTGTCTTCAAGCATTTGGAAGGGTGTCATGTACAAAAGGGATTGGACTTATTCTGCTTGGTCATCCACTCTTGTCTCAGGCCACTACCAGTCATCCTGACTTTTGTCCTGTTGCTGGACTTTGATGGCTCTGGAAGAGAGAGTGTAAAGCTGACAGCTTTGTGCAACACTGCCTCACTTAAATCCAATTCATGCACAAGTCAAGACATAACCCCATAAACTGGTTCTCTTCTAAAATGAAGGATGATGATGACAAAATAATATCATCATTGTCATCCTCCTCCTCCTCGTCCTCCTCCTCATTCCCAGCAGTGTGGGCAAGACTAGGAACAATACACAGACAAAATTAGGCAAAATTAAGCTTAAAGGAAAAATAAATTTTCTAAAAATTTAGAATTATTCAGAAGTGGACTGGATTGTTACCTCTGTTGGTAGAACTTTACTTGAGGAGTTTAAGCAAAGGATAAATGACCCTTGGGCTAATACATTGGTTGATTTGCTTTTAAATACAGAAGTAGAATATTAAAATTTGGGCAAAAAAAACCACTATCAAAATTGGGAAAAAAACAAAAAAGGATAAACATGAATAGATGTCATGTAAATGAGGTACCTCTAGCCTGTGTCATTTAAATTAGGTTTTTGAAGCTAAAAGTTTGGATATTGATAAAAGAAAAAGGTATCAACATATATCAAGATTTTGTAAGAGAATTTAGCCAATGAAATTAGCAATCTATATTAGCCAGCATAAATTTCATCACCTTGCAGTGTAGAAAGCAAGCAAAGGCAACACTGGTTTAAAATACAATAAACTCATTAAAAAAAATCTTACTATGAAGGACAATGCTAAGATTATGAGCAGCACAGCCTCAAAAATGGTGACAATCAGCAGAAGGAAAAACAAATTTGTAGAAATTTTGGTGAAAGTCTCAACTAAGCATCTGGAGATGAAACCAAAAGAAGGCCAGTTGACAAGATTTGTTAAGATTTCAATAATAACCTTTTTTAACTTGGCTTTCTAACTCCCATATTACTGTCTTTGCCCAAGCTAACTTTCATGTTTAGAATGCATTTCATCATCGTCTCAACCTTCTTACCACCCATGGCTTCTATCAAGGCTCAGTTTGGGACCTAGAGCCTACAAGAGACATTTCTTGATTACTCTGGTAGTTTGTGTACTCTTTCTCCTCTAATTGTCCTGCACAGTACACCAAAACTGGAGCACTAGAAAAGTCACTTTTCTTTTACACCATCCCCTTCTTTACAAAGAGAGGACAGGAAACAAATGAAAGTAAAAGTGTAAGGGAAAAGGATGAAGTGAAACACAAAATTAACAATAATAACTGTGAATATGAATGGGATGAATTCACCAATAAAATGGAGAATAACAATGACTTAGAAAGTAGAATTGAAAAATATTTTCTTTACAGGAAACATATGCATAGAATTATAATAAGGGATAGGAAAAAATCTATTATGCTTTAGCTAAAATAAATAAAAGTCAGGAATGGCAACCATGATCTTCGACAAAGTAATAGGACTTCTGGAAGCCAAGATGGCGAAGTAAGCTGTAAGTTGTTGTCACCTTCCCCTACTGATCTCTAAAAACCAAAAAAATAGGACTCCAGGAAAAATCCAGGAAGACTAAGCCAGTGGAATGACAGGGTGAAGCAGCTTAGCTTCTTAGCTCAGGAAACTTGGAGAATCAACAAAAAGGTCTATTTCACTTAGGTAAAAGAAGAGTACATTTCAGGACATGAAGCATTCAAGTAAACCAGTGGGAGATCCTGAGCTCCGGGGTGGTGGAACACGTAAACACCAACACTAGGATGCCCCACGTGCCTTAGCATAGCCAGAAACACTGGCAAACTTCAACTGGGGAAACCAACATGTGAGGCAGGGCAGCCCTGGGCAGGCAGGTATCCCCCAGAAGCATACTTCTCCATGCCTCACTGCAGTCATGGGGGCAGGTGTTTTCCAGCAGCAAACCTCCTCCCATGCTTCTGGTCAGCCCCAGGTGGCATATGGCCTTCAACAAACCTCCACATGCTTCAGCACAGCCGTAGGCAGGTAGGCGTCCTACAACAGGCAGACTTCCACTACTCCGCTGTAGCCCTGGGGAAATGCAGAAAAACTCTACCTGGCCACAACACACATCAGACATCACCACAAGGACCCCATATCAGCACCAAGTAAGCTGAAAGAGCCCTACAGCTGCCAACTGATGCACAAGAAGCTTGGAACAGTGCCCCCTGTACTCTAGAAGGAGAGTTCATTTTTAGAAGCCAGGAAATAAACGAATAGGATGAACAAAAAGCAAAAATGAACACTGACCATAGAATCTTTTTTATGGCAACAGGGATGATCAAGATAAAAACTCAGAAGTGGACAACATTGTCAACATACCTACATCTGAAACTTTAAAGGGGAATATGAACTGGTCTCAGGCCCAGAAAGCCTTTGTGGAAGAGCTCAAGAAGGATTTCAAATGTCAAATAAGAGAAGCAGAAGAAAAACCAGGAAAAGAAATGAGAGGTATGCAAGAGAGTCAACATCTTAGAAAAGAACAAAAATTGACTATAGAAAACTATTCCTATAAAATAAAATTGGCCAAATGGGAAAAAATCCATGTAAGAAAACAACTCCTTGAAAAGTAGAATTGGCTGAATGGAAAAGAAAGTACAAAAACTCATTGAAGAGAAGAACTCCTTAAAAAGTAGAATTGGTCAAACGGAAAAGGAGGTACAAAAGCTAACTGAAGAAAACCATAAAAATCAGAATTGGGCAAGTGGAAGCTAATAACTCTATAAGACGTCAAGAATTAGTCAAGCAAAATCAAAACAATGAAAAAATAGAAGAAAATGTAAAATACCTCATTGGAAAAACAACTGACCTAGAAAACAGATCTAGAAGAGATAATTTAAGAATTATTCATCTACCTGAAAGTGATGATCAAAAAAGATCCTGAACAGCATCTTTAAGTAATTACTAAGGAAAACTGCCCTTGAGGTCCTAGAACAAGAGGGTAATACAATCATTAAAGTATGAACTGATCACTTCTTGAAAGGGATCCTAAAATGAAAACTCCAAAGAATATAATAGCCAAATTCCAGAATTATCAGGTCAAAGAAAAAATGCTGCAAACAAAGAGAAGCAATTTAAATATCATGAAACCACAGTCAGGATTATGCAGGACAAGCAGCTTCTATGGTAAAGAACGAGAGGGCTTAGAATATGATAGTTCACAAAGTAAAGGAGCTTGGATTGCAACCAAGAATCAGCTACCCAATAAAATTAAGCATAAGCTTTCAGGGAAGGAAATGAAATTCAATGAAATAGGGGGCTTCCAAACTTTTTTGATGAAAAATCCAGAGCTGAACAGAAAATTTGATCTTCAAATACAAAACTCAAGAGAAAAATGGATAAAAAGGAAAACAAAAACCCTACTATGTTATTCAATATAATTAAACTGTTTACACCCCTATATGGGAAGATGATACTTGTAATTCTTGATAACTGTATCTTAATTATGACATTTAGAAAAGGTATAGATAGACAGAGGATCTATGTAATGTGATAATAAAATTAATAAATCAAGGAATGGAAAAAAAAGATTGCACTGGGAGAAGAGGAAAGGAGGCAGGAAAAGGTAAATTACATTACATGAAATGGTGCAAAGATCTATTACAATAGAGGGAAAGAAAGGGGGGAATTTGAACCTTACTCTCATTGGATTTGGCTCAAACCAGAAATACCATACACACTCAATTGGATAAAGAAATATATCTTGCCCTACAGGAAATACGAAGGGAAAGGAGAAAGAAAAGGGAGAGGGGTGGATGGAAGGGAGGGGGTAAGTAGTAAGGGAAAGAAAAAGGAGAGAGCCTGATAGAAGGGTGACAGTGATCGGAAGGAAAATAGGCAAGGAGAGAAAGGAAAAAGAAAACATAAACAGGGGTGAAAATATGATGGAGAGAAAGATATATACAGAAATCAAAATTGTGAATGTGAATGGGATGAAGTCTCCCATAAAATTGAAGGGCATAGCAGAAGGGATTTAAAAACCATAATCCTACAATATGTTGTTTACAAGAAACACATTTGAAGCAAAGAGATGCACACAGAGTAAAGGTAAAAGGCAGGGACAGAATATATTATGCTTCAGCTGAAATAAAAAAAAAAAAAACAGGGGTAGCAAACCTGATCTCAAAGCAAAAAAACCCCCAAAAAACAAAAAAACTGATCTAATTAAAAGATATAAGAAAGGCAATTACATCCTGCTAAAAGCCATCACAGACAATGAAGCAATATCATTACTATACATACATGCACCAAGTGGTATAGCATCCAGTTCTTAGAGAAGTTAAGTGAGTTATAGGAAGAAATAGACAACAAAATTATACTAATAGGGGGATCTCTTCCTCCTCATCTCAAAATCAGATAAATCTAACCACAAAATAAATGAGAAAGAAGTTAAGGAGGTGAATGGACTCAAAAGAAAAGTTAGATATGGTAGACATCTGGAGAAAACTGAATGAGGATAGAAAGGCATACCTTTCTCTCAGAAGTACATGACATCTACATAAAAACTGACCATGTACTAGGGGATAAAAGCCTCACAGTCTAATGCAGAAAGGCATAAGTATTAAATGCATCCTTTTCAGATCATGGTGCAATAAAAATTACATGTAATAAACGGCCATAGAAAGATAGACTAAAAACTAATTGGAAATCAAACAATCTAATCCTAAAGAATGAGTGGGTCAAACAACAAATCATAGTAACAATTAATAACTTCATCCAAGAGAATTGACAATAATGTGATAACATACCAAAACTTACAGAATGAAGCCAAAGCAGTTCTTAGGGGAAATTTTATATCTCTAAATGCTTACATGAATAAAATAGAGAAAGAGGAGATCAATGAATTGGGCATGCAACTGAAAAACAAGAAAAAGAATGAATTAAAAATCCTCAATTAAATTACCAAATTAGAAATTCTGAAAATCAAAGGAGAGATTAATAAAACTGAAATTAAGAAAACTATTGAGCTAATAAATAAAATTAAGAGCTGGTTTTATGAAAAATAAGCACAATAAAATAGATGAACCTTTGATTAATTTGATTTTAAAAAAGAAAACCAAATAACCAACATCAAAAATAACAAGGGTGAATTCACCACCAATGAAGAGAAAATTAAAACAATAATTAGAAACTATTTTGCCCAACTGTATGACAACAAATCAGACACTCTCAGTGAAATGGATGAATATTTACAAAAGTATAAATTGTTCACATTAACAGAAGAGGAAATAAAATACTTAAACAACCCCATTTCAGAAAAAGAAACTAAAGAAGCCATCAATGAACTCCCTAAGGAAAAATCTCCAGGGCCAAAAGGATTTACAAGTGAATTCTACCAAAAAATGAAAGAACAATTTATTCCAAAACTATATGAAATATTTGGAAAAATAGAGAATAGGGGGAGGAGCCAAGATGTCGGAGTAGAAAGACTCACGTATGCTAGCTCCAAATCCACAGCCCATAAATTTCCTGTAAGAAGAATGCCCCACAAATTCTGGATCACTGCAAGGCACACAGAAACACAGTGGAAGAGATTTCCGTTCCAGAGAGCCCTGGAGAGCTGTCCCCAGGGGTCCGCCGTGCCCCGGAAAGTGGAGCCCACCTCTGTGCTGCCCTGGCCCCGCGGCCCCAGAGGAACAGATCCAAGCAGGCTTCAGGGACGGAATCTCTGGCGGCCAGGAAGGTCCTTCCACCCACAGACGCTACAGGTCAGTGAGAGAGACGTCTGCGCTGGCCGAGAGGGGAGTGGGGTGTCTCCATGACTTGGGCCCCCTTGGGAGGCAGCAGCAGAGGGAGCGGCAGAGGCAGTGGTGGCCGGGACTCCCTGAGCAGGCAGGAGCTCCATTACCGAAGGTCTCTGCATAAACCCCCTGAGGGAACTGAGCCTAGGAGACGGCCCTGCCCCCACCCTCTCCATTACTGAAGGTCTCTGCATAAAGCCCCTGAGGGAACTGAGCCTGGGAGGCAGCCCTGCCCCCACCGCTCCATTACTGAAGGTCTCTGCATAAAGCCCCTGAGGGAACTGAGCCTGGGAGGCAGCCCTGCCCCCACCCGCCCCATTACTGAAGGTCTCTGCATAAAGCCCCTGAGGGAACTGAGCCTGGGAGGTGGCCCCGCCCCCACCCCAGCACCAGAACTTGAGCTCACATTGAATAGCAGCCACTCCCACCACGGATAGCCCTGAGACCGGGAAGCAGCATTTGAATCTCAGACCCCAAGCACTAGCTGGGCAGATCTAGGCAGGGGTGGAGAGGAATCTCAGAAGTCAAGTAACTGGCTGGGAAAATGCCCAGAAAAAGAAAGAAAAATAAGACCATAGAGAGCTACTTTATTGGGGAAGAGATGTTCCTTCCTCCTTTCATTTCTGATGACGAAGTACAATGCCTGCCATCAGGGAAAGACGTGGAGGTCGGGGCCTCTGTATCCCAGACATCCGAGGTGGATGTCCGGTGGGCTCAGGCCATGGAAGAGCTCAAAAAGGATTTTGAAAATCAAGTTAGACAGGTGGAGGAAAAACTGGGAAGAGAAATGAGAGAGATGCAAGAAAAGCATGAAAAACGGATCAATACCTTGGTAAAAGAGACCCCAAAAAATGCTGAAGAAAAATAGAGAATAAAGAGTCTTGCCAAATTATTTTTATGATACAAATATGGTGCTGATACCTAAACTAGGAAGAGTCAAAACAGGGAAAAAAATTATAGACCAATTTCCCTAATGAATATAGATGCAAAAATTTTTAATAGAATATAAGCAAAGAGATTACAACAACTTATCATGAGGTTAATACATTATGACCAGGGGGATTTATAGCAGGAATGAAAGGTTGGTTCAATATTAGGAAAATTGTCAGCATAATGGACCATATCAATAACAAAATTAACAGAAATCATATGATTATCTCCACAGATGCAGAAAAAAGCTTTTGACAAAACACAACACCATTCCTATTAAAAACATTAGAGAGTATAGAAATCAATGGAGTTTTCTTAAAATGATAAGTAGCATCTCTCTAAAACCATTAGCAAACATTATATGTAAGGGGGATAAGCTAGAAGCATTTCCAATAACATCAGCAGTGAAACAAGGATGTCCATTATCACCACTGTTATTCAGTATTGTACTGGAAATGTTAGCTTTAGCAATAAAGAGAAAAAATAAATGGAAGGAATTACAACAGGCAATGAAAAAATAAAGCTATCACTCTTTTCACATGATACGATGGTACACTTAAGAGAATCCCAGACAGTCAAGTAAAAAACTACTTGAAATAATAAATGATGTTAGCAAAGTTCCAGGATATAAACTAAACCCACATAAATCACAAGCATTTCTATATATATTAATAACAAAGTCCAACAGCAAGAGATAGAGAAATTCCATTTAAAGTAACTGTAAACAATATAAAATATTTGGGAGATTACCTTCTAAAAGAAACCTAAGATCTAATATGAACACAATTACAAAATACTTTTCACACAAATAAAATCAGATCTAAATAACTGGAAAAATATCAGTTGCTCATGGGTAGGTGAAGCTAATATAATAAAAATGACAATTCTACCTAAATTAATTTACTTATTCAGTGCCATACCAATTAAACTACCAAAAATTATTTTAGAGAGCTAGAAAAATAATGACAAAGTTCATCTGGAAGAACAAAAGTTCCAGAATATCAAAGGAAATAATGAAAAGAAATGCAAGGGAAGGCCTAGACATACCAGATCTTAAATTGTATTATAAAGCAGTAATTATCAAAACTATTTGGTACTGGCTGAGAAACAGAGTAGTGGATCAGTGGATGAGTTAGGTACACAAGTCACAGTAAATGACTATGGTAATCTATGGTTTGATAAGCCCAAAGACTCCATCTTCTGAGATTAGAACTCACTAACTGCTAAGAAAACTGAAAAACAGTATGGCAGAAACTTGGCATAGACCAACATCATACATCATATACCAAGATAAAGTCAAAGTGGGTGCAAGATTCAGATATAAAGGGTGATACTATAAGCAAATAAGGAGAGCAAGGAATAGTCTGCCTGTCATATCTACAGAGAACTGACGAAATTATGACTAAACAAGAGACAGAAAATATTATGAAATGCAAAATGGATAATTTTGATTACAAAGGTTTTGCACAAACAAAGCCAATGCAACCAAAATTAGAAGGGAACGAGAAAACTGGAAAACAATTTTTATAGCCAGTGTCTGATAAAGCCCTCATTTATAAAATACAAGAAGAACTGAGTCAAATTTATAAGAATGCAAGTCATTCCTCAATTGATAAATGGTCAAAGGATATGAATAGGCATTTTTCAGTGAAATTAAAGTCATCTATAATCATATAAAAAATGCTCTAAATTGTTGATTAGAGAAATGCAAATCAAAACAACTCTGAGGAACTGCTTCACACCTATCCAAATGCCAAATGCATCATACTTATCCAACTGGCAAACATGACAAGACAGGAAAATGATAAATGTTGGAGAAGGTATGGGGAAAACTGGGACACTAATGCACTTTTGGTGGAGCTATGAACTGATCCAACCATTCCAGGGAGCGATTTGGAACTGTGCATACTCTTTGATTCAGCAATACCATTTCTAGGTCTGTATCCCAAAGAGATCATAAAAATGGGAAAAGGACCGACGTACAAAAATATTTAAAGTAGCTCTTTTTACAGTGGCCAAGAATTGGAAATTGAGGTGATGCCCATCAATCGGGGAATGGCTGAACAAGCTGTGGTACATGAATGTAATGGTATATTATTGTTCCATAAGAATGATGAGCAGGCAGATGTCGGGGGTCGGTCCTGACTGCCTGGGCGGAGAGGGGCTTCCCCAGGAGTGGCCGCCAGCCAACCAGGGGAGGACACGACCCGGGATAAGGGATCGTGCCTCCCTAGGATTGGTCTGGAGGGGCTTGCTCCAACGGGATGTAGGCCTCGCCCTCGGGGTGGATCGGGATGGCTACCCGGAACTAGAACCCTACTTAAACCAACGCCTTGGGCTGTTCGGGGGATTCCTCTGCACTTAATAAAGTATATGCCTGCTGAAGAAGTGTCTGACTGAGTCCCTCCGCCGAGTCCCCCGGGGAGGGAAATCCGGAGACGTCCGAAGCAGAAGCCCACTGAGAGAGTGTCACCTGAAGGACCCGGACCCGGGTCAGCTGGCGCCCGAACGTGGGGCCGAGAGACGAGACCCCTCCAGGTGACGTGAGTATCCCGCTCGCTTAAGGGCGGAAGAGTTGGACACCCTAGGTAGACGGGGCTACCTAGAAGAAGGAAAAATGGGCAATAGAATTGCTAAGCAATTGCAGCCAGAGGATTCAGGAGTATTGGTGTGCCAGCTTTATAAAGTCTGCCGAGAAGCGGGCACAAAAATTCATATAAAGGAATGTAGGGAGTGGGTAGTAAAAATACAAACTATATCACCATGGGTTTGCCATGCAGAACTAACTCCTCAAACATGGCAAGTAGTGGGGACACAAATGGCCTCTTATCAACAGGAGAATCCAGAAAGTTTAGGCCCCAAAGATTTTACATTATACGCCTCGGTGGCTGCTTCCCTTGATCCCAACCGCCGCCCTGTGTAGTCCTGCAGGGAGCCCAGACGGGCACCTCTCTGTTAGGTGAGGAGAGGTGGCCTCCTCCCCCTGAAGAGCCGCCCCCGACCACCCATGCTCCTACAGTCCGTTACCCGTGGGACGACCTTGAGGAAATAGAGAAGTTTAGTAAATTGGCACTCAAGGACGAGGGGATCCCACGTCAGTATCAAAGTGAAAACAGACCATTCGGGCATAACCAAAGTGAAAGTAAACTGCTCGAGCGCGAATTCAGCTCTCGGAAAAAAAGGGGAGTGCAGCGGAGCATGTAGTTGCTGCCTCGAACCCAAATCCCCTCCCAGGTCAGACCAGAGGATAAGGGAATTCTCGCTTGCCAAGTGTACAAACTCTGCAAGCAGAATGGGATAAAAATACACATAAGAATTTGCCGAGATTGGGTCGAGAAAATAATAACCATCAGTCCATGGGTAGAGCATACAGGAATTGACCCGACCCGTTGGCGATTAATAGGGCAGCAGATGGCTTCATACCAAAAAGAGGACCCCTACTTCCTCAATCCCCAGGGCTTTGTTATCTATCCATGGAGAAGTCTGGGTAGTGTAGTTCAAGAGGCAAAAAGACAGAGTCAGGAAGGAATCAGGGAGGAGGGAGCAGGACACGGGAAAAGACAAGGAACAAAACCTCGCCCGCAGAGAGGAGAGGGACCCCAAAAGAAATCGCAGGACATACAAAAAGAGGAAGTCCCAGAGCAGCAGGAAAATAGAGAGGAGGTAGATTGGGAAGGGGCCAACCTATTCCCCGTGTTTGTTCAGCCAGGACAGGATGGACAGCCTCAAAGGGTGCATAGACAGTTCCCCTACAAATTCCTAAGAGATCTTAAAGAGGCTGCCGCAAAATACGGCGCCGGCTCTGCTTATGTACAGACGGCCATACAATCTTGGCGGTCTGGGAGCTCAGGAGTCAATCATGACCAGATAGGACAGAGAGGAAAGAGGGAGTTGGTGCAGTCAGAAATTCAACCAGGAAATACATCCAGAGTTGGCCCAGGGCCTGGTTTTGTGGCACAGCAAAAAATTTGCCCAGGATTTGTGGCACAGTGGCGAATTCAGCAGCCCGGACACAGTGATATAAGTTAAGCCAGAGTTATAATGTGTACAGAGGATTTCTGACAATTTTTTCTCAGTTTTTTGGATTCTTTTATTGTCTGTATATGTGTTCTGTCTTTACATGTTCTGTGTGCGTGTGTTTGTGAGTTATTACGGTCAGCTCCATGGTAGCTGGACCTTGGAAAGTTATCTCTTTTCCTCCCCCTCCTCCCTTCTCTCTGATGACTGCAGCATCGGGGAGAAGTATGGGAGAGAGAAAGAGAGGAACTAATCTTATATTATTTAGTTTATGTGATTGCAAGGTGTAGTCTTGGATGGGAAATGCAGGGACATAGTGTCTGTGCAGTTTTAAAGGGGGCTTTGATCAAGGCCCATTAGGAGAACAACGTGGATGTGAAGTTTAGGGAAAGCGCAAAAGTTTTGGAAATTGTTTGAAGGTTTTTGGTTAAACTCTCTCTCTCACTTTACCTTCCAATCCTGGCCAGATTGTGAGGGTGGAGAGAGAGACGAGAGGAGATCTGGGGCAGGCTGATCAGCATTTTCACCTAAATCTCACCTAAAAGAAAAGTATTTTGTATAATGAGAAGTAACCAAAAGGTAGTTATTCTGTTCACATTTTAAGTGAAACGTGTCACTCCTAATTGGATGTTTAAAACAGATCAGGATTTGTTATATTATTTGGCACTAGGCAAATTGGAAATATGCATAAATCTTAAAGGGACACCTCAGCAGAGATAAAGCTTTTGAAACTCTCCAGCAGAATGGAATAGACTTGGCACCACTGGGCAGTTGTCCAGAAGTCTCCCTCCCTTCAGCTGAGGAATTCAAAACCCTCTCACTCAAAAAAGTTCTTAAGGAGTGGACACAGAAATAAAATTTACTTGAGTAAAGGATGGAACCATTAAGATTTTTTGCCCTGCAGTCCCAACTCATCATTCAGCTGGGTCTACAGTGAATTGTAACTTTTATCATTCCAGATTAGATCAAGAGAAGAGAACTATTATTTTGAAGGTTTTCAACTAAATTTTTTGTAAAAGTTTAGTGACTGTTAACAACAGGACAAATTTTAAACGGTTTTAAATTTTCATTTTCAAGACAATGTTGGTAAATATTACATATTGGTAAATTAATATGTAATGGTCTATGAAGCAGAAAAGATCTTGCTCTTTTAATCTGAACTTGTAGTCATTCCTTGGCTTAAGCAAAAGTTAAATTTAGTGTTTGAACTTATTAACAACTTAATTTCTAAAAAGTTTTTTTTTCAGAGTAAATGTAATCAGAGAAGGAGAAACTACCCTGTGAAACAATGATGTAAGGTGGTAAGGCTTAAGTTTGAAGTCACCTATCATAGATTCTACAAAGGTTACAACTTTAAATGACTTTCAGAAATTGATAGGAGAAATTCAGTGGTGTAGGCCACAGTTGGGAATTACAACTGATCAAATGAAACCATTATATGATTTATTGAAAGGTCCTTCTCAATTAAACTCACACAGAAAATGGACAGATGAAGCCCTGGAATGTTTGAAATTAGTGCAGAAAAAGATTATGGGGTGTACTATTAGCAGGATATTAGAATCACAGGACTTGAAAGTAACAATTTTATTCACTGAAAAAATACCCACTGGAGTTTTACATCAAAAACAAGGGATTATTGAGTGGGTACATTTGGCTCAGATAAAGAACAGAGCTTGTGTGCCTTATGCTGTGCTGGTAGCCCAAGTCATACATAAGGCAGTGAAGAGAGTAAGGATGTTAATAGGACAGAAACCTCACACAATATATACTATGTATACAAGTCAACAAACAGAGAACTGCATACAAGAGTTTGTGGAATGGCAGATATTGATTAATCAGAATTTCCAACACGGGCTCCCAATTCCTTTTGGGCAGCAATTTGCCACGTGGCCATGGTCTTGGGCCGACAAATGCTCTTCCTCACTGGTAGAGGGAGTTAATGTTTTTACAGATGCAACAAAAAATTTTAGGGCATCTATGTATATTCCATCTAAAAAGGAGATGCATAAATTTAAAACAACATTTACTTCTACACAACAAAATGAATTATATGAAGTATTGCAAGCATTATTATATGTGAAAGAACCTTGCAATATCATCACAGACAGAAAGTATACAGTACCATTGATACTTAGAGTAGAGTCAGCCTATACTCCTGATAGGGCAGATAGTATTAAACAGATAACTATGGAAGTTCAACTAGCAATAAGGGCCAAAACAACAATATCTTATATCACACACACTCGGTCACATTCTAAATCATGCAGTACCAAAAAGCATTAAACCAAACAATGGTCCAGCTTATGTCAGTAAAGCCATTGAACAGTTCATGGTGGAATTTTCCATTTTACATGTCACTGGAATCCCCCATAATCCCACTGGTCAAGCTATAGTGGAACGAGCAAATCGATCCCTGGACACTTACTTGCAAAAAGAAAAAGGAGGAGTTGGACCAGGAGTTGATAAATTTACAATTGGCTGTTTGGCTGTTTATATTCTAAATTATTTAAAATTCTATAATGATGGCTTATTGGCTGCTATGAAATTCTTAACATTTCCTAATAAGGAGTCTGCAAAGAATGAATCAGCAATAACAAGTGCCCTGAAAGTAGCCAGTAATGTGGCATGATGAGAATCAAAATTGATTTGGTCCTCATACAGTGTTAACGTGGGGAAAAGGGTATGTTTGTGTTTCAACAGATGATAATAAAGAAGTTTGGGTTCCAGTGAAAAGGATAACAATGATAGAGGACAACCGCCAAGGTGAAGTGGTCACAGGGAGTGAGGAGGTGCTATCAGCGGCGGATGAAAAAACTTCTGGAGAAGCTTAATCAACTAGGTCACAATGACTCCTTTCATTTTTCTCGTACTTATCATGACACTCAAAGAACACTGCGTCCATCGACCCAGCACCGAAGGAACAACAGAGATGGGCGTTCCTCACGAATCCACCATGGTTAAGGGTGATGTCATGGAGTGAGACAATAACCAAATTTATCATCCAAGGCAATATTTCTCACATGTTTAAAGATGATGGACTAGACTATGATAATAATGGGACTCTCTTTCAGAGACACTAACTTTTCAGGACTAGTCACAGGTTTCCCACTTTGTCTATAGAAGGGTATTTCTGGGAATTGGAATGGGTTTGGTTTTAAATACATACAGGTGAATGGAACAGAGGGGTATCCCTGGTGTGCCACTATTGTGGACAGACAAGAGACATTGGATGAGAAAGATACATGACACGCTTATAATCTATTCACCTGGAGGATAAATGGGACAATAGTAGTTTGGTCAGACAAGGACTTTGTGGGACTTGTTCGTGGGATGAAATTTAGGCCATTCTGTAACTTACAAAAGAAGAGAAATGTAACCCTTTGGCATCTGTATACGGGGTTTTTACCACTTGAGAATTGTCACGCACATACTTGTCAGGAGAAAGAATTGATTATGGGAAACTACACAGAAATGTTATATTCATGTCACAATCTTACATACTTACTTGAGGAAAAATATGCACCAAACTTTCCTAGACAAATGTACATCAATTATAAAGGGTCTCCTGAGGTTGAAAGACCTGTTCAAGGACTAGACAAAGTTATTCTAGCTATGAGAGGACAAACAGTGCAGGGAATGCCTGCTGCAGCATCACCAAAGAAAGCTAACAACATTACTTTAATGGGTGAAGTATGTCTAGGGAACACACATATATTTCTATGGGTGGAGCAACAACAGATAAATAGACAGGTGGCACTTGAGCTAGCCGCGCTGACCTCTGCGGTAAAAGCATTAGCCACGATGGTACAGGTAGAATCAATGCTTCAAGGGCTATCGTGCGATACGCAGCTGTTACGACCTGCATGCATGACTGCCCTCATGCTTAACGCCAGCACAGAGCTTGAAGATGCTATTGCCAGACTTAATGATTTCCAAAATTTAGATACTTATATATTAAAGTTAGATGAGATAATTAAAGGCATACAAAATGCCACAGACCATTATAAGAGGGATATGAAAAATCAGCATGGACTTTTCCCAGATTGGTTGAGAAATCTTAATGTTACACAATGGCTTCATACATTTTTTGTTACTAGATTGGGAATTGCCCTATTATGTGTGATTTGTCTCTGCCTGCCTTGCTTATTGTCATGTATTATGAAATTGTGGATGAGTACCCTGGAACAACTAAAGGCTGATATACTTCTGGATAAACAAAAAGGGGGAGTTGAGGCGCAAGTCGTGCAAATACCATGAATTTTTTGCAAATACCATGAATTTTTTGCAATTTCGGGATGACGGCCTAACACCGGCCTGTTCAAAAGTGTCCCTGTACCCCGCTATAATCAGTAATGGGCTTTCGCTGTGACTGTGCCGATGACGGGAATATTGTGGCCCCATGACCTGGATAATCATGCCATTGGCTGCAGAGGTACCCAATGACGGGATTATTGTGGGTCCACCTACCAGAAATGCTGGAGGTGGGGGCCACCCACATAGCCTAAGACAGGGGCCCTGCCCACTTTCGGTACCAGGCATGGAGACAGGCCACATAGCCTAAGACAGGCCTTTCACCTGCCCTTATTAAACAAAAAGGGGGAGTTGTCGGGGGTCGGTCCTGACTGCCTGGGTGGAGAGGGGCTTCCCCAGGAGTGGCCGCCAGCCAACCAGGGGAGGACACTACCCGGGATAAGGGATCGTGCCTCCCTAGGATTGGTCTGGAGGGGCTTGCTCCAATGGGATGTAGGCCTCGCCCTCGGGGTGGATCGGGATGGCTACCCGGAACTAGAACCCTACTTAAACCAACGCCTTGGGCTGTTCGGGGGATTCCTCTGCACTTAATAAAGTATATGCCTCCTGAAGAAGTGTCTGACTGAGTCCCTCCGCCGAGTCCCCCGGGGAGGGAAATCCGGAGACGTCCGAAGCAGAAGCCCACTGAGAGAGTGTCACCTGAAGGATCTGGACCCGGGTCAGGCAGACTTTAGAAAAACCTGCAAAGATTTATATAAACTGATGCTGAGTGAAGTGAGCAGAATCAGAAGAACAATGTACACAGTAACAGTAATACTGTGTGATGACCAACTTTGTTAGACTTAGCTCTTCTCAGCAATGCAAAGATCTAAGATGATTCTAAAGGACTTGTGGAAAATGCTGTCCACATCCAGAGAAATAACTATAGGGTCTCAATGAAGATCGAAGCATACTATTTTCTCTCTTTTTTTTGTTGTTCTTTTCTTATTTGTCATGGTTTTCCCTTTGACTCTAATTCTTCTTTACAACATGACTAATGTGAAAATATGTTGAATATGACTGAACATGTATAGTCTATATCAGATTGAATGCAGTCTTGGGAGGGGAAGGAGAAAAAGGAGGAAGAGAAAATTTGGAATTCCAAATCTTATAGAATTTAATGTTGAAAACTAAAAATAAATAAGAAAAACAAAAATAAAAAAGTTATAGCAAAAACATTAAAAGAGATAAACAGAAAAGGTACATTTTTCTGAAAGGTACTAGAGAAAACAAATTTGTATCAATACTAAACACATATGAACTAAATGGGATAGCATCTAAATTCTTAACAGAAACCAATTTTAATTCTTTGGGTATTATAACATGCCATGTAATAAAAATATTTTGACTAAAAGTTGGCCGCTTTTTGTGCGTGTGTGTGTGTATGAGAAGACTGGGTCGTCAAAGGTAATGTGAATTTTTCAAATGCAACCTGGTTTTTTCTCTTATTTAAAGCCTAGTTCACTGTGTAATCCCAGTCTCTCTCCACAGCATATCTGTACGTGTATTCGTAAACATCTCTGTGTTTTCCATCCAATTGTACATCAAATCAAGGTCTCCTTCTATTCCCATTCAGTATTTTCTAGAGTTCTATCATCCTTACTTTTCTGAAATTATATTCAGGTCCTTCACTTCTTTGGGGTCAAAAGAAAAAAGACACCAGGATCTAGATTGGGTGATACATGTGGATATTGTAATCCTAAGAGAAGAGGTTGCTTGCAGAAAGCTCTTTACGGGTGAAAGAACAAATAATTTAGGTTGGCTTGGAGTTAGAAAGAATGAAAGGAAATATCATATAAAAATACAAAGGGAAGATGGGGTCAAATTGTAGAGGGCTTTGAATAACAGGTTCAGGTGTTTAAATTATATTTCATAAAAAATGGAGAGTCATATAAGTACTTTGAATGGGAAATTCAATAAACATTTATCACTTGCCTGCCATGTGCCAGGCACAGTGCCAAGTGCTGGGGATACAAATATGAAAAAGAAAGACAGGCCCTGCTCTCAAGGAGCTTGCAATCTAATGGGGGGATTCAACACACAAAAGGGAGGGAGGAACACTGAGTGGGGTCGGGGCATCTTGTTTCATGAAGTTGAAACCAAGCACAGCTGCAGAGAGAAAATGGAATGAGATCACAGGCATGAATGATGGAGATAAGGATTGTTATGAGTTATGAGGATGAACAGATAGGGTAGAGAATAAAAGAGCCAGAAGGAATTGTTTTATTGTTATCAGAATAATGAAGAGGTGGTGGCCAAGGGAGTGGGAAGGAGTAGTTAGATGTCAGAAAGAGTTAAAACAAAATTACAAAGACCTGACATCTGATTAAACATGGTCAATGGTTCTTTCCAGTTCTATACATATAATGTTAAGTGTAATCTTTCTGAATTAAAGAACAAAGGTTCCACAGGAGATGGGATAGAGGTGAGGGAGCTGGCTTTGTCAAGGAAAATGAAAAAAATGATAAAGAGGAATACAGAAGAGGAGGGAAGGGAAGTCAAAATACTTGGCCTCCTTTTTTTCTGTATAAAAAAGGGGGAGGTAAGCATTCTGGTAATAGGTGAGGTGAGGAGAGTAACAGATTTTAACAGAGACAATAAAAGCAGCAAGGGTCCAGTTGAGGTTAGGAAGTTAAATATGTATTGTGCTCAATCAGCAGTGATTTGTGGCTTTCTTTAGCAGTGCTCAGGAACTTGAGAGTAGGAAGAGTAAAAGCAGATAGTGGGGATTAATCGGAGCTTCCTAATAATTAGGGAAGAAACATTGGAAGGACAAGAGCACAAGGGTCAAACAGAGAAAAATATTAATGTGTTTAGAGTCCACTGAATCTTGTATAAGTATTTCCAGCCTTTGCTGAAAGCAATAGGTCCCTGTATTTTGCAAACTTAAGGGAACTCTGTGTTCTAACTCCATAACTAGAGATACCCATGGGAGCACAGAGCAGGAAGAGGTAACAAAATAAACTAGAAGAGTACTCACTACCCTAAAAGAGAGAGGAGCAAACCTCCACTAAATTGTAAACTCCACTGAATTGTAAGCTCACTGAAGGCAGGGACTGTCTTTTTCTTATTTGTATCCCCAGTGCTTAGCACAGTACCTGCCAATTAATAACTGTTTGCTGATTGACTGACTGTGATTGGGACTCAACTCTTGAAACAGGGCAGCTTGCCTATCTTCAACCAGTTGCATCAAACTCAAATACAAATGAGGGCCACTAAACCCTAAAGAATCCTTGTGGGATGCATATTGACTTAAAAAAACCATATATTAATATCATCTGTGTTCTATTTTGTTTTTACTTATTTTTGCTAAATATTTCCCAATTATCTTTTAATTAGGTTGGGGGATACTTGAGGAACACATGGAAGTGTTGCTGTTTGCCCTTTGACACCTTTGCTCCACTTTTTTCCACAACACAGTTGGAACTGACACCTCCAAAATGGGAAGGGAAAGAACTGAGAGGCATTATAAAGGGGATTGTCACTAGAGAGTTTTGGGCATGATATGGAGAAAGGGACTTTGGAGGACAATGAGGAAGAAGGGAGGAGATAAAAAAATAAAAAGACAGGAGACTGGTCAAAGATGGAAATTTTGCGCTTCGAAATTTTGAAGGTAGAAGTTTTTAGTGATGCTGAGATTAATGGTATGACCACCTTGATCACAGGTACCTGTACATGAAATATATCACTTTATTTAACAGAATGATAGAATCAGAATCTTAACAATTAGAAGGAACTTCAAAAGGAATTACGAGGTCAAAGTAAGCATGCATGTGGATAATGAAGTCACTAAAGATGACTATAGAAGTTAGAAAGTCAGTCAACTAACATTTATTAAATACCAAATAACATTTTTAAACAAAGAAAGGCCAAAAAAAAGGTACCTCTTTTCAAGGAGCTCAGAGGAGACAACATAGAAACAATTATGTATAAACAAGATAAACATAGGATTACCTTGACAGAACCAAAAGAGGAAAGGCACTAGCATTAATGAAGAAGTGCTTTTGCTAAGTGTGATTTTAGCTGGGACTTGAAGAAAGTCAGGAGATGAGGAGGGAGAGAATTCTAGGCATGGGGAACAGCTAGGGACAATGAGTGGAGTGAAGTCATTGAGAAATATGGGAGAGTGTCCTAGATAAGAAAAGGAGAGTGGGGGGAAGAGAATAAACAGTTATTAAGTGCCTCCTGTGTACCAGGTACTATTGCTAAGCACTTTATAAATATTATCTCATTGTGTCTCACAACAATCCTGTGAGGTAGGTGCTATTATGATCTCCATTTTATAGTCAAAGACACTGAAGACGGCAAAAAAAAATTCAAGAAAAGATGATGTATGTAATTGAGTGTCGAGAATCACTGACAAACTGAATGAAAGTAGTGGAACAAAGGTCTAAAAATGGCAATCCTACTTCCTGAGCTTGTGAGATGGGGGTCATTAGAGAAGCAGTAGATAGCATTGAAGAAGGTGACAGGTTATACGCTGTCTTGAAAGAAAAGCTAGGTTTCAAATTAGCGCAAATAAATGGATGGTTTGTTTAAGGAAAAGAATTAGGATTAAAAGGAGTTTATTTACAATAAAATGTGGATTCCCAAGGGGCAAAGTGAGTTAAGAAGGATATGAACAGAAAATAGAAAGATAAAAAAAGTATATGGGGATGAAGGTATATGTAGAAATAACAGGGAGGAATTCTTGATTAAGGCAACAATAGGCTGGGATACAAAATGGAGGTCAATTTAGCAGAGAGTATTAAAGTAGGCAGTTAGTTATAGAAGTAGAAAATTATAAAACTGATCACTGTAAAGCTTCCAGTTAGAATATTGGTATGATGGTGTCCTCATTGCCTATCAATTCTGTGTAAAATTATCAGGGCTTCCTATTGTAGACTGATTGATAAGGTTCTGGAGGTCAGGGAGAGAGGGAGTTTGGCTAGTGGTAAACTTAAGATGTATTGATCTGAAGTACTTAATCAGTGATATCATCCTGGCTCCCTCCATTCTGTAATACTAGCTTAATTCTTCCAAATCATCTTTGATTACTTCATCTTTCTTTCCATTCAGTTATTAAATCCTATAGACTGTACCACTATAATGTCTCTTCAGTCCTTCCCTTTATTTATATTTCTAATGACAACAGGCCCTCATTAGCTCTTCTCTGAACTTTAGCTGTAGTGTCTAACTGGTTTCTCCCTCTCCTACTCCTGTTCCCAATATAATTTTGCCAATATAATTTATTATACTTGCCAATATAATAAAAAGTAAAACTTCTGAGAAAACTGGAAAGTAGTCTGAGAGAAATTAGACTCAGTTCAACACCTCACACCAAATACCACAATAAACTCCAAAAGTTTATATAACCTAGGTCAGATCAAACAAATTAGAGAAGAATGAAAGGAGATATATTTCACAGTTTAAAAGTATGGGAAAATTTACTGATCACACAAGGGACAGAGAGGATCATAGGACATAAAATAAAAATAAATTTTATTACACAAAACTAAAAAAAGTTTTTGTACAAACAAAATCTATGCAGTTAGCATTAGAAAGGAAGCAATTAAATGGAAACATTTGCAAAAAATTTCTCATTTGATATCCAAGGTATATAGGATATTGACACAAATATAAATGCCCCTCTAACATTGGTCATTTTCCTTTTATCATCGTTTCCAGTCTTACGGTTTTGAGATAGATTTTAAAAATTGCTTTAATTTCAATTTCTCTAATTATTAGATATTTACAGCATTTTTTCAAATGGTTGTTACATCAGAATTCTTCTTCTGCAAACTGTTCATAACTTTTGACCATTTATTAAGAAATAATGTTTAGTCTTAAAAATTTAAATCAGTTCCTTCTCTATTTTGGAATGTAAGACCTATATTAGAGAAACTAGATGCAAAACTTTTTTTCCCTTTTTCTATTTTCTCTTCTAATTTTCATTAGATTTGTTTGTGCAACAACTTTTAATCTTATGCTATCAAAATTGTCCTTTTTGTCTTGTGTAATCCTACTGCTTGTTTACTCATAAACTGATTTGCTATCAGAAGGTAATTTCTTTCTTACTCTTCTAATTTTTTATGAATGACCTTTTATATCTTGCTTTTGTGTCCATTTTGGATCCCACACTGGCATATGGTATGAGGTACTGGTCTAAATCTAATTTCGTTCAGACTGCTGTCCAGGTTTTCCAGGAGTTTTTTCAAATAAGTCCTTCTTGCAATAACTGTGTAGTGTGGTGGTGATGGTTAATCTTTGGATTTACTGAACACTATGCTATTGTGTTTACGTGAATTTGTTCTTGTACACCTAATCTGTTACACTGAGCAGCCTCTCTATTTTCAAACTGGTATAAAATCATTTTAATAATTACTGTTATTATAATATAGTTTGAGATCTGGTACTGACAGACTCCTCCCTTCCTTTCTAATATTTTTTTCATTATTATCCTTGAGATTCTTGACCCTTTGTTCTACTATTCTCCTTCCTAATGTTTCTTTTTAATTACTTATACATTTATATATTACTTAGCAATTTTCATTAAGGAGCTCTTTAAGATTATACCCTTTGAGGTCTTCTGGGGTTTAAGTGCTACTCATAGATGAAAGAGAGTAAAAATGAATAGACATAGTATTAAGCTAAGTGAAAAACAGCAGAGTCTGACTTTTGGTTGCACAGAAAGGAACCCAGGAAGAGATAACCTGAGATTCAGAATGATAATGAAGAGGTTTTATATGATTTAGATACTTATCAGATAGTCCCAACAATTAATGAACTCTGAAAAATACTTTTTTACTTTTTTTTTTTAAGTTGTTTAATTTTTTTTTTTTTTTGCAATGTGGCTAACATAGAAATGTTTCGCATGACTTTACATGTGTAACTGATATCATACTGCTTGCCTTCCCAACAGGTAGGGGAGAGGCTAGAAGAAAGGAGAGAATTTGGAACACAAAATTTTAAAAAATGAAAGTTAAGATAAAAAAAGAATATTCCCATTGCAAAGATGTCACACTTGGTGAAGACTGCTTTGTATAGAGAGCACTCTTAAGCAGTTCCCCAACCCCCACCACCCTTCAGCAATTAGCATGATGTATATATGCAGCGGAATAAGCATAAAGATGATGACTTCCATGATTTAGACTACATTTTTCTTTACTCAACAAGTTAAAATCAGTTTCTGAAGAACTAGCAAGTTTGATTATGCTACAAGTTAGAACTAAGAGAACAATGTAATAGAGTTTCCAAGAAAGCTAATTCAGTTTAAGTAAAAATGGAGATAATAGTTTCACTATTTTTTGTACCTGGCTAGATCATAATTAGAATACAGTGAATTAAGTTCAAGGTGCCAGTTTAAACGACAAGCTGGAATACATCCAGATGACTGACTTAGGATGGTGAAGAATGAAAGGCAGATGAGAAACATTTGAAGGAAGCAGGGATATGTAATCTGAAAGCAGTTACATACAAAAGGGATAAAAGATCATAGATTTAGAACAGAAAAGGGCCTTAAAAGGTATCTAGTTCAATTTTTTCATTTTACAGATGAGAAAACTGAGGCTGAGAGCAGGCCTACATAAGTGGTAAATGGAAGAGCTAGTATTTGAACCAATGTCTTCTGATTCCAAATACAGTGCTCTTTTTGAACTGTACTGTGATGACTCCTATTAAAGCTATCTTGAAGACATTTAAAAGGCTATGATATATGGGAGAGATCAGATTTATTACATGTGGCTCTGAAGAGCAGGAACTCCTGTGCAGTCCAAACTTTCCTTTCTGCCTAGTCTTAACTATATATTAGCCAACTTCAATAATGTTCTTCCCTCTGCTTCAGAAATCCTGACCCCTTCCCTCTTTCCTTCATTTCTGCCCTACAAAAACCCTTAATCCTGAGTAACTTTTATGATTTGCTTATTCTGCGAAAGCTATTGTCCTCAATCATTAATTTAATTCACTTGCAAAAATCTTTAAAAAAGCATGTTATTCTTCATGATTCTACTTCTTATCATCTATTTTGCACTCAGGCTTTTGTTCCTTTCACTCTATTGAAAAATATCTTATTTGATAGCAACCTTGATTGTTGTCCTTCCTTCTGGAAGAGGACCAAAATGACATCACCATGATAAAGTGAAATTTCAGTGTGTCCAACTGGGGCTGATCAGACCAATATGAGCTCAGAATGTTCTACCACAGGTTGGGCATAGATAGTCCATGTGACTATTTGGGGTGGATACTTCAAATCTGAGCATCCTACGTCTAATTTGTGCTGTCTCAATTATGCTTTGCTCATAGCGCATAACACTCTTTCTGATGTGGGAACACCATGCTGAGCGGTCCTGTGCCAGTGTCTCCTATGTTGCACAGTCAAATCCAAAGTTCTTGAGAGAGACCTTGAGAATGTCCTTGTATCGCTTCTTCTGACCACCATGTGATCAACTGCCCCATGTGAGTTCTCCATAAAATAGTCTTTTTGGCAAGTGTACATTTTGCATTGGAACAATGTGATCAGCCCATCGGAATTGCGCTCTCTGAAGCATAGTTTGAATGCTTGGCAGTTCAGCTTGAGCAAGGACCCTTCCAGGTGATTCTCAGATTCTTCCTAAGATAGTTCAAATGGAAAAGATTCAGTTTCCTGCATGGCACTGGTAGACTTTCCATGTTTCACAAGCATACAACAATGAGGTCAGTCAGAATGTAGACCTTCAGTTTGGTAGTCAATCTAATATCTCTTCTCTTCTAAACTTTTCTTCAGAGCCTCCTAAACACTGAGCTAGCTCTGGCAATGCATCAACCTCATTGTCAATGTGTACATCCCTGGAAAGTATACTACCAAGGTAAGTAAACTTATTCCCAGAATTCAAAACTTGTCCATTTGCTGTAACCAATGGTTCAACATATGGATGGTGTGGTGGTGGCTGATGGTTATATGGCAAGAGGCTGTCCCCCAGGAGTTCAAGGATGCCTCCACTGTCCATCTCCATAAAGGTAAAGGGAATAGACTGTCCCGCGGCAATCACAGGCGGTCTCTCTCTTAGTCACTGCTGGCAAAATTCTTGCTAGAGTCCTCCTTACTTAATAGGCTGATGCTTCACCTGAAAGATGGTCATATACCTGAGAGCCAGTGTAGCTTCAGAAAGGGCCGAGGTACAGTCAATACGGTGTTTTCTGTCCAACAACTTCAGGAGAAATGCCAGGAGCAGAACAGAGGTCTGTACGCAATGTTTGTAGATCTGACAAAGGCCTTTGACACTGTTCGTTGTGTGGGCTTATGGAAAATTATGTCAAATTTTGGTTGCACAGAGAAATTCATCAATTGTATGTCAATTTCATGATGGCATGTTTGCCTGGGTTCTAGATAATGGACAAAGCTCTCATACCATCCCAATCACCAATGGAGTGAAATAGGGCTGTATACTTGCTCTTATGCTTTTCAGCATGATGTTTTCAGCCATGTTGTCAAATGCTTTCAATGAGGATGAATTGGGCATCAAGGTCAACTATCATACTGATGGCAAGTTCTTCAATTTGAAAAGGTTACAAGCCAAGACCAAAGTGGAGGGAGTGAGGGTGCGTGATTTTCTGTTTGCAGATGATTGTGCACTTAATGCAGCCTCTGAAGCTGAAATGCAACAAAGTATTGATAGCAACTTTACCACCAAATCCAACTGCTTTGTCTATTCTGATCTTCTCTGACCACTTCTATGGCATTTGATACAGTGGGCTAACCCTTTCTTCTTCTTAATATGGGTGTTTAGGCAGCACTAGCACCTCTGGTGTGAGGGTTTGCTGAGCACTTTTTAGGGCTGCTCATTCATCTTTGGTGTCCACCTTTCACCCACTCTCACCTGTGGCTTCAAGAAGCTGTAGCATGCATAGTGACCATACTCTGACAAAACTGTCTTTGAAGATGGGCTAAGAGGCCTCAAACCCATTAGTGAATTAGGAGGATGTCTACCCCAAGCATGTAAAGACATTCTTCTAGAGGAATGGGCAGATAAGAAAATTTGTTCCAATGGCCATGAAGATAGCTGAAGCAGGCACTGTAGCACTCTTAGCATAATCATGTACTGCAATCCAGGTCACAGTCAGGCATTCTGACTTTTGTCTTGCCACTAGACTGTGATGACTTTGGAAGAGAGTGAGACTGAGGACTGTGCAACTCTGCCTCACTTAAATTTAATTCACACACAAGTCACTGTGATGTCATTGGTTCTCTTTGAAAATGAAGGATAAATAACATCCTTAGCTTCTGTGACAATAGAATCTCATGATTCTTCTCCTACCTCTGACTTCTTTATTATCACAATTGAGTTCTTATCTTCTTGTTGCCCTTTAAACATGGAAATTTCCCCAAGGGTCTCTTCTAGGTCCTTTTTGCTACTCTGTCCACATTATCTTCTTTGGTGATTACATTTACTCCAAAGGTTTCTATATATATGATTCATAATTCTACATTACTGTCTCCAAACTCTACCCAGATTTCTCTACCTTAACCACATTCTACTTTATATCATGTTTGCAGAATTATGTTGAAAGGAGAAATCAATACATGGAAATTATAGGGAAGTGAGTTTCAACTCATATGAAAGACATTTCTAAACAATTGCACTGTCCAAGAATGGACTGCCCTATAAAGTAGCAAGCTCTCCATTGTAAGTATACAAACTGAGGTAGATGACTACCTGTCAGAGATACCGTAAGATTTTTTTTACATTAGATAGATGGGTAGTCATAAAATTTCCTTAGGACTTTAAGGTAACAAGGTAAAGATTTTAACAGAGAGGTATTTCTTTTCCTCATTTGTCCCTTATAACATTCTTTATGTATAAGTAGACTGATCTTCTGTAGCACCGAAGCAACATTCACAGCACCTGCAGCAACCGTTAATATGCTAGTGCCATTCTGAATCACAAAATACAACAGACTCTCCATATAGAAGACAAAACCAAAACATTAATTCAAGCACCAGAAAGTCTAAGCCCAACACTAGAATGTCAAATCCATCACAGCAAGAAAGAAATCCATACACAATAACAATGCAGGGGGCACTACCACCCCTATGTCTTCCCTCTGTTAGGCTTCCAACAAACCAGCTCCCTTAAACCAATCACAAACAAACTCTCCCACTCATGCTAGTTGCTGCCTTTCTCAGTTCTGACTGCTCTCTGACCAACTTCCTCTCAGCTCTACTTTAGCTCTGCCTGTTCCTGTTCCACCCTTCTTGCTCTACCCCTCCCTGTTCCATGTGACCTGAGTCATGTGAATTAAGTAAGAAACATGGGCCTATTAGTAGAGGAGAAAGATCTCCCCATGAAGAAGCAAAATTATATTAACAATAAGTAAAAATGTATTATCAATACATTTTCCAATTCATTCCAATCCAGCAAGCATTTATTAAATGTCTATGTAAGGCATGATGAGTGGCACTAAGGATACAAAGAAATACTGAGTTCCTCTGTCAATTGCCATTCGCACTTGCAGGCTGTGCCTCTACAGTATTGGCTACTACATCTTCCCTTCAGTCTTCTAGAGGTACCACTGAGGAATCATTCTAATGTGAATGAATGGCTCATGAGGTCACCTTGATGTGCTTTCCCCTCACTGATTATCAGTTGATGTCAATTAGACAGACTTAATCATTAGTATGAGGATAAATAGCAAGGTGACATAATGAGAAGAGTTGGTACAAAACATCTCCCACCCCCAAAAAAGTGACTATTTCTCCTACAAGTATATATAAAATTCAGGGCTCAAGATTAGGGAATACACATGGTAAAAATGTTATAGCTACTAGAAATTTTTTTCTAAGGTCCTTCTGATACTCTCTTCTTAGGTATAATGTAGCTTTACTGCTGGGTTCTTTGTACAGTCTTGAATTTCTTGCCTCATCATATCCAATCCATTATCAGGCTCTTGATACAGACACTGCTGCCAGCTTCTGCATTCCTGGAATTCTATTAAAATGCTAAAAGAAGGCACAAATCCTATGGTCCTTTGAAATTTACAAGGTCCTTTAGTGGTCAAGTGGGGTGGGGTGGGTAAAGGAGGCCCAAGGACTCCCCTTACTCCAAGAAATTATTTCTCAGGAGCTTCCTGGAAGCTTCTACCACTATGTTTCCAGATATTGAAATACTCCATTCCAAAAGAGATTCCTGATTTTATAAATGCCTCACAATAAGTGATCAAATACCTCACTCAATTCAAACAGATTTCCAGTCATACTTAGCTGAAATGCTTCAATTGAAAGGTTGGCCAGGGAGGCTACGTTAAGATGGAAAGAGGATGAAAACTTTAGGATGAAGGGAAGTTTGTTACCTATTGAATAGGCATTTTAGAGGGCACAGTAGAAAGAGGTTATAACTTTGAGGTTAGAAGGTTGAAGAGGAGGGGAATAAGAAACTGGGTAGTTGGTGGGTGGGGTATAGCGTTTCGATGTTTGGCTTCAGAATCACTTGAATGGGTAGGATATGACCAGGTAAGAAAATATTCATCACTGAGAAGAAGGTGCTACTCCTCAAGGGATACTGGAGATTGGGCTGGAGTCAGACCCTGTTTCACTGCTCCTCTTTCCTCTAAACGCTAGAGATTAGGCGGGAAACTGCACAGCAGGTGATGGAAATCCCTAAATTGGAAGGCCTGAGGTCAAAGCAAAATTGCTCTTCTTTGGACTTGAGGTTCTCCACAAACCAAGTGGGAGATTAGGCTGACATCAGGAAGTGGAAGTTGCCTTGTGCTAGCATAGATGGAAATTGCTTCACTGGCTCTAGAAGGCTCTCCTCAGATATCCACAGCAGAAGATAGAAATCCAGCTGTCAGGAGGAAGTCTCACTTCTTTTTTCACCTGAGACTGTACATCAGGCAAGTGGGCAAGTGTAGCAGGAAATATAATTATCCTAGCAGTTGTTCAGTCAAATCTTCTTCTCTTAGGAGGTAATGCAAGGACTAAGTTAAAGGATGTTGGAGATTCTGAGAAGTAGAATTGATGAAAAATTGCATTAAAAGAAGATGGAAGACTGAGCTCAAGGACAGTCAGCAGAAGTTTAGTTGGAACACAGAGTGCAAGAAGAGGGAAGAATATGAAATATACCTAGACAAGTATTTGTGATCATCTGTAAAGGGTCTTAAATGCCAATCTGAGGAAATTTTTTTTATCTTAGAGGCAATAGGAAGCCACCAAAAGGTTTAGTAGAAAAGGTAACAAATTTCCCTTCATCCTGTCACTTCCAAGAGCAAATACAAATTCCTGTTTGGTGTTTCAAGTTCTTTATAACCTACCCTCCCCTTTCCCACCTTTCTAGTCTTCTTATATCTTACTCCCCAATTACAAACATTTAACCAGTAACACTGGCCTCCTGGCTATTTCAAGCAAGACTTTCCATCTCTCAGCTCTGGACATTTTCTCAGGCATTATCCACCATGCCTGGCACATTCTCCTTCCAAATCTCTGCCTCCTGGTTTACTTCAAGTTCCAACTAAAATCTCATCTTCTACAGGAAGACTTTCTCAATCCCTATTAATTCAAGTGCCTTTCCTCTTTTAGATAGTTCTTATTGTTTATAGTTTCTTTGTGTATATTTGTTTGATTGTTGTCTCCCTCAATGGATTGTAAGCACTTTGAGGGAAGGGACTATCTTTTGCTTCTTTTTGTATGCCCACAACTTAGCAGAGCGTCTGGCAAATAAGGGATTAATACATATTTATTGAATGACGGAGAAGTGACATAGTCACAGCAGTATTTTCACTATTATCATCATATTCACCAATTTGAAAACTTAAAAATGTTCTCTACTTCTTAGTCAATCAAGGAGATAGGACTCTGGTTGGATGTTGAAGGCCTCCTTATTCTAGCCCTCCATGACATATTAAATCTTATTTCTTAATATGACTGCCAGATTTAATGAAGGTGGCTTTCTTTATGTCTTTCTTCATGTTCTCATCTACAACTTACTCATTCTTCTTGTTCTTGTTCTTCTTAGAGATCTATTTCATCCTTTATGGTACAGCTTTATGTTTCATACCTTCTCCACGAAGCTTTCACCCTTACATCTATAAAACTTGAGTCTGTACTATGAAATATATCACCTCATATTAATGAATATTGTTTCCTATTTTTATTGGCTGTTACTTAATATGTCTTACTGACTCAACTAAAAAACACATTTCTTAAGAATAGGGAACAAGGAATACACCTTTCCAAAATCTACCAAAGTAGGAGGAGCCAAGATGGTGGAGTAGAAAGACTCATGTATGCTAGCTCTGAACCCACAGCCCATATATTTCCTGCAAGAAGAACTCCCCACAAATTCTGGAGCACTGCAAGGCACACAGAAACACAGTGGAAAAGATTTCTGTTCCAGAGAGCCCTGGAGAGCCGTCCCCAAAGGTCTGTTGCACTCCGGACGTGGAGCCCAGCCCTGCGCCACCCTGGCCATGCGGCCCCAGAGGAGCAGATCCGCGCAGGCTTCAGGGACGTAACTTCTGGGGGCCGCGAAGGTCTCTCCACCCACAGGCGCTACAGGTCAGTGAGAGAGATGTCTAGGCTGGCCAAGTGGGGAGCAGGGTATCTCTGTGACTAGGCCCCCTCCCGGGAGGCAGCGGCAGAGGCAGCGGCTGCAGCCCGGGACTCTCGGAGCAGCAGGCAGAAGTTCAGGGCCATTACCGAAGGTCTCTGCATAAACCCCCTTAGGGAACTGAGCCTGGGAGGCGGCCCTGCCCCCACCCGAGCACCAGAACTTAAGCTCACATTGAATAGCAGCTGCGCCTGTCACGGAAAGCCCATTGAATCTCAGACCCCAAGCACTAGCTGGGCGGATCTAGGCGGGGGTGGACAGGAATCTCAGAATTCAAGTAACTGGCTGGGAAAATGCCCAGAAAAGGGAAGAAAAATAAGACTACAGAAAGCTACTTTGATGGGGTACAGATGTTCCCACCTTTCAATTCTGATGATGAGGAACAATTCTTACCATCAGGGAAAGACGAGGAGGTCAGGGCCTCTGTATCCCAGACATCCCAGGTGAATGTCGGGTGGGTTCAGGCCATGGAAGAGCTCAAAAAGGATTTTGAAAATCAAGTTAGACAGGTGGAGGAAAAACTGGGAAGAGAAATGAGAGAGATGCAAGAAAAGCATGAAAAATGGGTCAATACCTTGCTAAAGGAGACCCCAAAAAATGCTGAAGAAAATAACACCTTGAAAAATAGGCTAACTCAATTGGCAAAAGAGGTTCAAAAAGCCCATGAGGAGAAGAATGTCTTCAAAAGCAGAATTAGCCAAATGGAAAAAGAGGTTCAAAAGCTCACTGAAGAGAATAGTTCTCTGAAAATTAGAATGGAACAGATGGAGTCTAATGACTTTTCGAGAAACCAAGAAATCACAAAACAAAACCAAAAGAATGAAAAAAGGGAAGATAATGTGAAATATCTCATTGGAAAACAACTGACCTGGAAAATAGATCCAGGAGAGACAATTTAAAAATTATGGGACTACCTGAAAGTTATGGTCAAAAAAAGAGCCTAGACATCATCTTTCATGAAATCATCGAGGAAAACTGCCCTGATATTCTAGAACCAGAGGGCAAAATAAGTATTGAAGGAATCCATTGATCACCACCTGAAAGAGATCCAAAAAAAGAAACTCCTAGGAACATTGTGGCCAAATTCCAGAACTCCCAGGGGTCAAGGAGAAAATCTTGCAAGCAGCTAGAAAGAAACAATTCCAGTATTGTGGAAATAAAATCAGGATAACTCAAGATCTAGCAGCTTCTACATTAAGGGATCGAAGGGCGTGGAATAGGATATTCCAGAAGTCAAAGGAACTAGGACTCAAACCAAGAATCACCCACCCAGCAAAACTGAGTATAATACTTCAGGGGAAAATATGGTCTTTCAATGAAATAGAGGACTTTCAATCATTCTTAATGAAAAGACCAGAGCTGAAAAGAAAATTTGACTTTCAGACACAAGAATGAGAAGAAGCATGAAAAAGTAAACATCAAAGAGAAGTCATAAGGGACTTACCAAAGGTGAACTGTTTACATTCCTACATGGAAAGACAATATTTGTAACTCTTAAAACTTTTCAGTATCTGGGTAGTTGGTGGGACCCCCCCCCCACACGTATACACATACACACATGCATGCACATAGAGAGACAGAGAGCACAGTATGAATTGAATAGGATGGGACCATATCCTAAAAGAAATTAAGGTAATTGGTGAGAGAGAAATGTAGTGGGAGGAAAGAGGGTGAAATGGAATGGGGTTAATTATCTCTCATTCAAGAGGCAAGCAGGAGACTTTTTAGTGGAAGGAAAAAGAGGAGAGCTGAGAAAAAAACATGAAGTTTACCCTCATCACATTCGACTAAAGGAAGGAATAAAATGCACACTCATTTTGGTATGAAAACCTATCTTACAATACAAGAAAGTGGAGAAGAAGGAGATAAGCAGGGAGGGGGGATAATGGAAGGGAGGAGGGAGCAATTTGAAGTCAACACTCAGGGAGGGACAGGATCAAAAGACAGAATAGAAACAATGGGGGGCAGGATAGGATGGAGAGAAATACAGTTAGTCTTATACAACACGACTATTATGGAAGTCATTTGCAAAACTACACAGATATGGCCTATATTGAATTGCCTGCCTTCCCAAAGGGAATGGGTAGGGAGGGAGGGATGGGGAGAATTTGGAACTCAAAGTTTTAGGAACAAGTGTTGAGTATTGTTCTTGCTACTAGGAAACAAGAAATACAGTTAATGGGGAATAGAAAGTCATCTGGCCTTACAGGACAAAAGAGAAGATGGGGACAAGAGAAGGGAGGGATGATAGAAGAGAGGGCAGATTGGTGATAGGGAAAATTAGAATGCTCAGCGTATTGGGGTGGGGGGAGGGGATAAATGGGGAGAAAATTTGGAACTCAAAATTTTGTGAAAATGAATGTAAAAAGTTAAATAAATAAATTTATATTAAAAAAAAATCTACCAAAGTATCTAGGAGAAAGTTGAAAACTAAGAAAGAACTCAACACATGTTTAAATGATTCTTAACATTTGCCAATTTGCTCTTATCACCATATACTGCTTTAAAGGAATGTGCTCACTGCTTTTTAAAGTCCCTGTACCAATTTCTCTTTCTAAGAGAGGGGTGAGAATAGTACCAGCTTTTTTCCCCTTTAAATTACTAACAATTTTCAAATAATTACAATCAAATCACAATATTATATCAATAATGCAGAAAAAACTTTAAAAACACAATTCTTACTTCTTTTAAAAAAATAAAATACATAAGAATAAATGGATCTTTCCTTAATACTGTTCTTAGTTGGGCCATGTAAATATAACAAAAAAGTGGCAAAACTACTTAAAACTAATTTACTTAGTGCTACACCAACTGGAGCAGCACAATGTTGTTGATTGTTGTACTGACTGTACAATTGGCAGAAAATCAATGAGTTCAAGCAGGAGCCAGAGCCAAAAAAGATGCAAAGGAGGAAAATGACAAATGTTGGAGGGGCTACAGGAAAACCAGATCATTCCTACACTGTTGTTCTATTTGTTAACTAATCCAGTCACTCTGAAGGACAGTTTGGAATTGTGCCTTAAAAGTTACGAAACTCTACATACTCTTTGACCCACAAATACTATTGCTAGGTGGTACTCAAAGATCAAAGAAAGAAGACAAAGGCTTAATATGCACAAAAATTTATAGCAGTTCTTTTCATGGTAGCCAAAATGTGGAAATTTAAGAGAAGCCCACCAAATTGGAGAGGGAGAGAAGAAGGGAGTGGCTCTAAACAAATTATTGCTTATAAATGAAGGGAATATTATTGTGCCATGAGAAACTATGAACTACATAACTTCAGAGGAAACTGGGGACTTTAGGAGTTCATGAAGAGCAAAGTGAGTTGAACTAGGAGAACAATTTAAACAATGACAACATTATGAAAAGAGTAATTTTCAAGACCTAAGAACTGATAAATGCAATGACAATCCATAATTCCAGATGACTAAATATGAAGCATACTGCCTACCCCATGCCAAGAGGAAAAAGACTTAAAATGCAAAATGAGATCATATTTTTTGGACATGACCAAAGTAATAATTTGTTATACCTATTTTTAAGAGGGTTCTTCTTTTTAAAATTTACTGTTCACTGGGGAATAAGGGAAAGAAATGCTTGCTAACTGAGAAAAAAAATTAAATTAAAAAAGTCAGAGTTAAGGAGAAGTAACCAAATTGGTTATGAAAGATTTGCCCTAGACTGATATTATGAGTATGGATGATGCAGGTGGAGATAGTCTCTTTATTTTCCTTGAGTTCTTCCCCATTTCTGGAGCATTCCAACTAGAAAAACATTATAAGCTGAAGATCTATGTAGTTTCCTTGGAAGATAGAGCTCAGCAGAACGGTTTTGACTCAATACCAGCAGCTCTTAACCTGGAATCCAGGAAGCCACTGAGGGTAGGTTTTGGGGGGTGGGGGGGAGGAGGTCTTTGAACTTAGAAGGGGAAAAAATTACACCTGTATTTTCACTAACCGCTAAGTGAAATAAGATTTCCTTTAACTATAAATGTAAACAACAAACAACAGTAGCATTAGGCTTCAAGAGATTGCAAAAGGGATCCAAGACAAAAAATAATTCCTATTCTATAGTAATCCTGAGTGCTTTCTAGAGGACTTGATTTCAGAAAGAAATGATCAGATAAAATGAACTTTATTTCCTTTTTTGATAAGGTTACTAAACTGGTGAATGATGAAAATACTATAAATATATAGCAAGCTTGTCTAGATTTTAGCAAAGCTTTCTCACATTGTGGAAGAGAGCTCTAAATAAGGTAATAACAATAATGAAATGATGATGATAATTGATGATATATTTAGGTGGATTCAGAGCTTACTGAATGACCTAATTCAAAGAATTGTTGATAATGGATGAATGTCATCAGAGCAGAATGTCTCCAGTGGGGTTGCCAAGGGATTTGTGCTCAGTCAAAAAAGGTAATGCAATCTTGACATATGAAGAAAGTCACAGCCTCAAGAAACAAAGTAGTGATAATGTCTCTGCACTTTGCCCTGGTCAGATCACATCTGAAGTACTGTAATTAATTCACTTTAGGCAGGCCTTATTTACCATCCAAAATGCAGCTTCACTCCATTTACCATCTGATTTGCTTTGCTGCTGCTGAGCTGCCTCCATGCCTGGTTCATTTGGCCTCAGCTAAATCCTCCCCCTTTTTTCTCTCCCTTTTAAAACGTGAGCCCTGAGAGCAGGGACTGCCTCCCTTTTCTATTTCTATCTCCAGCACTTCAGAAATAGTATAACAGAGAGATTGGGCCTTGGAGTCAAGAGTCCTGGGTTCAAGTACTGTACATGCCATGTCAAAAACTACTGTGACTCTCAACAAGTAATTTAACTTCTCAGGGTCTCAGTTTTCTAAGCTGAAGAACAATTCTGTGATTCTAACCTACTCAGCTTCATGCTACTGGCAGATACAAGTGTGCCTTTTATATTTTCATATAAGTCACTGGTAAAAATTTTAAATAGTACAAAGACAGGATCTGCAGGCAGTATACTGGAGATCTGCTTCAAAGTTAATATGAACCCATTATTGACTCTTTGTGTCAGGTTTTCAACCAGTTTCAATGCCAACATGGTGCACAATATCCTGGTCCCAAACTCTACACCTTCTTCATAATGGCAGAATAAGTGTCTGGCAAATGTTTTGCTGAAATCTAAATAAATATCTACAGCATTTCCTAAACACTGGATAAACTGAGTTGCTATTAACAAAACAGTAGCTATGAAGTATTTTCAAGGCTCTCCTAGGTATTTTATTTAAAAGATAGTTACATAATTATAGACCATAGAAGACATTTTTTTTTTTGTGGTAGTGAGAACCTATCACAACCACAACAAAGCACTATTAGCATGAATCATCTCCACCAAAGCACTGTTAGTATAAACTCTCACATTCTAGGACAGGAAAATAACTTGATTATTCAGAATGCTTTTTTGCAAAAGTACTGATAACAATAGATTTTATTTATATGATTGGTATAGAATCATTTACAACTTAGTGACTAAAACTGTGTCAAAGGTCAACTGGCACCTAGCAGTTTTTTAAATTACTTTAATCCTCTGATGCTTACACATCAAAATTCAAAGTAGTATGAGAATAGTAGAAATTCAAAGTAATATGAAATTATATATTCATATCAGTTCCTATATACTAAAACTGTAAAGCATCAAGGTTGTAATTGTGGGGCATCATTTCCACGTACTAATACTGAAATAAATAAGATAATTTGATTAAATAAATGCTATACTTGAACAAGATTCTTAAAATGTTTCCCCAATGTTATAAGGCTCATTGGTATTTTCTATTTTCTATTGCTAAAATAACTTGACATTTACTCATAATTCTGTACTTATTTTTTACATACAAGTTATTGTCTAACAATTAATTTGGCATTAATATTAATTTTCCTAGAGTGGTTACTTCAATTTCTTTCTTATTTCTTGATTCTTTCTTATAGCGATTCTTTCTCCTTCACCTGTGTATCATTCTCCTTTTCCTTGTCTTAGGGACCTTGGCTCTCCATTAAATTTTAAGCAGCTTTAATGTGCTTTCCCTCTACCCTATCAACAGGATATAGTAATTATTAAAGATGGCCTCCCATTAAGGTTACAGAGTTATAAAAGTATTACTTTTAAAATGATATAATGGAGTAACAGCACAATCCCAAAACTAAGGAACACCTGAAAGGCTGCTAACTTCCCAAATTTAACTAACATTTAATTTTTTTGATTGTTATACCCATGAGTCTCTATACCTGGGATAAAGCTTCAAAGAAGTTTCAGTCAAGCTTCAAAAAAGTGAATTTCTAAATTCAGTAGCAATGATCATTTTCCAATCTATATTACAGGACTTTTTCAATGCCTCATGCTTCAGTGTCTTTAATGACTACTGCTCTGATGCAGAACCCTTAGCATTACTTAGGCTGTTAATTCATATAATGAGAGCTTGAGCATTTTCACTGGCAAACCTCCATCATACTCACTGATTTGGCTCACTGACTCATATAAGATGGAAGTAAAATGCTGTGTCCCAATCTGATGAAGAAACTAAGGCTCTGACTCTAGAGTCTTACTAAAAATAAAACCAAAATGCTGATTTTTAAAAATGACTGCTTATAAAAGATACAGCTATCAATGTGTTACCAAAAGCATCTCATCCAGATTTTCAATATCTTTAAACTGTCAGATATTATTTGTTTGGATTAACATTAAAAATCACTTAATAAACATTAAGGCATGTATTATAGTTCTAGTTACCCACAAAGAGAATTTTTTAAAAAAGAAACATTCTGTATCCTTGAAGGAGTTTACAATCCATGGTGGAAGTATTCTGGATCCCCCATTTTGTGTCAAGTAATAAAAAGGATTCAGATACTTGCAAGGAAATAAAGGAGAATGAATTTAACTTAGAATATTTTTTATTGAAGATAAAGGAAAAACTTGTAAAACGTAAAAAAAAAATCAATGGTTGCTCTTTAAAGAAATTTTTCTACAGGTCTACTCAACCTTTGCAAGCTTAGGAACTCTGATAAATATAGTAAGATGACATTTTAGTATGCTATAGAAAAAACTATAGTACCAGGGTTTTTGCAAGTACATTGTTATGGCAAAAATGACAATATTTTCTCATGCTTTGTTAAATCAAGAAGGCACAAAATTAATACATACTAAAATGTTATCAATTTTAACATTAACAAATCTTCTTTTACATGCTTTTCACAGGGGGAAAATGTTGCAAATATTTTGTAGAAACTTTGCAAAGGGAAAATACAACTGTTTCAACTAGATGTAAATGCCAATTCCTCCAAATCAGTGTCCTATATTTTTCACATTTTCCGGTTCTCATCCCTTCTACTAAATCTGCATAATTGCATTCTAAGATTGTAGCAAAGGAAGTGAAATATCTTGTTGAAGTAGGCGTGAGTTATTTTAGAGCTAAACTGAGCTAGTGCTAGAGATTCGAATTCTAACGTCTCCCTTAGCTTGACTGAACACATTTAATATAAAAATGTTTACTGAAATCACCTAACTTCTAAATAGAATCCGCCTTCTTCATTTTGCACATAAAAAAGTATTTGTAACCCTTGCTAACCAAAGAAAATGACAAATTTCTTCTACATTATTAAATTAAGAAAGGAAAAAGTGAATAGTTAAATGTTTTTAGAATTTGGCAATCTAGTCAAGTACCAGAAATTTTTATGTATTCCCACAGTTGGGAAGTATGTCCCTTTAAATGTAAGGAGCATCTTATAAAAGGTCTAGCATTCAATCATTTTTCTCAATCAAAGGTTTAATAATACCACCTAAAATACTGGGGAAATAGTTTTATTCAAAATATATCATCCAAAAACAGGTAATAGATGGTAGTAAAAAGGCCTAAGTGGCATTCCAGGATCTAAAAAATAGTTGTGATACATTTCCCCTAAATAAAACTGACAAAAAAAAAGTGGGACTTTTTGTGAGTTCTAGGGGGAAGGGAACAGGCAAAACATATGAGAAAAGAATTCTGAAACCTAATGAACAAAATGCTAAGAAGACATTAGTATGGGGTTGGCTTCGAGTCAGTAAGACCTGAGTTCAAATTCGGTCTCAGATACTTATGAGTTGTATGACTCTGGGCAAGTCACTTAACCCCGACTGCATCAAGGGGGGAAAATGTGTTTCAAGAAGACATTAGCAAACTAGCAAAAAGAAACATGATATTAACAATATCTTTAATTTTATAGTGTTATGTAATTTAAAAAGCACACACATTTAGTATTTTATTGGCTCTACAAAATAACTCTAAAAAAACACTGTAGAAATAACTATAGTATTATTCCCTTCTACAAGTAAGTAAACTGAGGTTCAGAGAGGCTCAATACCTTGTCTGGAGTCAGTAATTGGTAGAATATTATGACACCTCCTTTCCCACTTGGCAGACCTTACCTTACCTGTGTCAAAGCACAAAGTCTACCGGTCTTGGAGAAGAACTGAGTGTGAGCTCTGGCCAAATGACCTTTCTAAATCTCAGTTTTCTCATTTGTAAGATAAAGGAAAAAATATTTGAATTCTTTATCCCATAGGGATGTTGTAAGCTATTATTGAAAAGGATGCATTTAAAAAATTCAGTTGTGAGTTGGGTGTTTGAAGCTCAATTCAATGCAGTAACATAGAAGCAGTAATGGCTAAGGCTTTTTTAAAGTTTTGTGCTAGATGCTGGGAATAAGAAAAAGATGAAAAACAGCCTAGGTCACATCCTTAAAACCACATTGAGGAATACAACATACCTGCAGGTAAGGAAAGACAGCTCCAGGGAGAGGGTGAAGGGGGAAAAGAGAGCTGGACAAAGAGCTTGAGAAAAAACTGAAGAAGAAAATATTGTTAAGGGGGCAGGTGAGCAGGTACCTGAGTTGAGCTGTCAAGGAAGAGAAGCATTCTGAAATGCAGTGATGAAGAGAGAATAGATTCTAGGAATGTGGAGGGCCTATACAATTGCATGGAGGCTGCAGAGAAGGAACCTGGATATTTAGAGAAATTCAGAGTAGGAGAATGGAGAGCTCTGAAACACACCGCGTGTGAATGAGAATAAGGTAACATAGGACTGAAAAAGGAGGTTGGAGTCAGACTGAGGAGGGCCTTAAATGCTGCATGGAATTTGCAGTTTAACTCATTATACACAATAGAGTTTTATACACAATTTTTGAGAAGACAAACACGTGCTCCTTAGGAAGATTACTTTGTTGTTTGGAAGAAGGATAAACTAAGTGGGGGAGAGACTAGCTGCATATAAATACTTTTCACCATAGAAATAATGTTGAATGTGGTAGTCTTGATGCCTTGTGTTTGGTCACTGAACATTCCATCTATCCCCTCTACAACCCATTAGAACCCCACGAGCTCCTTTAATGGTTTACTTTTCCATTTTTATTCTCAGTGTTTAGAATAATGTTCTGCATATAATAAGAAGTTAACAGGTTTTTTAAAAAAAACTGCTAGCATTTATACAGTGCTTATCATGTGGCAGGCACTATGTTAAGCATTTCACAAATATCTCATTTTATCCTCAAACAATCCTGAAAGTTGGATGCTATTATTACTCCAATTTTACAGATAAGAAAACTGAAGCATATGGAGGGTAAGCAACTTGGCCAGGGTCACACAGCTAGTAAGTGTCAGAAGGGGAATTTAAACTCAGGTCTTCCTGGTTTCAGGACAAGTGCTCTGTTTATCCACTGTGCCACTTATTAGGCAAAAGAAACTGCATTCAAGCAGTTTAAAATAATTTAATGGTGAGAATGGGACAAGTACAAGTGGATGCCTAGATAAAAGGCAGAGAAAAATTTTATCATTTTCAATCGAAGAAGGTCAAAGAAAGCCTCATAGAAGAATTGGGAACAGAATGGATGAAATGTGAAGAAAACAAGAGACTTGAACAAGCAGAAAAGAAAAAAATCATGCAACTGTACCGACTGGGCCCTCATTGCTGCTGGGCAATCCTTTTACAGCTCTCTAATGAAGTCCCAACACCCACTCGATATAGTGACTTTACCAAACCTTTTTTCCTCCTCCTCAAACCTTTCATGGTACCCTCTCCCCTTACATTCTGAACTGGGAATCTTGCCTCCTATTTGACTGAGAAGATGAGTGTAGAGTTTAGCTATCTATTTTCCCACTCAGTTTAACCTCCGCTATCTCTGTGCTCAGTTTATCAACCACCTAGAATCGTCATTATGGCTGCCAGTGAGATTTCTCCTGATTCAGTTAGGACCTTACTAAGTCCCATCCTTCCACTGGCACTAGTGACCTCCTTCACATTTATCTCCTCCAATAGATTGTGCCCCTTTTTTATCCTTATTCTATCATTTATCTTCAACGTCTCCCTGTCTACTGGCTCATTTCCTATTGCCTACAAGTATCTCCATGTCTTCCTCATGCTCAAAAAAACCCAACATTTGATGCTACCATCTCCTGACCTATCATCCTTTATCTCCCCTGCTTTCTGTGGTTAACCCCCTGAAGATTTTCTTTCCTCTCTTCACTCTACAGGAGGGCATCTGATCTCAGTATTCAATGGAAAATGCTTTCTCCAAAGTTACAATGACCTCTTAATAGTCAAATCTAATGGCCTTTTTTCAATCCTCATTTTTCTTGAGCTCTCTGAAGCCTCTGACACTGTTGATCACTGTCTTTGACTTGATACTCTCTTCTCTCTAAGTTTTGGGGGCACCATTCTCTCCTGGTTTTTCTCCTACGCAGCTGACTGTTTCTTCTCAGTCTCTTTTGCTGAACTTCATCCACACTCATTAATCATGGGTGTTCCACAGTCCTCTCTGCTGGTTCCTCTTCTCTTTTCCCCCAGACTATTTTACATGGCAATCTCACTAGCTCCCATGGATCCGATGATCATCACCATGGTGAATAAAGATTTATTTTTTTTCTGATGCAAGAAAATAAACAGAATCCTAATGGAATCAGCAGAAATCTCACTGGCAGCAATAATGATGATTCTAGGTGGTCGATATATTGGGCACAGAGTTAGCAGAGATAAAAATGTACTCACCATTTTAAATTGTAAGTGGGAAAACAGATCGTTAAAATTTACAATCATCTTTTCAGCAAAGTTGCTATTACCTAAGTGTAGGCACATTTATATTTTCCAAATAACTAAATCCATCCTTGCACATACAGCCCTACACTCTATCTTACATACTACACTAGGAAAGAGATACACACCACAGTCTTCTCTTATTATTAATTCATGAGATCTTTAAAATTCTATACTGGGCCTAAGTAGAAAGTACCCAGTGGTTTAAGTTAGGCTAGTATGCTGGCTTATACAAAAAATAAATCAAGTCAATAACTTACAAAGTTGTTATAAGGATCAAATGCATAAGGTATGAAAAGTGCTTTGCAAACCTTAAAGTTCTATGTAAATATTAGCTATTATTATCTTGAAGAAAATTTTGGTTTTACTAATGACTGAACATATGGTATTCCACCTAAATTGTATGGACAATGTAAATATATTCGTAAAATTAAATAGGCTCTAATAGTTAACTTTATCACAAGTGCAATCTATAGTTATGTAGACTATCATCTAGAAAATTAAATATATTACATATACAACTATTGAATATACAAATGATTTATTCAATATTTTAATTATACTGCTATTTAAAGTATTTAACTTAAAAAGTTTTCCTTTTAAATGTAAATAATTTAAATACCTATAGAATCCTGCACAAAGACAGAATTTTTAAAAATCAATCTTATTTATCAGTTTTAGTTGTAATCAGTCAGTTAAAAAATCAGTCTTAGTTATCGGTTCATTTGCAGAAATTAAGACTGACATTTTCTCAAACTGCATAATCCAAAAGATCAAAATTATATTCTTGGTAATACATAGATGGTAGGAAAAGGATTAGATCACTTTACTAGCCTAGATTACTATAAACCCTCCCTAAAAAAAAGAACCTATCCAGGGGTCTCCTTCTCCTGCGAATGAACCTTTAAAAAACAGCAGATTTCTCTTTTAAGACTTTCTTTTCAGCTCCCTGATAAGATTAATCTCCTTCATGAAACTAATGTAACTCTAAGAAAGTCATTCTAAAATTAGAGATTTACCTTTTTTTCTTTATCCTTACACCTACCTTATGGGGATGATGTAGGAAAATAGTAGGAGGAATCGAAAAAGGTTACGGTACCATGGACCTACAAATCCTTGTAAGGTTACCATAACAACTGAAAGAGCAACAAGGGCCAAAAACAGTGCTTTGGTCAGTTGATTCAGTTCAAGATCCAACAATCCCACCTGAAAGAAATAATACAAAGTTTGTTTGTGCAGAAACCTTACAATAAAGACAGAATTAATATATTACAATCTACAATATGAAATCTTTTTGGTTCAAAAATTCATTTATTAGATGTTTGTCATTTTTTAAGAACATTTACATCAGTGTTAGAATGAAATGGAAAATATTTTACTTTAAATAGTCTCACCACAAGTCATTTATTGGTGTGGGAAGAATGTCTCAAATTGGGTCAAAATCTTGTGGGATAACTGAGTTTGCAGAATGAGGCAAAAAATGCAAAAAAATAATAATTCCTATGATCAGATGTTAGATAGTCTACCAGGGCAGAAACTGAAATGTTGGTAGGAATGGTAATTTGCTTTTATAGGTAAGATTCAACTGCAACTAAGAACCTGAGTTTTTGTTTCTCTTTGGGACACTGCCCCTGAGCTTCGACTGTGGCAGAGATCTAAATTATATTTATTCAGAACTCTTTACTCAAATTGAGAGTTATCAAAGATGTTGAAAAGATAATGAGTTTGAGCACAAGAGTGTTCTTATACCACTTAGATGTAATATAGAGTTTTTGTTCACAAAGAATCTCAAAGGAGTTTCCATTTATGAAGCATGTAATTTCATAGAGCTCTGAGTTTCATGGAGCCCAAATCAACAAATACTATTCAGCACCACTTAGGTTTCTGAATTTAGGATCAGGTTGACAATGGCCATTACACCAATATTGGTGATATCTCTACCACAGTAGGAGCCAGCAAGAACTAACTTGATCTGAAGAGAAAAAAAGATAATTTTGAAAGGGCTAAAATGGTAATGGATAAATGTTATGTCCTATCACAAAAAAGCTTGAGAATTGCTATGCTTAAATTCACTTTGTAATAATGTCAAAATCCTTAAATGACTTTAAAAAGTTAGTTTTTTATCTTGTACTCTCATATATGATTAATCCACATCTGTTTTAGATAAGATTTAAAACTAAATTTGCTGAAAATTTTAGATTCAATAGTTAAAAAGCCAAAGTGAAAAAATGAGCAACTTTACTTTAAGGTTTTCCTAGAATTTTCAGTTAAAAAATATAATTTCTGCTATATTAACCTGGTGAAATCCAATAATACACTTTCTGAAGCAACAGAGGAAGTGGCATTCACTGCTTCATTAAGATTCTCTGCTTAAACCACATGTTTCCAGTTTTAATGGAAAAATCAGTTACTTGCAGTTGACACCTTTTATAAGTAGATTTTAAAGACTATAGAAAAGTAGAGTAATATGTTTATAAGGGCATGGGGCAGACACAGCTGGTTCCATCTCCAAAAATAGGAGGGCTTCAGATAGAGCTACATGACCTAAAGATTTATAATCCAAGTAGCCATTTGTATTGCTAGCCACCCCACTGGTGTGCAAGCCAGCAAGATGCTCATTTCCTGCATAAATCTAGGGACAACATTCCTTGGCATACTTTGAAGAGCTCACTTTGCAAATTGTGGTTGGTGAATCAGGCTTAATGTTTCTGAAACCTGACCTCATTTTCCTTCTTTATATCTTGTCACTTATGATGTGCAATGCATCTAATGACTAAGGAAACTTTAAATAATGAATAGGCTAACAGATAAGTATCAATTTCAAGTGGAATATCAGCTTATTTTTAATTTAACATATTGAATAAGAGCCCAGGCTTGCCACAAAAAGAAGAAAACCTTTTCCTATTGTACCCCTCAAAAGAACGGGAAAAAAAGCCAAGAGAAATCTAGTAATTAACTTTTGAATAGGAACTTTTCAAAGAAGTAGAAATCTCAAACTTCCTATTTTCCCAATAAGGTATAATATACACGGATTCACTTTTGTGGAGCAACTTTTAGTCAAGTAAAATGTGTGGGAAAATTATATCAACAAGAACTTCTCTGAGCTCTATCACAGAAGCTCTTTTATCTTTAGGCACTGCCAGCAGGATCAGTAAAACATAACATTTCCCTAGATAACAAACAGTCTGAAAAGGAACTATATTTAAATAGTTCTGAAAAATTCCAACATTCTTGCTTCTGTATAGGCTGTCCCTTCCCTTGAGAACTAGGCAGCTGAAGACCACAGCGGCTGATTTATCAGCTGCATTTAAAAAGCAGCACAACGAGGACAAATATCTTGCAATTTCCGCTGCTTCAACTACTACATAGTTTATGCTTGAATTATTGAGAAAAATAGGTTTTTGGATTAAAATGAAGAAAAATTAAGCCAGGGAAGTAGAGCATGTTTCAAAGCCCAGATCTTTTTGCGTTGACAAAGGCGGTCTAAGTTTCAGGCCTCGCTGAGGATCAGATGAAGTCATTATTCATTCAGTCAGGGAAAAAAGACTCAATTACCTCAACCTAAAGATGCTATCAATGAATGCAAAGTGCATATTTTACTCTATTCATCCAAATCCCATTAAAAAGTGAAAGGAATGATTTAATCTGGCCTTCTAGAGTTGGTCTTTTTTTGTAATAAAATAAAGAATCTCTGTCCAGCAAAATGCATAACCACTACCTCACACTTTTCCCCCCTGCATCATAGCAGTGAAAGACTGTAAAAGCAGAGACAAAAACAGAAATGAATACAAAGTTTCCTTTGAAAAAATGTCACATATAGGATCGAAACATTAAATGTAACCCGCTGCACATTGATATGTAGATAATTCAAGCATTAATACCTTTCTAATTGATGAAGACAGATGTGGTCAATTGCCTGATTGGTGAATATAAGAGTCAAGAGACCAAATAAAACGTTGTCCAAATGGTTTTTAGAGCACATTAAAGAAAAATTTATTTTCTTTCAGGTAAAATGTATCTTTTTTTTTTTGAAAACAAGATTACATCCTGCTTTCTGTCAAGTACACTGTCTTAAGTATGTTAATCTTTCTACAGCCTACTGGTAATCTGACTACAGAACATAGTACTATGTTGAATTTCTTCTTAAAGTGAAGGTGACATTAAAGTTTAACTGGAAATCTCCAAAAAGGAAAAAATTAAAAAATATATACTGTATCTCTTATTTTGCAAAACTGGCATCAAATAACAGAACACCTAAAAGAGTAAATATTTAATAATAGCTTTTCTGGATACTCACAGTAGTGCTTATAATTCATCTAAGGCATATTTATAAGTTTATCTTAATTCTAAAATGTACCATTGTCACATTCTGGTTAAAAACCTAGTTAACTGGTAAACTTAGAAGTGTTACTGTTTTCCAACTAGAAACTTGTAACACCTTGGAGAAACTCTGTCCTTTGCCACAGCTACAATCTTTTCACTAACAGAATATTCTTAATCATTTGAGGTAATTATGATTACATAAGAAAAAGGTGAATTAAACAGACTACAGAGTAATTTTCAACATTTATTGTAATTTCCCATATTTGTAAAGCAAATTTTCTTCTACTTGTCATAATATTTGTTCTGTTTGAAACAACTGTGATAACAAAATTAAATACGCCACTGGAAATTTTAATCTCCAAGGGAAAATTTGTGCATAATGTCTAAGACAACCACAATAGTTTTGCAAAGGGGCTGTTCTAGGATAATGAACACAATAATTGCCTGTATAATCTAAAATGCTACTAATGGCAACAATCACAAATCCATTTAGCTCCTCTTTAATTTATGTACCAAGTTTTAAATAGCTAATGGTTCTCAGTAAAATAATGGTTTATACCAACAATAAAGGGTAAGTACGGTATTCTCCTGCTTAAACAAGAAAATATCAGTCAGAGTTGTTGCTTTTTTTGAATGAATGAATGAATGAGAATAAGGTCTTATCTTTGCAACACAGTACTATGCTAATATATTTCAAAGTTAAAATCCTCATATACTATTAAGTTCCTTTGAAATCAACTTATGCTAAATTGAAATAAAGGTTTGAAGTTACAAAAACTTTAGGTTTGGCCACTGATTAATGAAGTAGAAGATAAAACAAAAAGCATGACCATCAGGGAAACAAGCTACTCCACTGTTGATCTTATGACATTTATCCTTGGATTGCCATGATGCTAACATTCTTTTAAAATGGAAATATATGTTTCAGGCTGATTAGGAAGTTTGTTAAGATAGCAAATATTAGATTGGGGGATTTTAAATGTTCGATTTAAATTTGTCAGAGGTTAAACTTATTGTTTCAGTTTAGTTTCCCTCATTTTCCCTGTAACTGTAGCACAATATAAAAAAGATAGAACAATGCAATATATCACTCTTCACTTAGCATTGAACTTACTGGCAGACACCTTTAAAAGAAAAAACCTAATAAATATAATGTAGCAAGGCTGTATCATTGTGTTTTTATTATTCTCTCAACTTCAGGAATTTCTATTTTGACCTTTAAAATACAGAGAGGACTACAATTAACCTAGAAATAGTACCTGTCTTTTTAAGAATGTATGACTTTAGAATATATCTTTATATTCAAACTTTCATGTACGCTTTTTCCTACTATCAAAGTTTTTGGGGCAGGTAGGGTGTGGTGTAGGGGTGGGAAAAGGAACAAGAACTACTATATCTTAAGTGTTTCCCAGTATATTCAGGCCAGACACATACTGTAGAAATGTCTAAGCCATGATTGTTTATCGCGTCAGTGATCTGTGAAATAAGAAGGGTTTCTTTTGGCCATTATAGCCTATTGGCTCAATAATCTGTGTTTTAAAAGCTCCCTAAATAGGTATTAGAACATCAATTCTTAATGTTACAATCTATCACCTTAATCATTTTTTAAGATCCCTAAATCTATATTTACACAACATAAGTTTGAAAAGTCAATTAATATGTACTTTCATGGCCCATTATTTTATCAGCTAACATATATTATATAGTTTAATCTATCAACTACTGGCCTTCATGTTATTTGCAGGATTTTGATTTTGTTCAAGATTTTGTTACCTAAGGTGATATTTGTTGTGTATTTGAAAGAAATGCCATTTGGCAAATCTCACAGAAGAGACTTCAGAGGCCACCTCGCGTTGAACAAAAATCTCCTACACAATGTATCTAGTAAGAAGTCATTCAGTGTGAAGACAGAAGTCTCCACTTCAAGTGCTGGGGAAATCAACTATCATCTGAGGCAGCTGGTTCCACTTTTGGATAGCTCTAATTGTTTTAAAAAAAAGTTTCCTTATATCACACCTAATTCAGCCTTTCTGCATCTTATACTCATTGACCTAGTTCTGGAGGACAAGCGGAATAACATCCCCACTGCCCCCAAGTTTTTCTACCATCTCAGTTCTATCAACTGAACAATGGCACAATCTCAAGGAACATCACTACTTTGATAGCTGCCTTGGATATGCTCCAGTTCATCAGTGTCCCTTCTTCCCCTAATTCTATAAACCAGCTCTCTATGATTTGTAGAATCAGACAGAAACTCCTCTGTTTGCCATTTAAGGCTTTTTACAAATCTTCCTAGTTTATTCCACTTAGCCTACCATGGTGGGCCAAAACAGCCCATTTGCTATTCTTCACACACAGCATTCTACCTCTCATCTCTGTGCCTTTTTAAGGTTGTCCCTTTCACCTAGAAAGCACTTCATCTCCATCCCTTAATATTCCGACTTTTCTTTAAACCTTCAAAGTTCAACTCAAATGCTACTTTCTACCTGAGGTATTTTCTGATCTCCCCTCCTCTTTTAGTTCCCCTACATTACAATGCAATTACAATATAATGTATTTGCTTTATATATACTTATATATATGTACATGCTCTTTCAAAGTTCCATTTTGGTTTTTATAACCTCACTATCTAGTTGAGTGACTGGCACACAGGATGTATTTAGCAAATGTTCTGATTATTTCCTAAAATGTGGTATCTAAAAGTTAATAGTTGTATACTAGATTAGTTGTATACTAGATTTGTAGAATATAACTTTTAACATACCATAAGATTTCAATAATTTTTTTTGAGCCAGATCACATCATTGACTTATCTTGAGTTTACAATAATCTACTAAAACATTTTTCAGCCACACTTCTACCCCATTTTTTTCTTATTGATTAAAACAAAACAAAACAAAACCATGTAAAATAAATGTAAGATTTGCAAAACCTAGGCTTGAATTTTACCTCAAACACTAGCAACTGCCTTAATTTCTCTGGGGCTCAGTTATTTCATGCACAAAGTTAGGAGATTATGAGAGCTAAGGTTCCTTTCCACCTCTATATTTATGATCCTATTATACTATACACCTTATGTTTACTCCTACTAAATTTCAGATTATTACACTCTAACCTGTCAAGATCTGTTTTTTATTTTCGACTATGTCATCCAAGTGTTTATAATCTCCCTTAGTTTTGAGTCATTTGCAAATCAGCTAAGTATGAAATCTATGTCATTAATCAAATCATTGAAAAACAGTAGTGGACCACTGGGGTGCTGAGCTAGGGACCTCTCTTTTCAAGTCGAACCTTTCAGTTCTAATTTTCAGTCCAATTCAATCCTAATGTTTATGGCCTTATCCATACTTCTCCATTAAGACTTTGTTAAATGCATTACAAAAAAGGTCACATAAAAATTGTTCCAAGAAATAAACAAAATAAAGATTTGATATATTCAAATTTCTGAATATTGCTCCTAGGAAGAAATGAAACACAATTATCTTGGATATAAGAAAAGAAACTAATTTAGTACAATAACAGACCAAAAGAAGGTCACAAAACGCAAATGCAAACTTGAAACTTAGTGTGCTTTGCCCCATCAAAATTGCTAAAAATAATGTATAATATACCATTTTTTTCTTGTTCATATACCTTCAAATAATCATCAAAGACAGACAATTCTACAAAGAACAGAAAAGATGACTACTACCAAATGTGCAAATACATCCCAAATTGTTTGTTAAATCTGAAGTGCTGGTAATGATTATATAATGTAAATTATCTCCTCTAAGTGCTGACCTTCTTACTTATAGATCACCCAAGGAATTTTCTATTTAAAAATAGTATCTAGCTATCCTTCGTGTCAAGACTTCTCATTGCTCTGAATATTAATTTTTCTACCCAAATTAAAACTGGTTGAAACTATCATGTTAGATTCCTAGGTGTTTTATGTAAGTTTTCTTACAAAACTAATAGCTTTACACTATTTCATAATACCATTTATTATTTTCTTATATTCTAAGTCCGTTAGATTTCTGAAATTGACCAAAACCAACATTTCCATATACAAAAAACACAAAAGGTTTTCTGTGAAATAACAAATCTCTATTATGCAAAGATTAATAATAAAATAAAATATATTCAACACCTTGGTTTCCAAGTTGTTCTGCTTGTCTGTGTGTATTCTTTAAATGACTCAAAGGCTCTGTTTTTCTTTCCTGTTTTGTTTTAAAAGCACCACCATAACTTATCCCCTTCATTCCACACGTAAAGTCCCCATTGCCTCTCTTCTCAAGAGATAGGTAACATAATTCATTCTGAGGCTTCTGTAGTCATGATTGGTCATTTGTATTGGTAAAAGTACTTAAATCTTTCCAATTTGTTTTTCTTTACAATATTTCAGTGATTGTTTAAGTTATTCCTTGGATCAGCTCACTTTGCACTCATTTTGCAGTTCATGCAAGTCTTCCCCCCATTTTCTCTGGTTCTACTCCTTTTATATCTTTTTACTGCACAATATAATAAAAAAATATATTACATTCACATATGATCATTCAGCCATTTCCCAAATGCATGTCACCTCGTTTCTGGCTCTTTGCTATAATAAAATGTGCTGCTGTAAGTATTTTTATATATAATTGTTCCTTTCCCATTGTCTTTGACTATTTGAGATCTAGGACTAGTGGAAGTATCGCTGGATTAATAAAGGGCTATCAGTGATTTTTTTTTTTTGGTGGTTCCAAACTGCTTTCAGGAATGGCTGTTTGCAGCTCCATCAACACTGTATTAAGGTGTCAGTTCTCCCACAGTCCAACATTTGTTGTTTTCATTATATGTCATATCTTTGCCAATTTGTTGGTTGCAAAGAGTTTTGTTTTATTTTTTAATATGTGTTTCTCTTATTATTAGTGATTTGGGGCATTTTTAAATGATTATTGAGGGTTGGAATTTCTTCTCCTGAGAACTACTCTTTCATATCCTTTGATCATAAAAAACACTTATTTTGAACTTTAATTTTCTTAGACAACATATATGTATGTTTTTAACCAGTGTTAAAAACTACAATATTTAAAATAAAAAAAAAACATTTAATTTTACTGGACAAAGACATAAAATCTACCACTAAATATTAAGACTAACAAATTCGGTTCTTAGAAGAAAATGTGTTATTTTAAAATTAAATATTTAAAAATTTTAAAACAATATTTTATTCTGTGAATAGCATTGGTAATTATGTCATTCTCTGAAAATGATCTTAGCAACTAGGTCAATTTAGTGTCTGCTCTTGTATAATATGATTCAGTCTCATTTGAGGGAATCGTTTTCATTCTTAATTCATCTTAACATTTAGGTTGTGTTTACAGTATGGGGGGCAGGAGGTGAATGCAAAGGCTGAAAAAGCAATATTATGGTTTGACCAGAAGAGGGAGCTCAAGATTACTCTTTATAATTTCTTATTTAAACCTACATTGGCTATTCAAGTTAACAATTGTAAAACTAAATCACTGATAAGGCAGCACAAGGTAAAGCTACTGTCAGACTTTTTTTTTGGTAAAGAAAAACTACTTCAACACATACACATACACTCATCCTTTGGCATATGGAATATAAAACTAGATTTTTAGTATTTCCTATGCTCATAGTTAACATTTGAAAAAATGTTTCAGAAAGAAAAATGCTTTTATGAAATGTTAGGAGGTGGCTTCATGTGGGTGGTGAGGTCCAGGGGGCAGGAATCAGAAACTATCCTGCATCTAGCACCCAAGTAGGTAATTAGGCTACAGTGTTAGACTAATTCCCAAAACTAAGTCAATAAAAGTGCACTGATAGACTAAGTTAATGGCTGCATGATCCTTGTTGCTTTCCTAACAACATAGGAAGCTATCAATTCTAAATGGGTTTCCCAAGACCACCCACCAATTTAGAATAATTACTTCAATAACCTATGCTACTACTGACATCAGAAGCTTCAACATTTAACATTATTCATACAATGGAAATCTTGAAGTCAAACATTCAGTTTTCAGTCTTATTAAATGAATAAATTTTTTTTTTAGGGGAGGTTATATTTCTATAAATGGTTCTTTTGAAACAGCATTAAACTTTCTAATCCTTAATGTCCACCATCGTACAATGATCTCTGAATTTCATAAAGAAGCAATACTTTTAGTTTGTACTTTTATTTACAATCCAGTAATGTAAGTTTATATGTAGTGATTTTCAAAAATCCTGATTTGCAAGGAAACTGAATTTAATTTTAAATTTCAACATTCTTGACAGTTTTTCATACAGGTTCTCATACAGGTTTCTTTCAGGAATATGAAAAAAAACAGCAGCACTACTAATACCTACACTATATAGAGAAACGCATTTCTAACTCCTATAAAAGGAAAAATAAAATGTAAATGTTCAAGAGTATATCCAGAATAGTATGTAACAGTATTTACCTGGAAATAAAACAAAGTTCCTAATGTATTAAAAGAGTTCTATCTAAATGACACCCAGTCTATATGCTATGAACTTACATGACTTCTCTTGAA
>JAJHZJ010000318.1:11105140-11370140 GCA_023548195.1 Bettongia penicillata ogilbyi | reverse complement strand
TCTTGCCATTTTTTGTGTCCCCAACACTTAGCATCATGCCTGACACACAGTAGGTGCTTAATAAATGTTTGTTGCCTGACTGACATAACTGTGATGAACTCTTTAGCAGGATTAACCTTTAGACAAAAGGAATGTTCTTGATATTTCCAGTAAATATCTGTTGTTATTTTAGCACTACTTTGCACGAGTAACTTTGGAACTGGTACAGATATTTTTAATTTATCCCTTTTTATTGTTTTGTTACATTGAAAATAAATGAAAACAAAAATGAGTTATCTTAGCAGGATGAACTCTTATTTGGTCATATTAATCTTTTCATTTTCTTTTAAATCTGGGATCATGGAAATCAGACCTATGCCATGTATTTCTGGAGTCAAACTATATATATATATATATATAAATTTTCTGAAAGATACTTATACACACCCACTGAATAAATGGGTATGTTTTTCTGGAGCTAGATCAGGAGTGGATCAGTGATTTAATTGCTATATGGTACTCCTAGAAACAATGAAGACTGGCACTTTAGAGCAGGAGTTATTATACCTTTTCCACATCATGGATCCCTCTAGAAGGTTGGTAAAGCCTAAGGACTCATTCTCAAAATGATCTTTTTAAATGCATAAAATAAAATACCAAAGGAAATCAATTACAGTTATCAACACATATAGATATACAGTTATGGAATTACATTAAAATATTATGAAAACACTAAAAAAACCCATATTCACAAACTATAGGTTAAGATCTTCTGTCTTAGAGAACTCTGGGAGGTCAAATGCGTTGCCCAGGTTCCTACAAGTAATTAGGTCAGAGGCATACTTGAACCTAGTCCTTCTTGGTTTCAAGGTCAGTTCCCTAGTCAGTACAACACACTGCTTCAGCAGCTAGATAGGTGAAAATCAGGCAAATGTTTAATTTAGGTTTCCCAGTTCTAAAAAGCAAAGTCCTCATAAAAATGCTCATCCCAAACCACTTATCAATACACATAATTAATGCTAAAGAATGAATTTATTATTATATCTTGTAAAATTTTTAAATGACAAAAGAAAGAGAAGGAAATACATGAAATAGACATGGTCATCAGATTACTCTTAAACAATATGCACTGCAGGGAAGTTAATTTTTCTTCTATTTCCTTTCAAAATAAGTATGAGAATGGTAGGAAAATGGCACTATAATGATTTCAGATCTCTGTGTATGAGTGTCCCTGAACATCCTCACAAATCTTCTAAGCATAAAATGTGAATGCTTGACATAATGATCTTGGATTTGCTATACTGTTTGTTTTTAAAAAAATTCAGTTTTAATGTACAGTAGCAGTAATTAAATAATGAAAATATTGAAAAGAGAAGAACATTTTGCATTCCTACTCCACAGATCTTTCTCTGAAAGTTGCACACTCTAATTCTTGAAAAAATTCTTCAAGTACAAAAGAAAATCTCACTCAGGTTAAACTTCCTATGATAAGAAGTTGATTTGGCCCATCCTCAAGGTTCCATAAGCCTCATTTCCCATGTCCTCACTGTTTATTTATTTTTATTTTCCAATATTCATTTCTACAAAATTTTAAGTTCCAAATTTTCTCCCCATCTCTCCCCTCCCCCACCATATAACACCTTGGATTCTAATTACCCCTTTCCTCAATATGCCCTCCCTTCTATCATACCTCTCCCTTCCCTTATCCTCTTCTTCTCTCTTTCCTTGTAGGGCAAGACAGGTTTCTACACCCCATTACCTATATTTCTTATTTCCCAGTTGTATGCAAAAACAATTTTCAACATTCATTCCTAATACTTTGAATTCCAATTTCTCTCCCTTCCTCCCTCCCCACCCATCCCCACTGAGAAGGCAGGTAATTCAATATAGGCTATATAAGTGTAGGTTTGCAAAAGACTTCCATAATAGTCATGTTGTATAAGACTATGTTTCCCTCCATTCTATCCTACCCCCCATTTATTCTATTCTCTCTGTTGACCCTGTCCCTCCTAAAAGTGTTTACTTCTGATTACTCCCTTCTCCCATTTGCCCTCCCTTCTATCATCCTCCCCACCCCACTTGTCTACTTCTCCCCTACCATTCTGTAGTGCAAGATATACTTTCATACCAAACTGAATGACCATGTCATTCCCTCAAGCCTTTTCTCCTCCACTGAAGCTTTTTCTTGCTTCCTTGATGTGTGACAATTTACCCTATTCCATTTCTCCCTTTCTCCTCTCAATATATTCCTCTCTCACCCCTCAATTTTATTTTTTTTTGGTATCATCCCTTCTTATTTAACTCACCCAGTGTTCTCTGTCTGTATGCGTGTGTGTGTGTATGTGTGTGTGTGTGTGTGTGTGTGTGTGTAATCCCTCCAACTACCCAAGTACTGAAAAAAAGTCTCAAGAGTTACAAATATCTTTCCATGTAGGAATATACAGAGTTCAACTTTAGAAAGTCCTTTATGCTTTCTCTTTCCTGTTTATCTTTTCATGCTTCTCTTGATTCTTGTGTTTGAAGGTCAAATTTTCTATTCAGTTCTGGTCTTTTCATCAAGAATGTTTGGAAATCCTCTATATCACTGAATGATCATTTTCTCTCCTGACGTATTATACTCAGTTTTGCTGGGTAGGTGATTCTTGGTTTTAATCCCGGTTCCTTTGACTTCTGGAATATCATATTCCAAGGCCTGCAATCCCTTAATGTAGAAGCTGCCAGATCCTGTGTTATCTTGATTGTATTTCTACAATATTCAAACTATTTCTTTCTGTCCGCTTGCAGTGTTTTCTCCTTGACCTGGGAACTCTGGAATTTGGCTTCAATATTCCTAGGAGTTTCTCTTTTTGGGTCTCTTTCAGGAGGTGATCAGTGGATTCTTTCAATATTTATTTTGCTCTCTGGTTCTACAATACCAGGGCAGTTTTCCTTGATAATTTCATGAAAGATGATGTCTAGGTTCTTTTATGGATCATGACTTTCAGGTAGTCCTCTAATTTTTAAATTGTCTCTCCTGGTCAGTTGTTCTTCCAATGAGATACTTCACATTATCTTCTATTTTTTTCACTCTTTTGGCTTGTTTTGTAATTTCTTGGTTTCTCATAAAGTCATTAGTTTCCATCTGTTCCATTCTAATTTTTAAAGAACTATTTTCTTCAGTGAGCTTTTGAACCTCCTTTTCCATTTGGCTAATTCTACTTTTTAAAGCATTCTTCTCCTTGTTGGCTTTTTGGACCTCTTTTGCCATTTGAGTTAGCCTATTTTTAAAGGTGTTATTTTCTTCAGCATTTTTCTGGGTCTCCTATAGCAAGCTGTTGGACTCATTTTTCATGATATTCTTGTATTGCTCTAATTTCTCTTCCCAATTTTTCCTCCACCTCTCTTACTTGATTTTCAAATTCTTTTTTGAGCCCTTCCATGGTCTGAGACCACTGAAAATTTATTTTGGAGATTTTGGACACAGAAGCCTTGACTTCCTATGACATTATCCTTTGTTCTTCCTCATCTGAAAGGATGGAAAAAAACACGTTCACCAAGAAAGTAACCTTCTATAGTCTTATTTTTTTCTCCCTTTCTTGGGCATTTTTCCAATCAGTTACTTGATTTTTTAGACCTTTGTTGAGAGCAGGATATATTCTGGGGATCTGTAAGTTCCTAGTTCCTCCAAGGTGGCACAACGAAGGGAGAGGTGTTTGCTTCTTTCTTGACCTCCACACTGGTCTGGGAGCAACCAAAAACTTTTCTGCCCAGAATCTCAAGAATACCAGTTTAGATATGATCTAGCTTCTCCAGCAGTATGCCTTCTCATTGATCAGCAAACATATATGTCACATTTAGATTGCCAGCATTCAATTTAAAGTCTATTTATGATGAGTTTTTTTGTATTTCACTAGGTTTGTTCTCAAAAAGCAGTCTTCATCCATTGTGACTTTCTCAAGCTTGAAACATATGGGCATAGCCTTTGAGAATGCAAGTTCTCCTCTACTCCAAGATAAGGGATTGTAATAGAATTTTTATAATTATAGAATTATAAAAACAAAGGAAAACATTTTCTTAGCACTGAAGATGAAAAAATAAGTTATATTTATAGACATGCCAGTTAAAATAATGTCAGATTTTTCAAAAGCAACAAAGAAAATACGTCAAAGATAACAATATTCCAGTCTAAAACAATTAAAAAAAAATTAGACCCCTAGATTACATATTTGACCCAAGGGTAGATGTAAAATACAATGAATAATACAAATCAAATCCTGAGATAAAAAAAAAGACCATCAATTACTTTGACCAGAATTTTGTCATCTTATGTTGGAATACACGACTATCAGAAGATCAAAATGTTTTTCTCTGCTCATGTGTATATTTCTGTCTCATCTCTCATTTCTATATAAACATATTAATGCTATATTTGTAAAATACATAGTCAACTGGGCCAGATGACTTCAGCTCATCTACAGCTCTAAAAGACTGCATTTTAAAAGGGGAAGAGGATACATAAGGAATTGTGCAGAGGATACAGTGCCTGGCCTTGAGTCAGGAAGATTCATCTTTCTGAGTTCAAATCTAACCTTTGACACTTACTAGCTGCGTGACCATGGGCAAGTCATTTAACACTGTTTGCCTCAATTTCCTTATCACAAAATGAGTTAGAAAAGAAAATGGCAAACCATTTGAGTTTCTTTACCAAGAAAAACTCACTGGGGTCACAAAGTGTTGAACACAATTGAAGAGCAATTGAACACACATACACAGCCAGGATAACATTAGGCAATAAGCATTTAATTGCTCACAATGTGTCCAGCACTGAGCTCAACTGTGGGGATATAAATAAAAGCTTAAAAAAGGCTCAATCCTCAAGGAACTAATGAAGAAAGCAAATAAATAGAAGGGAGCTGAGAAGCTGGAGAATTGGAGAAGTTAAAAAGTTAAAAGGAGAGCCAGCAGAATTATGCATCCCTCACCAGAATGGTGGCTCCTGGAGGAACTCATCAATGTGACTAATAACCAGCACTGCAAGTACATATTTCAGTGTGGAGACCTCAGAAGCTAAGGGAAGTTCTAGAAGAAGATTGCAGCTGAGGCATGGTGTTCAAATCCAAAGAGTCAAAAGCAGATCCAGGAGGAGTTGAAGAGGAATCTTGGACTGGAAAGTCACTTGGATATTAGTCATAGGACTAGCAATTAACTTGTCCTTTCCAGGAATGGCAGTGCTTATTTGACTCCTATTCCCAGAACAAGAATTGGGGGAATAGTCCTACAGTGAGTATGTCAGAGGCATACTTGAATCCAGTTCTTCTTGGTTTCAAGGTCAGCTCCTTATTCAGTACTACACACTGCTTCAGCAACTAGATAGCTAAAAATCAGGCAAATGTTTAATTTAGTTTTCCCAGTTCTTTTAAAAAGCAAAGTTCTCACAGTTCATAGTAGTGAAAACTTGGAAACGACGTGTTATGTTTTGTTTTTCTCATGGTTTCTCCTATTCGTTATAATTCTTCCAGGAAACATGACTAATGTGAAAATGTGTTTAATGGGACTGTATGTATACAGCCCCTACAGAATGGAGGGGAAGAAAATTTAAAACTAATGGAAGTGAATGCTGAAAACTGAAAACGAATAAATTTTGGAGAAAATTTTTTTAAAAATTAGTTATTTGGAAAATAGGTTTCCCTACTGTAATGGGGATGGTATGCAAGAGGCCTAGCTCAGGTGCATGGCCTGCTAAATCAGCACATGCTAAGCTTATCTCTGAAAAAGACAAAATATAACGAAGAGCCAGAAAGAACTGAACAACACTTAAGTACGTTTGTACCAATTAACTCATCATATGTGTGGTTGCTTTTTTCTGCTTCTGTTTTGGACTAAACCTACAATAAAGAAATAACATTAAAAGTGATCTTCTAAGTTATTTGGAAGCAATTTTAAAGTGTGGGTGGAATGCTGGATGTGGAAATAAGGAAGATCTGGGTTCATATCTCTGTGGAATTTAACAGTCATATGACCTTGGAGAAGTGCTATCTCAATTCCCACATCTGGAAAATGAGGAATTTGGACTAGATGATCTCTAAGATTCCCTTCAAGGTCTAAATCCTTATTAATCTGTGATTTCTTTTTTTCAAACTGTCTATACTACACTTTAGCTATATACATGGTTTTGATTGCTGTGACCTCTTAAGGCAATCAGCCTGGGTCAATTCTAGCCAACTCTTCCTGTCTTCTCTCTCTCAGTGGGAAAATGGATCACATGATTCACTTTCTGGACCACTATGGAAACTGAAGTACTAACCTGGGAGGGAAGGAAGTTACAATATAAACTATTATCAATTCTAATTCTCCATTTTTGCTCTGCAGCTCTGCTTGGCCTGAACTCCAAGTAACAAGATGTTCACCACTCCCACCCCAGCTTTTCCAGTTTCCATTTGTGTGTAGCCTTCCTACAGTAAACAATAAGCTCCTCGAGGGCAGGGATAATATTTTTCTTATTTGTATCCCCAGTGCTCAGCACATAGTAGGTGATTAATAAATGTTTACTGAACTGAAATTGAATAAATCACACTGATGAGAATATTTTAGTACATATGGGCCTTTTCATTTCTGCTTTTGAATTCCTGGTAGCTTATTCCTAATAGTTGATCAGAGCTCATTAATAATATAATAACATTTCTTGAAATATTCCAAATTGTTTTCTAGAATAGTGGGATCAATTCATTCCACCAATAAGGTATCATTTTGTGGACATTTTCACAGCCCCTCCAACACTGAGCATTTCTGAAAGGACAACTTTTAAAAAAAATTTTTCCCACTTAACAGTATTTTGTTTTTTCCAATTACATGTAAAGAAAGTTTTCAACATTCACTTTTATAATATTTCGAATTCCAAATTTTTTTCTCCCTCCTTCCCTTCCCCAAAATCGCAAGCAATCTGATACAGGATATACATGTACCAAATATTAAACATATTTCAACATTAGCTACGTTGTGAATGAAGAATCAGAACAAAAGGGAAAGAGAGAAGAAAGAAATGAGATGAGAAAGAAAAAGAGAGAAGAGGGTACGCTTTGATCTGCATTTAGACTCCATTCTTTCTCTGGATGTTGATAGAATTTTCCATCACGAGTCTCTTGGAATTGTTTTAGATCACTGTATTGCTGAGAAGAGCTAAGTCTATCAAAGTTGGTCATAAGACAATGTTGCTTGAACTGTGTATTCTCCTGGTTCAGCTCACTTCGTTCAGCATCAGTTCATGTAAGTCTTTCCAGGTTTTTCTGAAATCTGTCTACTCGTCATTTTGTATAGTACAGTAGTATACCATTCCATTCATATAATACAACTTGTTCAGGCATTCCCCAATCGACAGGCATCCACTCAATTTTCAATTCCTTGCCACCACAAAAAGAGTTGCTAAATTTTTGCACATGTGGTTCCTGAAAAGAAAACTTTTTCAAGAAATATAACAATGAAAGGGAACAGAGAGATAGGGAAACAGGGAGGGTAAAAGTAAGGAATTTTTATTTCTTTTGAAAAGACTGGGGAATCCTAAACATGATTTGAGACAGCTAAGAAAGATCTACTACTGAGGAATAAATTGTAAATGTATGGGGGTGGGGTCAAAGAAAAGCTGAGGCAAGATTGTAAAGAATGCTAGAATGAATAGGCTCAAGGACACAGGAAGATTGGGTATCTTTTACTTTGTGAACAGAGGTTAGATTGTTAAATTGATTGTTCAAAGATAATAATGAAGTTCCTAATGATGGTAACAATGGGTGTCAGTCAGAAATCTGGAAAGACAAATATTAAAAATAATTGAGGAAGTGTAGGAAAGATGTGGAGAGTGGTAGATGAAAACAATAAGGATAGGAAAAAGTGGTATAAGCAGAATGCACAATTCTGAAACAATGATACATACTGCAAGGGCAAAATGAAAACCACTGTTTATCTCATGCATAAAGGTTATAAATTCATTCTATACATTATTTTCTTCAAATGAAGCCTAATTCTTTATTTATTCATTAAATATTTATTATGTTGAACCAGGTTCAAGACACCATGCTACACATCAGGATATAAATACCCAATGAAAAACATTCTCTGCCCAAAAGCAGTTTACATTCTAATGGAGAGAGATGAGTATATGAAAGATCATTTCAGAAGGTAAATAACACTAACAATTGGGATTGATAGGACAGGGAAGGCAATACATAGGAGGAACTCAGGAGATAGGTCTTAAAAGAAGCCAAAATGCTATAGCAGAAAGAATTGACAAGACTTGGGATCTTATTAAGTATGCAGAGAAGATAAAGAAATGAACATTTGAAAATAGCACCAAGGCTGAGAACATAGGTGACAGGGAAGGATGGTGATAACCTTACTATATCAAAATTTTAAGAAAAAGTTTCAATTTTTTTATGTCCTAAAATTTTTTTAAATTAGTTTTATTTATTTAATTAAATGTCCCAATTATATGTAAAAAATTGAGTCATTTAAAAAAAAATCTAAGTTCCAATTTTTTACCCTCCCTACCACAATAATCCCTTCTTTGAGAAGGTAAACAATTTAAAATTACCTATATCTGTGAACTCATGTAAAACATAATTCCACATTATCAGCCACATTGCAAAAGAAAATACAAACAAAATAAAATAATGAAAGTGAGAAAAGTATGCATCATTCTGCATTCAGAGTTCGTCAGTTGTCTTTCTGGAGATGGACAGCATCTTTCATCATGAGTCCTTTCAAATTATCTTAGATTGTTGTGTTTATCAGAGTAAGCTTTGTCTTTCATAGCTGATCATATCACTGTTACCCCATTTCTGATCAGTTCATAAAAGTCTTCCCAGGTTTTTCTGAAACCATCCTGCTCATCATTTTTTCTAGAACAATAATATTCCATCACAGTCTTATATCACTACTTGCTTAGCCACTCCCCAATTGACGGGCATCCCCTCAATTTCCAATTCTTTACCACCACAAAAAGAGCTGCTATAAATATTATTTTCCTTTTTCCTCTTCTTTGATCTCTTTGGGATACATTGACCTACTAGTAGTATTGTTGATTAAAGGATATACACAGTTTCATAGCCCTGTAGGTATACTTCCAAATTTTTGTCCAGTAGCTTAGTTCAGTTTACAATTCTTATCAACAATGCATTAGTGTCTGAATTTTTTCACGTTCCCTCCAACATCTGTCATTTTCATTTCTTTCATTTTAGCCAACCTGATAGGCATGACGTAGTATCTCAGAGTTGTTTTAATTTGCATTTCTCTAATCAGTAGTGATTGGGAGCATTTTTATAAGACTACTGATACTTCTGATTTCTTCTGAAAACTGCTTGTTCATATTCTTTCAACATTTATCAATTGAAAATTTTTTTTATTTTTATGAGAGAAACTTGCTATTAATCCCTCCCTCCCAACTTCCCCAGTTTCTCGTTTTCCTTCCAATTTTGGCTATATTTGTTTCTCCAAAACCTTTTAAACTTAATTTAATTTTACAGTTTCTGCTTTTGTCTGAGATCCTGATTGCTACACCTTCCTTTTTATTTCAGTTGAAGCATAACAGATTCTGCTCCAATTCCCTATTTTAACTCTCTGGGCCTCTCTGTTTCAAGTGTGTTTCTTATAAACAACATAATGTTGAAGTCTGATTTCTAATCTATTCTCTCTGCTTCCATTTCAGAGGTGAATACATCCCATTCATATTCAATTATGACTACTAACTCTGAATTTCCCTCTATCCTATTTTTTTCCAGTTCATCCTATTTTTTTTTATCTTGTTCTTCCTTTAAAATGTTTTATTTAGACCACTGCCTTCTTTTATTTGCCCCCCTTTTTCATTTCCCCCCTTATTCCCTTATTGGGTAAGATCAAGTTTTTCTATCTTTCTTCTTGAAACTAATTTAGATGAGTGAGGTTCTAGTGTTTCCCACCCTACTCTTCATTTTGTCCTCCACTATAAAAATACTTGTCACCTACTTTGAGTGAGATAATTTCTTCTGTTCTTTCTCTCCCTTCCCCCTTCTCTGCAGGGATCCCTTTTTCTTACATACACATTTTTTTAAAACATCACCTTAGCATAGTCAAATCATTCCTGCACCCTCTTTCTGTGTAGAATCCCTTTAACTGCCCTAACAATGACAAAATTTTTATTAGATATATGTATCATCTTCCCACATAGCAAGGTAAACAGTTCAATTTTATTGAGTGACTTATGATATCTCTTTAATATTTGACTTTTTATACATTTTTTGAGTCTGGTATTTGAAAGCCAAACTTTCTATTAAGTTCTGGTCTTTTCATCAAGAATGTTTCAAAGTCCTTTATTTCATTAAATTTCCATTTTTCTCTACAAGGATTATATTAATTTTAGCTGGGTAGGTTACTCATATCTATAATACCACTTCTTTTTTCATCCAGAATATCATATTCTAATCCCTCTACTCCTTTAAAATGGTAACTGTTAAATATTGTGTGATCCTGTGTCTCCAGAGTATCTGAATGATCTCCTTCTTGCTGCTTAAAGTATCTTCTCTGACCTGGGGGCTCTGGATTTTAGCTATAATATTCTGAGTTGCAATTTTGGGATCTCTTTTAGGTGGTGATTGGTGGATTCTTTCCATTTCTATTTTACCTTTTGTTTCAAGGACGTCTAGGCAGTTTTTCTTGACAATTTGTTGAAATGTGATGTCTAGGCTATTTCTTTGACTATGGCTTTCAGATAAACCAATATTTCTTAAATTATCTCTGATGTATTTTCCAGGTCAGTTGTTTTCCAATGCAATATTTCACATTTTCTTCTATTTTTTCAATCTTATGATTTTTGTTTTATTGTTTCTTGATGTCTCTTGGAGTCATTAGATTCCATTTACCCAATTCTAATCTTTAAGGAATTATTTTTTCAGTGAACTTTTTTCATTTGTCCATTTCTGCTTTTTTAAGAACTTATTTTCATTAGTAAGTTGTACTTCTTTTTCCATTGGGCAATTCTGTTTTTCTCCCCAATTTTTTTAGGCTCATTTTACCAAGCTGCTCATTGTCTTTGCATAATTTTCTTCCTTTGCTTTCATTTCTTTTCCTAACTTTTCCTCTATTACCCTTGATTTAAAAAAAAAAAATCATTCTTTATCTTTTCCAGGAATTCTTTTTGCCCTTGTGTCCAATTCACATTTTTTTTCCTCTGAGGCTTCGCCTATAGCTATTTTGAAGTCATTATCTTTTGAGTTTGTTTTTTGATAAAATCCATCACCATAGTAGCTTTTTACGGCCAGTTCTTTTTTTTTTTTGCTGTTTGCTCATTTTTCCACCCTATTTCTTGATTTGAAACTCTATGCTAATTTTGGGCTCTGTTCCTGGCATAGGGAGTGGGAGTAGGAGGTCACTGTCTTAAGCATCAGGTTTTTTTTACAAAGGAAATGGCAAACCACTGCAGTACCTTTCCGAAGAAAATCCCAAATATGGTCATGAAGAATTGGAAACAACTGAAACGACTGAACAACAACACATCGGATACTGCCACCATGCTGGTACAGGCCCTCCTCACCTTACACCTGGGCTATTCCAACAGCCTGCTGGCTTGTTTCTCTACCTCAAGCCCCTCCTCTCTCCACTACATTTTCTCCTCAACTGCCAAAGGACCTTATTAAAGCTCAAGTCTGACTATGCCGCTTTTCCATTTAACTCAAAGCCCAAATATAAAGCCATTTGTTTGACCTAAAAGTCCTTCATATTCTATACTCTGATCCCTTCTCATTTTTCCAGTCTTCTTATACTATGTTACTTCCTCACTCCTCAACCTCCATGGATTCAGATTGGGGCCTCCTGACTGCTCATCACATAACACACTGCACCTGCAAATTCTGGGCATTCTCACTCTCTCGTCTCATGTCCATCTCCCTCCTGGCATCCCTAGTTTTCTTTGAAAGTCAAAAAAAAGCTCTAAAAAGTCTTTCCAAGGACTCCTTAATCTCAGCACCTCCCCTACGAGACTGTCTCCAATTCAGCTTGTACACCTCTTATTTTAAAGTAGTTGTTTGCACCTTGTCTCCCCCGTCAGACTGCGAGTTCCCTGGGATCAGGGACTATCTGTCGCCTTTCTTTTTATCTCCAGCGCTTAGCAGTTTCTACCCAGCATATAGTAAGTGTCTGATATGTGCTTGTTGTCTTACCTTGAATGACGCTTAATAGCTGAACAATTCCATTTAGAAAGTAAGGTTAAAGAAAGAGCTATCCAAACAAGACTGATACTGACTAAAAATTATCAGGAACACAATTTAGTCTGATTTTTCAAAAGTCTGGTTTGCTTTTTATAGTAATCTGATTTGACTGTCAAATGAGGCATAAGGCACAAAATCATCTCACTATAAAAATGATGTTACTATATCATCTGCATCTAACCAAAGTTTGAAACAAATATATCATTTTAGACTGAAATTAAACCTAGATGGAAATAATTTTTCTTTATATTGTCTGGAATTAAAAACATTAAATTGATCAATTAAGAATATTCTGTTCTAGTGTGTTTTAGAGCGCATCTGTATCCTAAGGCAATGAAACAATTTTTGCAATTGTAGTAAAAACAAATTGTTGACTTTAACTTAAGAAAACTGTTGCTTGAATGACTAAATACTCTAGCAAAACAAAATAAATCCTTCTCTAAACTGTATTATACATGAATTGCATTATGTACAGGTAGCTAGGCTTCATATAATGAAATATTTACCTCTTCTCTTTAATTTTTATTTATATATTTTGAGAAGGGACAGAATCCATGTCTTTTCAGATCAGGAATCACACTGGAATATAATACTGTCAATCACCACCAAAATGCCACTGATATGCTATTATGAATTATATACGTTAATAAATCATTGGTTTAGAATCCAGGAAACTACTAGTCCTTGGTCTTGTCTTTGACAGATTTTTTTTTTGTTCATATAACCTTAAAACAAATCATTTAATTTAAAGGAAAAACAAATTACAGCTCAGCTTCTTTTACTGCCGGGGGAGACATCACTTATAAAACAGAAATAATAAATCAAACACCTATTATACATAAGATAATGAAAAAGGAGGAAAATTCATCTTTATTTTATAGGTTACTCTGAGATCGGGACCAACTCTAATCACTAACATATAATAAGTTACCATGCACATAAGTTGGTTAGCTTAACTACATGTAAGTAATTACTGAGCTCCTCAAGGGCAGGTACTGTCTTTTGTCATTCTTTGTATGTCCCAGCCCTTACCATAGTACCTGACACAGAGTAGGGTCTAAATAAATGTTTAGTAATTGGCTGACTCTACTAGGCAGTGAGCTTTTTATCAAGCTGGTAATCCTGTTTGCTAGTCTTCTCTTTCTGACTGAATGAATAAAGCATTTATGAAGCTCCTAATAAGCAAAAAGCACTGTGATAAATGCTGGGGATAAAAACAGAAAAGTCAATTAGTCCAGCTCTCAAGCAACGCATATTATAATGGGGAAGAGAGCGCAGAGAGAAGGTTTCAGCTGGAAGTCAAGTGAAAAGGTCCCATGGTCTTAGGGCATAGTGGCAAAATTCTTCTTTAACATTATTTTTATTTCCACTTATAAAATCATAGCAATTTCTGATGCTAAACATCTGAAAATGACAAGAATTTTGATGATGAGAACTTTCTTTTGTGTGTCTTTAGTAGCTGTGGTTACAGGATTTGCAGCAGCAGCTGCCAGGCTATTCCACAGAGATTCCCTTCTAGGAGGATGGCTGAAGGCACCAAGGCAGAAATATTGATACTTTCAAAGTTCTTAGGCTCAGGGTCAGTCCCAGGCTGTTACATTAGAGTCCGAGGAGAGATGGTAGACAACCCGGCAAAGGCATATTCTATCTCCTTTCTCCCTCTGAATTCTGTGCAGCTTTGGCTAGACTGCCCCCTCCCTGCTGAACCATCACATTTTTCATAGGAGTTGTCTCCCTGGATCAGTTACAAAAGGAAGGCTGGAAGAATCATAGGCTTGCCTGCACTCCTCTGCCTGCTTCTGGCAGCTGGTCAGCAGTTATTAGGGAAAGAAAAGTCTTGTTTGTGCATGAAACATGGCATTTGTTGTGTTAGAAATACTTTTTTCCCTCCTTGCTGCTTCATTACTATGATGCTGAGTTTCCATTTTCTTTTTTTCCTTTAATTTCTTGCAAACCGAGAATCTTGTTAACAAACTTTATCTCACTGAAAGTCAAATTCTATTCCATTAAAACAGAAAGACTGACTCTATTATTTTGATGTAGTAAAAAGAATAAGTAAATTGAAGGAGAGAAAAATAACAGAAGTTCAGTTTCTTATGCTATCCTTTTTCCTATTCTTTGTATCTTGAAATTTTTGTTAAAATTATTAAATTCCCAGAATCAATATTATTATTATCATGTATCTGTTCTGCTTTTGGCAGAAAAAGAGCTCTAACTATGCACTATACATAATATACATTAACATAGTGAAGATTAGCTGAAATAAATAGTAGTTTTTTTTTATTGGGCAGGAATTTTTCAATGTTTACTTTTATATTTTACTGTACCCATTCCTGGGCCTTAGCCCTATCAAAGATAATTAAGTAGCATTCCCATCTCTCTCCCCGCCCACAGAATGCTGAACATTAACCTTATGATACATTACAAGTAGTAAGATAGTTAAAGAAGAAAAATCAGAGTGGAAAAAACTCTATTATGAAGCATGAAAGAAAATTTTATAGCCTTGAGGTGGAGAAGGCATCAGTCAAAAAAAAGTTTTCCTTCATTTTAAGTTTCAATTTTATGAGATTTTTATATTTCAGAATGGTATGACTAAATGCATTGAGGCCTTCACCATTTTCCACCCTAACTCTTGAAAAAGTTCTCTAACTGGATTCTCTACCTCAAATCTTTACTCATTCATTACAATGTTCCACGGAGCTGCCAAAGCAATTTTCTTAAAGCAGAATAGGCCTCATCATGTCAATATACTACAAAAGCACCCCGTTGTTACTTTTGGGATCGAATATAAACTTAGTTTGACATGCAAAACTTCTCAGAATCTAGTCTTTCCTACCTTTTCAGTCTAAGAAAAATTAGTAAATGCAGTAGAACAAATTCAATATATACAGCATTTTAAATGTGCTTGATTATTAAATCACATTTTCGTAACTAATTTTGAAAACTGCTCACTTATAAAATATCTATTACCCTAGAGTCTGAATTAAGATAAAAATATAAAATTATTTTGTAAATAATAAAAAAGAAAAAATGAAATGTATAAGTACTGGGTTGTGATGAATTAGGGTCAATGAAAACTATTATTATTCAGTTGATATTAACATAATCTAACAATTATTTACTGGTGAAAAAAAGTTTAAACTGAGACCAACAAATACCAGTGAATTTTATTTTTAGAACGTACTACTAAATTACAAAACAACCACTACTACATATGCCATGTTTCTGCCTCTTCCCACTTCAAAGACAATATGGTTAAAACTATGTTGTCTGATATGTATTAAATATTATACCCCTAAAAGCGTAGTTTTCAGGTTGTTCATTTTTATTACTCACGAGTATTAGGTAACCGGCCCATCTTCTTTTTCAAAGATATGTGTGATGTGTGATGTGTAATATTTTTATGTCACTTCTTGAGCACAAATTATGTTTAGTAATATAAGCCTATTTACACATGCCATGTCTCTACGTTATGGATGTCATCACAACTATTAAAAAGAAGATTATTTTTTGTTTGTTCCAGGAAGCATCTTGAAAGTTCAAATATTAAAGCACAATCTTCCTAAACACAATCCAGCAGCCCTTCCTATTCCTCCATTTCTTGTCCCAGCACTTTATCCATTTGCAGTGTACATCCAAAGCATATATACTGATAGATTAACTCAATGGGCTTTCTATCTAGCTCCAAGTGCAAGTCCGGTCAACAGGCACTCTCCATCTACATGGCTTTTTATTATTATTTTTAAATGTGAATTGTTAGGCTGAGTCTATTACAGTAACTATGGCTCTCAGTAAAGAGCCTTGATGGCATTTTATTTCTTAATACAATCTGTACAATGTTATGTGCAAAGTTGAGCTTCTTTATTTCTCTTTATTAAACTTCTGCACTGGATATCTACTATATAGCGGACACACTATGTAGAGAGACAGTAGCAAATTTTTGAATTAGCCAGGTACAGTTCACTCTCGACCCCTCCCTCTTACCCCACATACTGAATTATGTGCCATACCATGTCATTTTAATCCCCATATTATTGAGTACTATATATCAGAAATCTAGATAAACATCCCATCTTACTGTCTCTCTCATACACAGCATTCCATCTCTCATCTCCCATCTCTATTTCTTTGTACTGGCTACCTTCTATCAATGCTGTGCCTCTCCCTCATTTAGAATTTTTCCTCCTACTGACCTCTACTTCTTAGAATCCCTATTTTCCTTCAAGATTCTTACTTCTACAGCAAGTCTTTGCTTCCCAGTGGCTACTGACTTTCTGCCTCCAAAGTACTAACTCTCTATTTTATATATACTCATAAAATATATTGCTGTCTTCCAAAGCTAGACTTTCACCTTGTATCTGTATCACAAGCACCCAGCATGAAACCTATCCTACAACAGGTACTTAATAGATGTTTATGAACTGCCTAATTAATCTCCCTCTTTTATGCTTCCTTACTTAATAGTCATAATAAGAGGATCACTGAACAAAAATTAATTTTGTCAGTATCTTTCAAGGAATCTTATATGATTAATTTAAGATTGCCATTGAAGGTATCCTATTGAAGGATAACCTATAAAGATGCTTTTAGGTCTACCAAATCAAATGCTTTTAAAAATAAACAACAAACTTTTTAACATCTTATATTCTTTATATCTTAAAGTCAGTTATGGAATTACAAAGATGTGGTCCACTGGAGGAGACAATGAGATAATACTGGGAAAAGTTTTGCCTTGCACATATTAGGTGCAACATAAAATGCTTCCTCCCTTCTCTTCCTCACTGAAGAAAATTAATTACTAAATAGGAATAGGAATGTGAAATTAGGCAAAACTGGTAAGATACTATTCATAGCCTTTTAAACATCTTATATTATTAGTAATACCTTTGATTCTTAAAAAGTGGTTAGGCTCTTCCCAAGTTGTTTGTGTGATCAGCAAGTACTGGACTAACCTAATGGAGCCCAAGATGATTAATTTACACATTTTTTTTCTCTTTTATTTACAAAGTGACTGTGTTTGCTTTTCTTACTGTACTAACAGATTGAGATGAAAGAGTATAAAAGAGTATAATATCAGTGCTGATAAGTTTTATAAAATTCTTAGCTTTACAGAAAAAATTAATATGATAGTAATAACTTAAGTGAAGCCACATCATATGGACATTTAGTTTAGCCAATTAAACTACACAGGCTCAACAACAATTGAAATAGAAACAGGAAAATCATTACCAGGTGCTAGCGATCCACCTCCCCGTTCTACTCAGTGAATGCGTGATGCAGAGCGCCAGGTAAGAGCGTGTGACGTGCTGTGTCCTCGGCTGGTCTCAGTTTTCCCAGGTGTCTTAAAGTGTGAGCCTCTTGCCTTCTCAGTGGGATTCTCAATTTCATCATATCCAAAATGATTCATTCTGTTTAGGCTGGCAGAACAAATCTGAGGGGCCCATATTACTTAGCCTTCCTAGCATTCATGATCAGCTAGAGGACTGCTACTGCGCTCCCTTTTAATGTCCTTGTCCTTGCAGTAAAACTGAAGAAACATTTACATGATGACATGACTACCTTCTAATAAAATCACATTCTGTAAAGCCCTTTCAATAGCATTTTCCCACTAATCAACAATTTTATTGCCAACTAAGTAATTATCTGTTTTTGCATTTTGCTATTTGAACATGAAGTCCTTGCTCCTTCTCTCCGGCTCAACAGTACAGCCTAAATGTTATGAAAAATAAAATTCATATTAGTCTCCACAGCAACTATCTCAGCTCTGTTTGATGATGCCAACTGCTTTCTTCTAAAGAGACCCTAAACCTTTTCCAGTTCCTACAGTCTTAAAGATCAGTATCTTTGCATATAGTTCATTGCAGAGAGATGGAATCAGTAAGGGTAATTTTTAATAGTAATTGTTTACTTAGCACTGACTTTAGAACCTAAGAAGATGTGACTCCATAATAATAATTTCAGTTAGTTCTAAGTACTTGCCCTGAAATCAGAAAATCTGGATTTTAATTCCACAGGGGAGTGGCTAGGGGGTGCAGGAGATATAGCCCTGGGCCTAGAATAAGGAAAACCTTAGTTCAAACTCCACCTCAAACACCATGACCTCTGGCAAGTCAAGTAATCTCTTTCTGCTTCAGTTTCCTCAACAGTACATTAGAAAATAATAGCCACCTACTTCTCAGGGTTGCAGTGAAGGTCCAATGAGATTGCATTTGTGAAGTGTTTAGCATAAAGCCTGGCACATAGTAGGCTACTCCTCCTCCTCCTCCTATTATTACTACCACCACCATTGCCACTACCTCTGACACCTACTACAACTACCTCTGACACTTACTGCTTGTATTATGTCATCTTGGGCAGGTCACTGACATAACTTGGCCTCAATTTCCTCACCTGTAAAAATTGAGAGTGATGGACTAGATATTCTCTGAGCTGCTTCTGGGTTTTGAACAAAGATACTTTGAACTGAAAGCATATCATAGTGAAGGCATATTATAATGAAGGCATATTATATTCCACTCTGGACTGTCATCTCCCTTTAAAAAGTGTTATTTTACTTTATATTATAGGAGTGGAGACACAGTTGCATCTTACTTCTTTTTTTAAGTTCTAAAGAGATTAATGTATAACAAAAATCAGAAATATTTTATTCTTGATGGGATTTAAAAAAATATGAAATGCTGGTCTTGATATTTTAAAAATTCCATTAGGAATATTCCTTGCTGCAGATAACTGCACCTGTGGGGGAAACCCCTGACAACTGATATCTTATTATGGTTGTAAAAGTCAGAAATCTGCATCATATATTTTTAATGTTCTGCAAAAGGTAATTATTAGTTGTCAATGCTAATTACATGGAGAAAATGAAAGCTACTTAATTTTATGTTAAATTTATCATGCACATGTTTTACTGAATGTAGTTTTTGAAAAGACGAGTTTAGTGTGATTACTGCAGTTTAACTATAAGGGGATGTAGTCAATGAATTACAGGCTCCAACAGGTATTTTCAAGTATCTAAAAACTAAGATAGGTCATCATGAAAAGATCTACATGAAAATTTTCTAGAAAAAAATAATTTGAAAAGTAAAAGAAATCTTGGTTTTCAGATTGTTTTATTTTTTTAAATATATGCTCCCATTCTATTTGAAGGCTTTGAAGAAGACTTCGAAGTTAGGCTTCCTCACTTAAGAACAGACTGAATGGTTGTACTTCAGATCATGTTTCTAACTGTTTCAGAACTGTCCTAGCAACACAAAATAATGGATCTGGAACTGGAAAGGGCCCTCAAGGTAATGTAATTTAGCCTTTTCATTTTACAGATGAAAAGACTAAGGCCCAAAGAGCTTAAATGACTTGCCCAGGATCATACTGAGAGCGGAGCAAAAATCTGAACTCAGATACTGGGACTTAGTTTTTTACTGTACTACACTGGGCAGGTAGGATTTTGTACTCTTGGATTATTTTAGGGTGAAACCTCATGGATTGAAGTATTATTATGAAAAATATTATTCAAATTCTTGACTTATAATATACTTTCACTATAGGCTTAGAGGGTGAGGGAGATGGCTCAGAAAGCAAAATAAGGTTCCAAAAAAATTCCATCAACTAGAAGCATCATAATTCTTATTTGAAAAATGTCCACTGTCATTGTCAATAAATATTCATTAAAGGACAATAATATGACAATATTTAACTATCAAATACTTTAATATAATTTAGGAAAGAACTTACAATTCAAATAATAAAGATATTTTGCAACTGAAAGCACCTGCTGCCCAAACTTGAAATCAGATGCATACTTAAAACGGAATTTAAAGACTCAAATGAAATTTTTTTAGTTTAGATATTTTGAACAATACTATGATATAACAATATATCCCAGATGTTATAATTAGGAATGTTTTTTTTCAACATTTAACATTTTGCCTCTTTACTGCTGCCTGAAATTATAAGTTTATTTATGTTCACATTTCAGATGAAAGAGCACAACTTTTAATTGTTAGCAGCTGTAATATCAAAGTGTGCTGATTATAAAAGCGAAGGCGGTATGTGTATTGTCATAATCCTAAGAACCACACTGTGGCTTGTCTATACGCTACTGAATTACTTTATTGTAGGTTTGCTTTTTGAGTTAATCCCTTCTTGATGAGACCCTAAAACACTGTGATTTGTTAATATTAATAATAGTTATTCTAAAAATGCTCAAAAGTTTTTTAATCCAAGTGGATTGACTGTAATACTATATTTCAAACATGTAGTCCTCCTATAAAACATATACTCAAATTTTTAAACAAGTATTTAAATCCAAAAATATTATACCACTTTAGAAAGCAGCTACTAAGAAAAACCACAGGGTAATGTGAATATATATATACACACACACACACATAATGTACAATAATTGTGGGCTGTTCTGTTATCTTAAATATAAATTTTCACGTAATGCATACATATATTAAAAATTAAATTGTTTTTCAAGACAAGGAATGTACTCTCTAAAATTATGTTAATTTTCCTCCACAGTAAGTATGCACTGTAACTGTGCTGATTCTACTTTGTTCTATTATTTTAAAATGTCTTTACAAAGACTCAGATAATAAGAGGCCATTCTAATTCACATAATGGCACATATCACTTGTCTCTTTGTCAATGAGACATCTGAAAGCATCTTTTTATTAGAAACACAAATCAATATACTCAAGGGAGTGCAATAACTGCTTTGTGCAATTTGTATTATCATTTCATCCTTGATGTCCCTGCTCTGAGCAACTTATTATTATGAATGGCGTGAAAATGGCAACCTGTCACAATTGATTTTTCCTAACCTCCTATAAGAAAATTTTCCCCTTCTTAAATGTAATCAAGTCTCATTCTATTAAATACGTCTGAGGCTATGTTATAAGAAGCAGTCCATAACTCCTGTTGCAACCCTTATAATTTAAACTTTCTCAAAATTCTTTTGTAAAGATAATTACATGAGAATAAAAACTTTCTATTTGCATAAAATTTAAAAAGAAAATGTCTTATGGCTCTAAGCAAATAGTTTTCAAATCTTTAAATATGTATTGAGTGTTATAATGTTTAAACACTGGTTCAAGCATGAGTTGTGTGAAGCAGCTGTGAGCAAGAAGAGTATTCTGTAGACAGAGGTAAAATTCAAGCCTTTATCTTCCCCTTTGAATTTATATTCCATGTAATTAGAAAAATCAAAGAACTGTATTTTTAGTTTCCATATCTAGACAAAGATTATTGCACAAATACAGTATCAATCCAAGCTGACAACTAGGAATATCAGACGGCACTCTCAATCTGTTCATAAAAGAATTTCAAAGACTTCAAGAGATTTCTCATGCTTGCTAGATTATCAATATTGAAGTTAGGATTATAGGAATTTGGTAAAATTGTAGGACCTAGGACCAAGTGAATGAATGAAATTCCAACTACACACAAATAATACAGTTTCTCTAAACACAACACAAAACAAAATTACTATCATTTCTGGTAGCTATTACAAGTTTTATTTTTTCCAGAAAGATATAGAAAATGCCTTAGCCCAAAGGGACAACATACCATTTTTTTTTGAAAAGAGATTATTACAAGAAATTTAATTTAAGGAAAGTTGGGAGGAACTGAATATTGAAGAGATGCAGTATCGCTGATGCAAGGTAGGCATTAAGGAGGCAGGAAAAACAGATACAATGACTAGGAGTTAGAGGGGGAAAATTGGTGGCAAAAAAGACTGGGAATTTAGATATCATTCTCCTATAAATCTACTCATATAAAGTCATGAAAAATCTGTAAAGTACATTTTCTTCCAAGCAGATAAAAAAAAGGCATAATGAGTTCCTGCCCTCAAGAAGCTCACAGTCTAATGGGGGAAACAACCTACATATGACTATAACAAATGAGAGTGGAGAGAATGTCACAGGGAAGGCAGTAGCACTGGGGTGGATCAAGAGGTGGGACTTTGGTGGAGACTTGAACGGACTATGCACATATTAAGTGCCTAGCAGTGTGCTAAGTTTTGCTGGGGGATGCAAAAGTCATTTTCTACTAATTTTGTAAGAGTACACTGAGTGTTTGAAAATTTCAAATACAAGTTGAAAGACCCAAGATTTATTCCTAGCTTCACCACTAACTGTGTGTAGATTATTTAGCCTCCCTAGGCTTGACCTAGCTATCCTCTTCCATTATTAAAATATATGTATCTGTTCAGTGTCCTCCTCCCTCAGGGCCATTCTGTTAGCTGACAAACTCTTTAATCTTAGCATCTGTAACATGTTAACATGCTCATTAACTCTCAGGTAATATTTGTGAAATGCAACAAGGACCTTCTGACTGCAAAGGTAGGGTTTCAGATGGACTGAAAAGATTTTGCGGCACTCAAGACTCATCACAACCATAATACCTATGAGTTGCATACTTTGATAATATCTTTAGTAATCTTTCCAGATAAATAACTTTCACTTCATTTGGATCACTGTTTATTTTTTATATAGACGCCTTCTCTCCTTCCCCATCCTTGATTCTTTCAATTTTACTTCCCGGGCAAGTTATACATTAAGTAAAACAACTCACCTGGTATTCAACCAATGCAAAGTGATTAACTCAAGTATGTCTTATAAATTTTTTCCAAACTCTTACTATCCAATGATTTATTACTCTTCTTAGTTGTAATAAAACACTTATTATACTGTCTTTAGGAAAATTCCCTGAGCAAATAGGTCTCCTGGATGTCTTTCCTGTGTTGTAAATGACAGTTCAGAGTTAAACTTTTTATTTTATAAACTTCCTTTATTTTTTTATAGCATTAAATATGTCCAGATGAAATTCATCGGGCACATTTTTGCCCATTTGAATAGTCCAGGTAAGTGATCTTCCAATAGTATATCATTCTGGACAGGAGTTTTATCATGTAGAAAAGCTTACTTTTATCTACAGACATTTCACTATGTAATCTCTCCTGAGGATTACATATGAATATTTAAATGCAAAACAAATCTTTTCTGAGCATCTTTTGCTGGTGACCCAACTCTGAAAAATGCTTCATAAAAAAATTGTTCCATCACTCATTTGTTTATATTTTTCTGAATATGGGTGTTAGGGAATAGGACGTGCAACCACGCAATTCCTTAACCATTTAGAAGGTAAAAACCAAAGTTAGCAGAATTATAGAAAAGAAACAAAAAAGAAAAATAGAAATCACACAATGCCTAGTAGGGAGCACTTAAGTGCTTAATGAATATTAGTCAATCTAATTAAGAAAATAAGCTAAACACAAAAATCTGTTTAAAATAAGCTTGAAAATGACTTATTTTATAGAATTTATGTCCCTAAGTTGCAGTCATTAATCATGAACCCGACTGGAATGGGTAGAAAGTAGTAGTAGTAGTACAGAAGAGGGAATGAAATGATAAAGCTGGAGAAAAACTGTCAGATAAATGCCAAGGAGGAGGATAAATAAAGGAAGAGTAAGAACGATGGAACAAAGAGAACAATATTACAGAGTAAAAGGAGCACAAGGATAAGTATATTGGAAGAGAGTTTAAAAAGCTATAGTGCCCCCTCAAAATATTATTACAAACAACTCAATATTCATCCCTGCCCAGTTACTTTAAAAACTTCTTTAAAATGCAAAGAATGAGGATAAAAGCTTAAATTAATTATCTGCTATTACCTAGAAAATTTGTTTTATCTACAAAAAGAAAAAATTTCTTCACTTTTGCTTTGTAATATAGCTGTAACAGAATTACACTACGTGTACATGATTCTATCACTAGCAACAGTTAACTTTTTAGGATATTAATTTTTAATATAGTTAAGTGACTATGTAAAAGAACTACCGTGAAGTGTTTTCTGTAGCATTTATATGTAGATACAAGTAACAAAATGTCCTTTCTGACATCAGTAGAAATATATAATAAATAAGTATGAAGACTTATAGTTTCCCATCAAATGCAGAAGATTTATCATGCAAATTCCATTAGAGGTAATTGGAGTAAACCACATAATTCTCTTGTGTATTGGTAAGAGAAGAGTATCTTGGTTTATGCTCTGAAGGAAAGGAATGTAGTTAATAGAAGCTTTTGAGTGGTGGCATAAAAGTGCTACAAATAGAGTTGCTACAGTGTGAGATTTGTTGGCATTTTCTTGACTTTTGAGCAATTACTTAGTTCAGATTACATTTGAATGAAGCAATGGTGAAAGCAGAAATATATTTTTAAAGTTCTTTCTAACAGAATGTTTTCATAACACTATGATACTCAATTTTAAATACTTTCTTTAAAGGTACCTAAACACAAAATGTACTCTATAAAATCATATTTTCAATGTCAGGCTAACATTCAAATTACATAATAAATTAGTATTAAGTTTCATACACAATTCTTTAACACTGACATAAACCTTTTGAGCTTGTTTAAATATTGTTATCTTAATATAATCTTGGAATTGCTCAAAAAAGGTTAATGTATATTCAACTATCCCAGGAATAAAAATAAGATTGATACAGCCTACAGAGTTGATCTTTAATGTCTACCATAATTTTTCTAAAAAATTGAAGGCTGTAAAAATATTGCTATCAATATAAATATCATTAACAAATCAAACATTTAAAAAATATTCTTAAAAATTACTATGATGCATTTATTTGAAAACTATACAGATTACTGAAAGCTTAAAATGAAGTGTGAAAAATGAGCCATTACATCCTGACCTTGGCAAGTGAATTCGGAGGCCCACAATTACCTATATAATCCCAGGGGTATTTTGTATGCTGTTTAAATTTGGATTTTTTTCAAAGTGAAGGGTGCGCTAAATGTATACTGATAAATCAATTTAAGTTGCTGAAAACAAACAAAAATTCATCTCAGTGGACAAAGAATTACAGCACTATCACTGTCAAATCATCAAGTAAATTAAGACTGCTAATGCTTGTTTAATAATTTTTATATGGTAAACTAAAAATGCACAAACTTTAGTGAACTATAGGTACTTTAAGATCATTGAAAAGAAAAATAAAATTAAAGCAGCCACTTTTTTTTTAATCTAGCCTACCTTGTTTTTTGGATTGGATGTATTCATTACACTTCGAGTTTCTTTTCCAGTGTAAATAACAACACCTATTACAGTTCCTATAAAAATATAAAGACAGTCTTTTAAATAAAGTTGTTCATTAACTGAGAAATAAACAAAAATTAAAATCTAACATAATAATTTCGCTAGGAAAAATACAAGAATACTGATTATGTAGTCTATACAATAACTTGACACTACACAGCAATTCCATAGTTAAAGAAAAGCCTTTTTGAACATTATATACATATACACATACACATATACATATATATGTATATATGTACTGGGGATAGGGAGAAAAGAAAAGGGATATGCAGACAATATTCCAGCAGAAAAAAAAAGAGAATATCCAACATTCAAATGATCATTTGTAATCTAAATATGCTTTTTTGCTTATACGTAAAAACATAAAAGGGAATTAAATGGCTAAATATTTTCATCACCATCACCAGCCTTTCATCAGCTTCCATGAAAGTGATAATACCCTTTCACTGACATCAGTAAAAGTAATAGCATCCTTTCATTATTGTTATTTAAAAGCAATGTTAACTCATTTACAAAATATTAACATCTGAACTTAAAAAATTTAGAAACCAAAATATGATGTTAGAAAAGTTACAATGAAGTATATTTTTTAAAAGCTGATTTCTACGTAATACATAAAAATATGAAAGTCCTAAATACTTAAAGGATTTGCAGAATATTACATTTTCTGGTATATATTTATGTTTAAAAGAATACAGCACAGAATCTTTACAAAAACAGTCTACTGTTTTTTGTCAACTTTTTTCCCACTGTTGGTCATAGTGTTCCTTAAAATTTGTTCATTTTCATGGAATACGAAATAGATACATATAATTTTAGTGGGAAAACAACTGTACACTACTCTAAGGAGGGTCAGTGGATTAGAAAAAGGCTTATTTTACTGAATGATTTTTACAGTTTAATAATTTAAACCTCTGACATTAGTCTACAGAATGGTACTACTTCAAATAAGGGCACGTTATTTTTCATCAACTTAATTAATATGCAAAACCTTGGGAAGAAAAGAAAAGTTTAGGGAACTTATATTTCTATTAATAAGAATATTCTCAACAAGAGTAACTATAACATTTATAATAGCCTTCTCAGTTACTGTAAATGGATTTGTTCAGTATTCATTTTGTCCTAAAATTAAAAGTGTGGGACAAAAATAAACAAAAAAGTTAAAAAATTATACTATGATATATTCAGATGACCTTTAAATGATATGAATTAATGTTATAAGAATGTATTTATACACATTGTAAAAGGGGTCATGTTAAGGGATGCTAATTAGAAATATTTGTACGTTTAATCTAAGTAATCAATATTGCTTTAAATAATAATTATACATATTTTACATGTAAAGTAATTGACCTAGATATTAAAATAAATGCTACACTGGAAATATTTGAAAATTTAAAATATATGTGTTCTAATTATAACAGTATGTATATATGTATGTGTGTATATATGCATGTATGCATAAATATGTGACAGTTCTAACTATTAATACTTCGTGCTGAAGTCAGAGAATAAATATTTTAACTTTAAATTAAATATAGAATCTGTTCAATATATCTTGTATATTTCACCCATTTCTTATCTATTTCGTTCAGAACACCAATTCACCGTTAGAATTAGGGAACATGATGTCAGAGTATGGTCATTTATTACCTTTATTGTATCATAGATATTCTCATAATCATCAAATTTAGAAAAATAAATAATCATGCTAGACATTATTGTACAAAAGATAAGGGAAAAAATGTATCAGTAAGCTACACTTAAGTGATAATCAAGGATTAGTATTAGAATTCAATTATTCTCTTAAAATGCAGTTTAACAAATAAAATGATCAGTACTCTAACAATGATATATACATTATACATAATAAGCATTTACGCCACTCAGACTTAGTACTATTTTTCTAGTCAGGTCATTCATACACAGTCAAATAAAATGAATCTTAAAATAAAGGGGTATGAGGGGGAAATGGCAAAGTAATTAAAAGAAATTTCTGCAAATAGGTGACAAAAACATATAAACTTTAAAATTAACAAACAAAACTCATGGCAATTAAAACTTTACAATATACTTTTGTCACAAAACTTTGGAAAATATATAGCTGAATATTACCATTCCCTTTCACAAATAAAAACATGGAAAGGCTAAGTGATTTGTGCATAGTCACATACTAAGTAACAGAGCTACTAAACATAGACCTCAAGACTCCAAGGATACCACTCTTTTCATTTTCACCAGGCTTCCTCTAAATTATCTTTGAATATTTAAAAGTAACAACAAAAAAACCCCAAACAACCAAAAACAAAACAAAAATACGAAAATATAAATATAGGTTGAAATGTGTAAAAAAATTTTAAATAAAGGAAATTATTTTCAAAATTAAGAATTTTCTATCTGAACAGCGCACTTTAAAATTGATTCTTCATTTAATTAAACTAATTTTCTATGTCTTGAAAATAATTTTTTCCTAAATAAAAATGAATTTAAATAAAAGTTTCAAAATAATCTCTAAGGATAAAAGTCACATGAAATAGCTAAAAAACAGAATAAAAACATTCATTTTAACCTGTGAAGTAACACTGAATATTTACAAAATTACATCCTTTACCCTGATAAAGACTAGTATGAAAGGTTATAAGACTTTTGTTTGGAATATTTAATTATTCTTAAAAATTTCTTTCCCCTAAGTATAGTTTTGTATGTTCTCGTATATGCATGCACACATGACCCAAAATGCTGATAAGTCTTTTTAATTTGAATGTTTAATTTTTAAAAAGTCCCTGATAGTTTTTTTTTATATCACTCATCTACTCATATGTCTTGCCCCAAATAACTCTCCATTATAACAGGAAAATTTAGCTAAGCAAAATCAACTAAGAAAACACCCAAATCTGATGTTAAGGAATATCCTGCAACCACAGTCTCCAATGTCTCTACCGAGAGAAGAAATATTTCATCTAATGGGAAACAAGATATATCATTGCATGACATCTCAATTCAGTTCCTTTTTTTAAGGTTTTTGTTTATATTACTGTAATGATTTTATATATACGTATATTGTTTGTGTATGCATACACACAGACATACATATCTCAATTTTGCATTCTTTATCAGTTCATTCCAGAGTTCCCATGTTTCTCTGAATTCTAATTATTCATCTTTGTAGTTACCTGTAATCCAATAACATTTCATTACACTTAGATAACCATAATTTCTTCAGTCATTACCCAATAAATGGAGATAACTGAAAATTAGCAAAAAAGACATGCTTTATTAATATGAGCTTAATCTTAAATATGACCAAAATTATTATAAAGTCAGTATCTATAGTTTTCATTTGGAATAGAGACAGTTTACAAAAATATCATTAATATAACAAATTCAAAATTCATCACATGGGTCAATTCTATTATTTCAAAATTTCTTATTGAAGTGTAATTTCACAACAGCAGGAAAAACAACAACGTTCAGTCAGTCAGATTCCTGCATTTCTTCTTTCCTTATTTTTATAAGTTTACATAAAATGCTTTCAAATTTTACAGTGTCATACTTATTTTGACACAGTGACTGACAGATTTCAGCACTGCAATCTGACAATTTCTCCTGTGATAGAGACTGCAACCTCTCCATAGGTTTTTATCATGTCAACACATTCTAAGGTCATTTTTTTCCATAAATTCTGCACACAAAGGTCTCAATAAATATGATGGAGCCTTCCTTCCTCAGGAAGCAATTTGGCCTACTCATTTATAATTTCTCATTATTAATTAAATTAAATGAGAGGATATTTGTTAAGTGCTTAGTATAGTGTCTGGCACATAGTAGGTCCTAAATAAATGCTTATTCCTCCCTTCCTCTCCCCATTCAAGGTATACAGCTAATGTGCATTTTTTCTCAAGCATTAATCTTAATATATGCTAAATTTTGCACATAAATCATTACTGGTACTATTCTGCATCCTAATTACATATACCATACCTTCGTCCCTCTGGTTTAATTGAAATTTTGATTCTCCTAAGATTGTATGTTTCTGTGATTTACAGTCATGTAGCAACACCAATAGGCTATGAGTGCAAAAAAGATATGCTCATGCAATTACAGTGTGAAATCATTATGAAAGCTTTACTCTTTACATTTCTTGTCTCTTTGAACTCTGTCTGTATGCTTTCAGGACATGATCAAATCAGTACAATGTCACCAGTGAATAGGAGCATTTATAGAATCTTGATATCAATAAGGAATCTTTTTTTTGGCTCTATGCAGAAAGTTTTTCACAATATTGCTATCACACTGGATAAGCATATATCTCCCTATTTTATATCCAGTTTGATAATTTAAAATGTATTTTTGTAGTTTTCATAAGATGCTTCAAATTAAATTGTTTTGATAGTCAACAACTTCTAAACAAAGATGGAAGAATTGTAAATGACAGGAAATACTTTGGAAAATCAGGATCAGAACTAGAAAGGCCCATAATTGGAAAGAATTTACACCAACACATTAGGAATATTTTCTTCAAGAAAATAAATGGTTGGCACTGGAAACATCAGAAATGAAAATGATTATATTTTAACAAATCTAAAGAGACTCACTACTAAGGTGAGAGGTATTCCTGCATCAGACCACCCACTGGTTAGAGCAAAGATAAAAAATTAGAACAAAGTCACAAGAATAAAAATGAGAAAACGAATTGCCAAGCATCTGAAAGAATGCAATTCTGATCTATTCATAGAGATTATTTATGGTAGGAATGCCATCTACTAATAATCTGGATGGGAAACATGAAATAACATGGCTGGGAAACTGTGCTGTTTGGAGATTTCTGATGCATGTCCCAAGTTTTCTTAAAAGGCAATAAAGCTATCCTTGAGACTTAATGATCCAGGGGACAAAAGCTTGAACTTCTTGATGTAACTTTCCAGGGACATAAGGCACAGAATAAATCTTCCTTCCTTACAGGGTTACCCATAAAAGCCTACATGCTAGGAGCTTCTATGTCCTCTTGTCTTACTCTGTTTGAACCACTGCACAGTTTGGACACTGACCTCATCATTCAACTGAAGCAGCTCTCTCCAAAAGTTGTAAGGGATGTCTTCATTATGAAATTTAATGGCCTATTCTCAATCCTCATCCTTTTTGACTTTTTTGTAACCTTTGACAGCAATGATAACCTTCTCCTTGTGGATACTCTTTTTTTCTAGGGTCCTGAGACAATGTTCTCTCCTGGTTCTCCTTCTGTCAGTCTAACTATTCCTGAGTCTCCTTTCCTTCCCTGAATCTTCATCTGAATCATTCCCCCTAACCATGGATATGCCCTTTGTCTTCTCCTCTCTTCTCCCTCGATAATCTTATTTGTTGATCTCATCGGCTTGTAAGGTTCAACTCTCATCCCTATGCAAGCCATTCCCATGTCTATGTACCTAATATTTTTCCCCTTGACTAAAGACACATCACAAATTACCTTTTGGACACCTTAAATTAGATGCATCGTGAACTCGTCAACCTAACAATGCTTCTCAGGAAAAGTGGAGCACGCACTTACAGTGGTTCTCAACCTGCCTAAAAATGGCAAACTGAAAATAGTGGTTCTCTTCCCTCACCTCACGGCAAGAAGTTTGCTCTTACTGTAGTAAATACCTACCTGGGATACAGCATTTAAGTACCAGTCAAAGCCACTGTCAAACTCAGATTATCCACAAGAGAAGCCATTGTCTTTCTTACCATTTTCCCAACTTTTCTATTACTAAACAGGGCACTGCCATCCTAGTCTCTGGGTCATCCTCAACTCCTCACCTGCGCTTGCCCCACATACTCAATCTGTTGCCAAATCTTAGCAGGTCTACCTTCACAACGTTTCTCATGTCTTAGTTACCCTCATGTTTCTCCTGTCTACTTACCCTAACATAGGTCCTTATCATATCTTACCTGGATTTTTCCAGTTGGCTTCCAATTTGTCTCCCTGCCTATACTTTCTCCTCACTCCAAATGTTCTTCCACTCAGTTATCAGTTATTCTACTAAAGCAAAGGACTGGTCATATCACTTCACTATTCAATAAACTGTGTACTGTGGATTTCTACAACTTTCAAAATAAAAAAAAAGTTTTATATCTGGCACTTGAAGTTCTTCACAACCTGTATCCTTCTTAGCTTCCCAATTTTCTCACCCTTACTCCCCTTTACACACTCTACAATTCAGTTTCATTGGCCAATTGGGTGTTCTTGGAACATATTGCACTGGTTGCTTATAACTCCTGAAATGGTCTCCTCTCTCAATTCTACCTCTTGGTTTCATTGGCTTATCTCAAGACTCAGTTCAATTTTTATTTTCTTCAAGAAGTCTTTCTTGGTTATTCACACTGCTAGTAACTTCCTTCTAGGATGATTTTCTATCTATTTTGTATTTATCTTGTATGCAATAGTAATTTATATGTATACCCCATTAGAATATGAGCTACTTGAAGAAAGGAACAGTGTTTTTGCTGTCCTTCAGTATTTGGAACGTAGGAAACACTTAACTAAATCCCTGCTGACTATGTGCTAGGAGCAAAATATGTAGGTGGGTTAGGATTTGTTAGTGAGTTTGAGTTTCAGGCAGTTGATTATTATTTCAGAGTATTTTACCTTGTATGGAGTCATTCCAGTCTTCTTGTTTTAACTGATATACATCTGGCACATGTCTCAAAGTACTAAGGTTACAGGGTGAGGAAGTTATGATGAAAACTACTTAAAACACTCATCTTGCTGATTATATCTCTAATTGTACGTACATAGCTTACTATTTTAATGCAAGATGGTGAAAGAATGAAAAAATTAAAATGTTTTGAAGACGAAACCTTTACATAGATGTTTCAGATTCAGGTTCATTTTAGAAGGAAAATCATTTATTGATGTTAATTAAGATGGTACTAAGTAAGCATACTACACCACATATTACTTATAATAAATTACATATATTACATTTTAACCAGTGGTGAAAATTTGAGTTTCTTATTAGCTAACTAATTAGTCAATTATCTCACGTTCACATAAAAAAGAAAATATATTCAGAATGACATCATAATAAAAACCTTAGGGCTTAAGCATTCTAGATCCCAAAATGGCTTGGCCGCTGTCCCTAGTCTTCTACAAGTTATATCATTTCCATGGAGTTTCACAAAAGTTATCATATAAGTCAGTAATATAAAGCAACATGGCTCATTTTAAATCATATGAAGGAAGACCCAAGGACTAAAATGAAACACATATGAGACACGAGGGAAATAGTGAGGGAAGAGAGATTTGGAGCAAATGTTACTACCATTAGTTCTCAATCCCTGGAGGGGATCAGGCATTCCTTTGTTTATCGGTTTTACTCTTCAGTGCAATAAAAATGGCTACTATAAATTTATTTATTTTTAAACATATTGGTTCTTTGTGCTCAGTAGTTGTAAAGCTAATTCACAGTTTGTAGTATTTAGTGATTTGGGGATATAAATCAAAATTACATTCCAGAACAAGTGGATTACTTCACATCTCCATCTGTAGTAGTGCTATATTATGCTTGTCTCCTCACAGTCTAACAATTACCTTTTCCTTCTTTTCTCATCTTCGTGAATTTGATGACTGTGAGATATAATTACAGAGTTGTTTAAGCTTGCTTTTTTCCTATTAGTAATTTGGAACATTTCAGTATGGTTGTTGATAATTTTCATTTCTTACTTTGAAAACTATCCATTCATATCCTTTGATCATATACATAATGAGGAATTCATTTTTTTTTCTTTTGGAGATAGATATAAAATATTTGACATTATAGATAAAGGGAACTCCCAAGTGAAGAAATTCCCTCTATCAATGAAAGCTGCTACTTTTTCCATTATTTATAATCATAGAGACATATCTAGAGCCCTGAGAGGATAATGACTTGCCCAGGGTCTTATAGTCACCATGTTGTCAGAGACAGGACCTGAACCTGGGTTTTCCTGGCTCTTTAGGCACTTACACCTAGTATTTTACTGGAGAAATTCCCGCAAATACTTTTTCCAAGTTAACTATTTCCCTTCTAATTCTTAGAGTACTAATTTTGTTTGAGTAATGTCTATTTTTTTTTCATATCAGTCTTTCAGATCTAACAGTAGTATATCACTAAATTGGAACCTTTATCTTGTGGTTATCAGTGATTCTCCACAGTGGAGGTCTGTTGTATAAAACTTCTTTACAACTTATATGTAGATCTTGATGAGCATAGCAATAAAAGGAGAAGGTGAAAACATGTAAAGATAAAGAGTAGAAGTGGAAGGGAGATGAAATATGAAACTTAGGCTAAGAATAGTGGAACGTTTTGTTTGGTGGGGACAAGAACAGTAGTGGGTGGGCAGCTCCAATTAAAAAGACACCTAGGAACATATTTCTTCTGCCAGGAAAAGAGTAGACAATCAAATGCTGAAGTAGACATAGTAGTTCAAATCTAGGAAAGATGATTACATAAATAGCTAGGAAAAAAATATACATTCAGAAAAATGACTGACAGTATCATTCAGAGGAAAATGAAAGAACATCAAAGATTGAAGCTTTAATGTTTGAGCAAACTACAGTCTATGAAAGTAATAGAATATTGTGTGGTAAGAAATGATGACATGGATTCAGAGAAATCTAAGAAGTCCTATACAAACTAATGGAGTTAATAGAACCAGGATAACAATCTATATACTGAGCATACTAATATAAAGGAAAGTTTTTTTTTTCTTTTAATGCTGATATCCTCATCTTGATTAGGCTAAAAATATAGGGGCTACTCATGGACTGAATCCAATTTCCTGATTGACCTGCAAGCTACTTAATGCCCTGCCTCAGACCTAAGTCCATTTATTCTTTCCAGAAGAAACTTGTCACCTCCTGTCTGCCGTCCCAGCTCACCCCCAAGTGATATAACACTTAGTGCAGGCATCCAAGTGGCACAGCCCCAATACAACTCAGAACCCCTCAGTTCAAGAGATTTGTCAGTCCTTAGATCAGGTGTGGCAACTAAGAAGCCTCAAGGCCACATGTGACCTTCTAGGTCCTTGGGTAAAGCTTTTAGATTGAATTCAAACTTCACAGAACAAATCCCTTTAATAAAAGGATTTGTTCTGTAAAATTTGGACTCAGTCAAAAGGCTGCATGTGGACCTAGAAGGCCACATGTGGCCCTAAGGCCTTAGATCATGGTAGCTGGAATTACAGATATGTGACACGATGCCCAACAGCTTTGAAAAGCCCCAAAACTTTTATTAATGCAACCACCAACCATTACTCCATATGACCAATGATGAAACATGCTTCCTAACCTATTCACAGAGAGGTGATAGATAAGACATACAGAATGAATGAGACAAAACAATTACATGGTTTGGAAGAGTTTCCTCACTATGAGTTCCCTAAACCAGTTCAACTGAAGAACTGGGAAAAAAAATCAGCTTGTTATAGATTATTATAGGGAAGGTTAAAGTATGTCAAGACCATTTTTTTATCCTGTCTTTTAATGTTTTAGCTATCCCCTTTTCAGCATCTTTTCATTTATAACTTTGATAAACATGATCATTTATTCAAGTCACTGAAAAAAATGTTAGTTTCTCTTTGCATTTGGCTATTTAAAGGTTTCAGAATCCAACTAACCTGTCTCAAACTCATCATAAAAATAGCAGAAGGAATCTGTCAAAATCTAACCTAAAATCTAAGTAAGTCACATCTATAGGGTTTCTCTGATGTACCAACATAGTAATTAAATCCAAAAAGTAAATAAAGTTAGTTGATAAAATCATGCTAGTGTTACTTCATTCTCTCCTAGATGTTCACTAACCAGTACTTTACAACATCCTCTAAAATATTCCAAGGAATCAAAGTCAAGATCAGGTCAACAACTCCCTTATTTTATACTTTAAGCAACAGCCCCAGACAGATTAAGTAATATGCTTCTAGGCACACAAACAGGGAATCAAATCCAAGTCTTCAGAAACCAAATGTAGTATTCATGATGCATAACACCATCCCCGATAGTCCAATATAAAGCCACTGAGTCACACAGATAGCCCATCTGACTTCAGGGTAGAGACTGTCTGTCTTAAGTCTTAAGTTTGTCTTAAAAACAAACTAAAATAAAATAAAACAAAAGAAAGCAAAACACACCCAAACAGCTCACATAAGAACCTATTAAAGAATTTTAGCCGGGCCAACTGTCTGCCACTACTAGTGTATAATTGATTGTGAACAGGTGTTATACTAGCAGGTTTCAATCATTTAGTAACTGCAAGTGAAGCTGAATGTAATTTTATATATATCTGTATGTATAAAAATCTTCATTTGACTCCCCCCAATATAAATAATTTTTGATCATATGGTTCACTACTAAAAAATAAATTACTGTCACCCCAATGTTAACAATTTAGTATTGTTATTAAAACACATATACACACAGATAAATATTTGACACTTAACATCAACATTTTGTAAAGCAAAACTTCTCTAACCTCTCCAATTTATCCCAGCCCAGCCACCTCTCTGTGTCATAAAAATGAACTCAACCCTCTTCACATTTTTTCTCTACTCCATTTCAAGCACATAGTCTTTATATTTAGTTGAATATCTCCCCTCCCCCTCCTTCCACTAATGTTTAAACTAAATATTTAAATTTCAATATTTAAACTAAAGACTCTATTATACTCTGTTTTTATTCGCTAGTCTACTGTAACCTATCATTCAACTGATTTAGGTAAACATTTATCTAACATCTATGTCTTAGGTAATAAAAATGCAAAGCCAGAAATAAAGTAAACTCTGTTCTTAAGAAGCTTACATTCTACTATGGGAAACATCATATAAATAGAGAAGTACGTACATATATTCACATACATCCACACATGTATGTAGGTGCATGAATACATACATATATACATCTCTTTTTTCCTTTGTAGATTTCACTCACATTCACATTACCACACTCTCATACACTCTAGGTTCTAGTCAAATTGCCTTATCTGCTTCTTATATGTGTATATGTATAATTACACGTGTACAGTTGACTCATCATTTGCAATACTTATGCTCTACAAAGTCACTGTGCACACTAAATCAGTGAATACTAGACCACTGCTCCTAGGGTAAAGCATAGGGTTGTTCTTGTAAATTTCTGGTCACAACATTTACTTTAGTACTTTACAGATTGGCTTCACTTACAGATCAGCAAATTCTCACTTCCTTTTACTAGCTGGGCCATATTGTTGATCCATTAAAACTAAACATATAGTGAACAACACTATCTCCTGCCAACAAAGCTTATCTACCACATGCTACCTTTCTCTGTAAGGCACAGCACAACCTTCTTGCATTTAGGAACACTAGATATCACTTTAGCTCTAAGCTTTAAGAGTCATTTGAAATAGGGAAATCACCAAACATAAAAAAATTGGTACTAAATAAACCACAAAAAGGATACTTATTTACAGTAGGAGCTGAAACAAGAAAGAATCACCTTGTTTGACCTCATCTGGGAACAAAGTCATCAGGCAACTCAAATTTTTCATCGTTTTCTGTATGTCCAAGAGGGGTACACAGTGCATTTAGGGAAAACTAGTAACTACGGTAGGAAGGTTGCTAAACTCTTTTTAAGGCTGCCTTCCAACTTTGTCTATCTGATTCTCTCAGCTCTCACTTATGGCTCCAAGAAGCTGTAGCATGCAGAGTAGCCAAAGCAGCAGATAAGCTAAACCAGGATGAAGATAAGAAGGAATCACAAATCCTTTGGGGAATTAGGGGGATGTCTACCTGGGTGGATGAGAACAATTTGTTCCAATAGCCAAAAAAGGAATTAAAACAAGTGCTGTAGAGTAGTTAGAGCTTAATTAAATATCAGACACCAATGTCACCAATTGCATCTCAAGCCATCACCAGTCATTTTGACTTTATCTTACCATTTGACTTTGGTGACTCTGAAAGAGACAGTGAAGCTGATAACTTTGCAAAATTCTGTCTCACTGAAGTACAAGTTATGCAGGAATTAAAAAATATCACCCATTTTACCTTAAATTACTTAAATTCAAGTGACAAAGAAGCAGGTGCAGCTACATGGGATTTGTAGCCACAACCCTGCATACAGATGGCCTCGTATTTGGGATTGTCTTCTCGCTGGAAGCAGTAGTGGGATTCAGCACATCCTGGGTGTCTGAACAGTCTTTTTGAAGGATGATATTGCTCACTTCTGAATGTGAGAAAGGGGTACTCTAAAGATAGTCTACTTCATCCAATCCTGACCTGCTTGTTGTGGCAGGTGGGATCCCATCCTGATATCAAAACACACAAAAAAATGTACAAAAATGAATCCACTCACCATAGGGACATGGGATGTGTGCATGCCAATGCACAACACAAAAACCAGTAGACCTGAAAGACACACAGCTCTTGTGGTGAGAGAACTTTGGAGGTATCTCCAAATAGCAGCCCTGAGTGAAACAAGGCTGTCAAATGAAAACCAGCTTACTGAATTCAAAGCTGGATGCATCTTTTCTGGAATGGTAACGACGAAGGAAAATACTGTGAAGCCAGCATAAGTTTTGCAATCAAAACCAATCTAGACAACAAGCTTGTATGTCTATCAAAAGGTGTGAACCAAAGACTCAAGACAATGCATTTGTCACTTACAGGAAAGCACTATGCCACCATCATCAGAGCATATGCTATCACCATGTGAAATCCTGATGAGGTGAAAGAAACTCTTATGAAAAGTTGAAGACCTTTATCATCAATGTACCAAAAAAAGACAAACTTATAATTCTGGGTGAATTTAATGCAAGGATAGGAACAAACTACCAGATATGGCACAGAGTCCTTAGGAGGAATGGAATCACAAACAGCAACAGTAATGGTCACTTATTATTCAAGACTTGTGGATGACAAGACCTCATAACTAACACTTCCTTACATTTACCTAAATAAAACAAAAATTCATGGATGCAACCTTATAGCAAACATTGGCATTTAAGAGAACTATGTCATTGTAAGGATAAGAGACACACCAGGTTGTGAGAGTGACAAAGGCTGTGTGTGTGTCACAGACTGATCACAGACATCCTCTCCAAGCTAAATGTTTGCATTCAACAAAAGTGGAGGACCCAAGGTGAGATGACTACCAGAAGACAATGTCAATAGATTAGAGTACTTCTCACACTGGGAACAACACTGCTAACTTGGAGGAAAAGCTGAGACAACACATGGTTGGCAACATTGAAGCAGAAAAAGAGTAGGGGGAGCTTTCAAAAATTTGGTGTATAGCACTGCATTTACTTATCTAGGCCAGAATATCTGCAAACATCAAGATTGGCCTGATGAAAATGATTTGTAAATTCAGAAGATAAAAAACAAAAAGTGAGAACTTCACAGTGTTTACCAGTAGGATAATTCCTCCCTCTCTAAGAAAGTGAATTTAACTCCCATCAAAAATAAAGTACAAAGTTTAGAAATATGCTGGATTCCCGACTCAGTAAGAAATTCAGTTTTACACTGATTAATAATTCACAGCACTTTACGAAGCCCTGAAGGCTATTTATGTGACAAAGACCTATGGGGCATCTCAACTACTCAGTGCTGACAGAGCCACAATGATTAGTGATATGATCCTGGAGACATGGGCTGAACATTTCCAAAGTGTTCTCAACAGACTATCAACAATTAATGCTCAGATTGATGTCAGTCCCTCTTTAGTTCAATTTCCAACTTTAGAAGAAGTTTTGAATGCCATTTGGCTCTTCTCATGTAGCAAGACACCTGGTGCTGACTCCATTCCAGTTGAGATTTACAAGCCAAGGGGTCCACCACTAATACAAAAGCTGACTGAAGTCTTCTGGTTTATATGGCAAGAGAAGATTACCCCACAGGAATTCAAGGATGCTTCCACTGTCCATCTCTATAAAGGTAAAGGAAATAGGTTATCTTGTGACAAGAGGATTCTCTTAGTCATTGCCGGCAAAGTCCTCCTTAATACTCTGAAAGATGACCTGCAAGATGACACGCTGAGAGACAGTGTAGCTTTAGAAAGGAAGGGCTGAAGAATAGCTGATATGGTGTTTGTTGTCTAAGAACTCCAGGAGAAATGTCAGGAGCAGAACAGGGATCTGTACACAATGTTCATCAATTTGACCAAGGTCTCTGATACTGTCAGTCATGAGAGTTTGTGAAAAATTATGTCAAAATTTAGGTGCCCATAGAAGTTCATCAGTATTATACCTCAATTTCATGATGGCATGGCGTGCCTAGGTTCTGGATGGTAGATGATGCTGTTACGCTTTTCCAGTAACCAATGGAATGAAGCAGGCTTTATGGTAGCTCTCAGGCATGATGTTTTCAGCAATGTCATCAGGTGCCTTCAACGAAGACAAAACCAACATCAAAGTCAGCTACCATGCTGATGGTAAGTTATTTAACTTGAAAAGGCTTGCTGTGGTTCTATGAATGAAGTAGAATTGCAGTAGCTCAAAAGAAACATGAAATGCACAGATTTACAGATATGTCTACTCCAAATGTTCATATGGACTATTTGTGCTGGACCCATGGTAGAGCCTTTGGAGGTCACACTGGTCTGAAGAGTCACAGGTGGACTCGCTGTATCTTGACTCCAACACAGTGATGTCACTTTAGTCCTCATCAAGAACGAAGAGCAACAATCAGCATGACCATGAATGACCATAAAAACACTGTATTGATTTAGGGTTTACAAATAAATTTTGGCAAATAGGAGAATTTGTCAATATGGAATCCATGAATAATGAGAACAGACTATATGTGTGTATATCTATATTTATCTATATCAAAACAAGCAAGTGGGGGATGAGGGCATACACTGACAACTGTGATGGGAGGGATTATTAGGTAAGGTCTCCAAATGGACCAGAGTTTGACCAGACTTGAGGACAAAAGAGAAAAAGGATTCTAGGCATAGGGAGGGAGCCTACTGGCTATGCAAAGCTATGGAGTTGGGAGAAGGAATGCCCTGTTCTGGGAAAAAGTAGCTCTGAGTAGAAACTAGTACTCAATTTGATGAGGATGTAGAATGTGTGAAAGGATGGTAATATTAATGGAATCTAGAAAGACAGGTAGGAGACAAGAGACCTACCAAGGTAGCAGAGTCAGAGAAAACAGTATAGTCCAGTGCTCTCCACAAAGTATAATAATGTTTAATGATGATCATCAAAATAGTATTCATATGGCACTTTAAAGTTTGAAAAGTACTTCATACATGTTAACACATTTACCTATATTATCTCCATTACCCTATCTGAGATCTAAGAGGAACACGGAACCAAGAAGTGATTGCGAACTGTCAAGAGAAACCCAGCCCCAAATCATAATATTCAATCCACAGATAAGTGACAAGGGAAGGAAACGTGAATCATGAATGGGCCAACATCTCAGACTTATGGTCTCTTAGAAGAGGACTGGGTCAGGAGCACAGTGTCATCCTGAGAGGATGGCAGACTCCTTCCCTCCACTTAGAACAGAACTAGGTCTGTTCTCCATCGCTCTCATGATCCTGCTAAACCTTCCAGCTAGATGACAGGTACTAAGACTAATAACTACCTACTGAAGCTCCACCCTGGGGGCATATTAATACCCATGTTGCCTAGACCCAAACCTGGGTGTGAAGACTAGAAAGCCCAAGAGGACAGCTACTAGATCTTAAGCAGACTGCATCAGGCCTGTTGAAAATATGTAGCTTCCTTGCTGAGTTTGCCCCTGTAAATCTTGAAGAACAAAGCACTCAACACCTAACCAATATAGTAGCAAGACCTAAGATGACATAGTGTAGACCCCTATAAGGTGAAGACAGTACTGTCAGAAGAAAGCAGAGACTAAACTTAATGTTAAAAACCCAATCTAGACTAGGTAAGACTGGAAGAATGAATAACAAGCAAACAAAACCAAAAAGAGCTATTATGATGGCAAGAAAGGAGAATAAATCCAAAACACCAAACAACAAAGCTTCAAATAAAAGCCCAGGTTAATCCAAGATCAACTAAAATTCCTAAAAAACAAAAAAGAAATGATTTTTTTTTTAAAGAATTTAAAATTATATTATAAGTGAGAGTAAAAGAGTAAGAGATTCAAAATGACAGATTTGGAAGACAGATGTGGAAAGAGCATTAAAAGCTTAGCAAAGTGGTTCAAATCTTACACAAGTAACAAGTTCCTTAAAAATTAGAATGAACCAAACATAAGTTAATAACTCCATAACATATTAACAGAAATTTTTCATCCACATGCTCCATCATAAAAATTTCTTATAACTCTATGACAAATTTTCATTTCTTAAGACTTTCAGAGTCCAAAGGGTTACAGACCGCAGCTTCAAGATAATACTTCATATACTAACAAATTTATTTTTTTAAAGGGAGAAGAAAAAACTTTTTCCAAATCACAAAAAGAAATATGCACACATAGACACTCTGTCTCTCATCTGTCAGCTCCTCCCACTGCCTCTACTTTAAGGAACAGTGCCAAGGTCAGTCATTCCTTCATCCTCTCTAGCCTTCACTGCAGATTTTCTGTTTTTTTGTTACCATAAACTGTTGCAGGTAATCTTTTCCTCTAATAAATAGTTACAGCTTCTTTTTACATGTGTTCTTCCCCCATTAGAATATAAGCTCCTTTGAAGTTTGTATTCCCATGATTTGGGCACAATGTGTGGTACAAAGAGCTAAATAAATGGTTTTATCCTTGACCTGATGTGACACAGCAAAAGTCATTTCCCTTACTATCTTACTGTTTCTACTTCTTTATTTCTTTTTTATTTGCTATACAAAATATAGCATTATACAAATATGCTGGCATCAGAAAAGGTCAGAGAACAGTTGTTTTAAAGAATGAGAATATGAAAGACTGTAAAACTCCTACCTTAATGCAGAATCTAGAGAAAGGTGTGGTAGTCCTACGTTACTTTAGGGAGTTCTATAAAGCACAAAAATAATAAGACACTAGAAAGGCTATTTTTAGAGTCTGCCTCATCAGAGAATAAACATACACCTCAAAGATAACCTCCCTGTATACATTTCAAAAAATAGAAACACTAAATCTGTTACATGACAATTTAAGATAAATATGCCTATATGTATATGCATGTGTCTATATATACATGTGTATACACAGTTATGTAGTTTTAGGTAAGGAACTAGTCTTCCAGTATAGATTCAAGTCTTTCCTTTGAGATATACTAGCTATGTCACCATAAACAAGTTACTTAGTCTATCAGTTCTCCAAATACCTAAGACTATAAATTTTTAGAGGGAGTTTTTATACTAGGATGATTTACCCACACTGATTAAATAACATCAAAAACCCCCTCCAAAAATTTTTAAAGGTGTAGTTGAAACAAAATGGAAATCCAAGGTGGGAGAGGGAGGTTCTATGATATTTCAATGTTCAAGGGCAAAAAAAAAAGGCAAAAAAAAAGCATAACAAAATGTTAAAATGAAGAAATTTTTAGCTAAAAATGTGCTCTCTATAGACAATGAATAAAATCTCAGACAAAATACTACTCCCTAGATTAGGAACTCCATATAAAAGACAAGATAATAAGTATGTCAAATAAAAAATATATAATGGGTAAATTGTTGTCCATCTTGTTTCTGTTGTATGGCGCTGATATTTGTCAAGGTGATTGTGAGGGATAAGGTCAGAACAGAAAATGGTGCATAGGGAATTGTGTGTTGGGATAGCTCAAAACCCTTCAGCTCTGATTGCTGCTCTCCTGACAATTGTAGAGAAGAAAGACCACAAAATCAATAGTGCTAAGGATCAGTAACAGCAGTCTAATTTAAGTGTTAAAAAATATTCAATAAATGAATTCAATAAATGAATAATGATAAGATGTAATACATAAATGAAGATAAAATGGATAACATGAATGAAGTATCCCAATATATTTATGAATGCATAAGTTAATATAAATTTGGTACAGTATAAAGTAATAAAAATGGCATAAGTTAAAATATCAAATATTTAAGAAGAAAAGTATAACACAATTATTTTTATCTCCAATCTTGAGTAATAAAGAAAGAATTATCTGACAATGTGTTATATAGTAAACCACAAATTTAGTAAACTTATGTAAATATAGTAAATATATAAAATACAATATGATGATTTCAGATAATGATACAGGAAAAATAAACACTAGGGAAAGAAATAAGTAGAAAAATCACATATTAAAAGACATCTTAGAAAACAAATAAAAATCAACACTTAATATCTATGTACCAAGCAGCCAAGTTATTTAATATAATTAATTAAATTTGTTTTAATTTATTAAATTGTTTATCATTTATACCTTATGTGATTATGTATTTGCTATATATTATCTGTTATATATCATTATCATATATTTACAGTATTATACATAATATATAACATAATTAAGTTATATGTCAAATATATACTATTAATTTATTACTTAAATTATTAAAGGAAAACAGTATTACATGGAGAAATGAACAATAAAACAATAATAAGGGAAGACACTGATGTACTTCTTTAAGATTCAGACAATTGTAACAAAATGCCAATAAGCAAAACACTTAAGTATTAGAAAAGAACTTTATTAAAAACTAGAGATTATTCAACTCTGATCTTAACTGAATGGGAAACAAATGAGGTTAACATTTTCTCGGTTGCACAGGGGACTTTTTGGAAAACTGATCAAGTACTCAGGCATTTAAAAACCTCACAAACCAATGCAGCAAAATAGAAAAGGTAAAAAAAAATGCATTCCTTAGAGTAATGGAATTAAAAAACAACATTCAATAAAGGGGCTTTGAAGAAAAAATTATAAATTTATTAGAAACTAAATAACTCAATCTTGAAAAATAGGTGAATGAAGGAATAAATCACTGAAACACCAAAAAATTCTGTCAAAGAAAATGGCAACAATGAAATGATATGCTAATATTTATGGAATGCAGTAAAATAAAATCTAAACAACATTTATATCTCAAAATGCTTTCATCAGCAAAATACAAGAAGAATAAACCAATGAATCAGGTATGTGAGTAAAAAAAAGAACCTAGAAGAGCAACAAATTAAAACTCCACACAGAACAGACTCTGGAAAAATCTGAGAGATTAACAAAATTAGAAGCAAAAAAACTGAAAGCAACAACAGCCCTCTACCCCCAAACACATGCATAATTGATAAATAAACTTTGAAGCTTGTATTAAAAAATTATGAAATAGATACAGTTAACTAGTCTGATTTATGGAATGAAGAAAATGAATGGTTCATATCCAAAATGCAAAAAAAAAGTAAAAATGCAAAAGAATTGGAAAGAAAGTAAGGGTAACTATTATGAAACAATTCTGCCTGATTATGTGCCAATACATCTAATAACAGAGATGAATGACACAGATGAATACTTACAAAAATATAAGATGCCTATATTAAAAACAAAATAGATTTGCTTATATAGTAAAAGAAATTGATCAAGCCAAAAATAAATTCCCAAGAAAAAATTTTCCAGAATTAAGTAGATTTACAAGTGAATGATATCAAATATTCAAAGAACTAATTCTAATTGTTTGCAAGAATAGGGAAAAAAAATCTCTTCCAAAATCCTTCTTCTTTTCAAAAATATGATCTTGACACCTAAATTAAGGTGAGACAAAGTAGAGAAAGAAAAGTATTTATCTAAAAATAAAAGCAAATTATAACATATGTATGTACGTATGTATGTATGTATGTATGTATGTATGCATGCATGCATGCATGCACTGGAAAAAGGTTGAAGGTCTTTCTAGTGAGATGAGACATAAATTAAGTATGCACTTCATCTTCACTATTATTTCACATGAAAAATGCAATAGCAATAAGAAAAGAAAAAGAAATAAAGGCAATAAACACATACAAAGAGGCCTTTTTCAGAGGTGTCTACTTAGAGAATATCAAGGAGTCAACTTAAAAATTAACTGAAACAATTCAGCAAAGTTGCAAGATTTACAACAAATTTGCATCACAGCCATTTCCATATATTATCCAAAAAACTCATTTGGAAGAGATTGAAAGAGAAGTTTCTTTAAAAATAACTACAGATTGTATAAAATAACTGAGAATGTACCAAGACACATAAGGGGATTATATGAATACAACTGTGGAAAACTCTTCATCAAAATAAAGAGAAATAATTGGAGAAATACTCACTGTTCTTGGGTAGGGTTGGCCAATATAATAAAAACAACAATATTACCTAAATTAACCAACTTATTCAATGCCATGCCAATTATACTACCAAAGGATTCTTTTATAACGCTAGGCAAAATAATGATTTAAATCCTCTGCAAGAAAAAAGTTCAAGAAGGTAAAGGGAAATAATGAAAGGGGGCACAGCAGTACAAATATCAAACTATTGTATATAGCAATCAAATCTATTTGGTTTTAATTTAAAGATGGAGAGGTAAGTTCCTAGAACAGATTCAATATGTACCATATGAAAGAAAAGACACACAATAATAGCATAGTGTTAGATTAAAAATAAAGTCTGCAGCTACTAAGATAAGAACTCACTATTTGTCACAAATTGCTAGGAAAATTAAAAAAAACTGTCTGACAGAAATTAGTGATAGGCCAACATCATACAATGTATTGCAAGACGTACTCCAAATAAGTATTATCACTTAAAAATAAAGGGATACAACATATAACACTAAGCAAGGAAGACAATCTGTCAGGACTATGCACAGGGAAAAATTTATAACCAAATAAGGGATAAAGAATATCACAGAAGAAAAAAATGACAAATTTTATTACATAAAATTAAAAATATTTTGTAAAAATAAAATCATGGCAGTAAAAATTAGAAAAGAAACAGGTATCTGATAAAATATCTTAACAATAAGTTTCTCTAATACCAAAATCTTATACCCAACATATATAAGGAACTGACTAAAAATTTAAGAACAAAATCCATGCCCTAACAGATATGTAGTCAAAGAAGAACTACCAGTTTTCTTCGGAAGAAATCTAATCCATCAAGGGCAATATGAAATAAGTAATCAGAAAAATGTACATCAAAGAGTCTCTCAAAGTTTCCATTCATAGTCACCAGCTTCACAAGGATGACATAAAAGGAAAATGGTAAATATTGAAGGAATTTTATAAAAACAGGTACCCTGATGCACTAGTGACAGAGCTTTAAATTATTCCAGACGATCTGGTAAACAATTTATAACTACACCTTACTCCTGGTTCCTTCCACTTCCTCCCCCTACCCCCCAGACAAAAAAAAAAAACAAAACCAAATTCAATAACAACAAAATTAAAGCTAAGCTGGTTCATGCCCTCTGAGCCAACAATACATCGGGGAAAAAGAGAAAAGGAAAAGCACTCAAGTGCAAAAAGATTTTTAGCAGTTCTCTATGAGGTGGCAAACATCTGAAAACGAAGAAAGTTTCTGTCTATTGGAGGATAGTTAAAACAAGTTATGGTATATGAATAAAATGAAATATTATTGTGCCGTTTCAGAGAAGCCTGGGAAGACTTTAAAGAACTAATGCAAAATGAAGTGAACAGTCATTAGAATAGTTTGTACACTAACATCATTATTTTAAAAAATGACAACTTTGAATTGATGATTCTGGTCAATTGTACAAACTACAATTCTAGATCCTGAATCTAAAGTATGCTAACCACCTCCTAACAGAGATAATGGTTTCAAGAGGCAGAATGAGATGTTTTTTCTTCATTTATTCCAACAGGTAGACAGAAAAATAAATTGCACAAAGTAGATAGAATGCAGTGTATTACGGGACCAGACAAGGAAGTAAGTTCAAGGGATACAAATACAAATATGAACCAAAAACAGTCTCTGCCCTCAAGGAACTCAGACAGTATCCAGGTAGTAAGTACATAATATGCATAACATATAAAAAAACAAAAAGTAATTTTGAAAGGCAGAACTTGTAACTAGGCGAATTAATAAAGGCTTTAAGTAGAAGATGGTATTGAAATTGGGCCTTGAAGGAAGTAAGAGATTGTAATATGTACAGGTGAGGAGCTAGTGTATTCCAGATACAGGAGACAGAGTGCAATATGGGGAACAGTAAGGTCAGTCTGGTTGTACTACAAATGAGGCAAGAAATGTAGGTTGGGTCAGGCAGAGAAAGGCTTTAAATGCCAAAAAGGAGCTTGTAATTACAGTTCAGGTACTGTGTGATCAATGGAAATTTCTGAGTAGGGAGGATGGCAAAGGAGGATAACTCCCAAATTATTCTCCCAAACACGTGAATTAATGCACAACTATATCCAATGCATTAATGTGCCACTTTTCCCACACTCCCTTCAAAATTTGTTATTTTCCTTTTTTGTCATTTTCTTTAATGCGACAGACATGAGGTCTGATACACAATTTTAAGCACCATATCAAGTCTTGCTAGGTATTTGGGTAAGGATAATTTTTCTTTAGGCTTGCAGTGATGTAGTATACAATTCTACAGCTCTCTTGGTTAATCTACATTAATTAGTAAGTCCAGGCTCCTTAAGAATAATGCTTCTATAATTTCTGGTATCAATAATGTGGTCATGAATTGCCAACGTAAGCATCTGTATTTCTATAGAAAAATATATAACAGGCCATTTCTTTGATGCTTTATTTTTTGTTTTATTGTTCCCATGGATATTACCCATTTTTAAATTCTACTCTCCAATCTTTGCCATTTGGAAGCAAAATATTTTTGGTTACAGTCATTAAATCCAATGGTATGTGCCTATTGTCAGTCTTTACTATCAATCACTGAAACAATATCTGTTTCAAAAGTATTTCTGTAAGTTTTTAATATTTTTATCATGTGTTCCAACAATGGTGTAAAACCAATATGAAATCTGCACGCAACTGGTAAAATATTTTGGATGGTTTGAATGTGATACTGGCAAACAACAAAAGCCTTCTTGTTGTCAATCTATCTCATGGTCACTTCTATTTTGTCTGATTGCATGGTCATTACAATCTTTAATGAAGCACTTCCAGCAGGAAGGATATTAATATGCATTGAATTGTTTGTTCCTGTGGTACAAGAATACAAAAGGGCACTACTTAGATCTTTTATATTCCATGTTAAGCTGAGCATTACTATGCTTTTGAGTAGAGACACCCTGGAATCCTATGTTGCCGCATGTATTTCTTTGACTCTTTGATCACACTAAGAGGTAACATAATCAGTTGGATAGCCAGGACCCAATTTGCCAGTGTTTAAGGTTTCTTGCCAAAATTGCAGATCTATCACAGACTCCTAGAACTCAAAATTCTCAGTGTACATCAACCTGTCTGGTGTTTCTCTGCTTTTGCTCTGCCTTACCACAGAGGCATGGATGAGACAGGTTGTGCTTTATTCTCATACTGTTCAAAAGAGCTGAGCTAGAAACAATTCTGGGAAAAATTCACCATCCTGTCACTCTTCTATTATGTTGAATCAGCTACATATTATTGAAAAAATAAACAAAATCATTGACTTTTGTAGATACAGAAGAGAATTAAGATGCAAGTTCTTCTTTTATAGCCTCAATCAAAGTATCATTGGTAAAACCAACAATTGTAGACAGGATGAGCGGTACCTTACCCGATAGCCACATAATTTTGATTTCTCTTGTTAGATCTCTATATTTTGAAACCTTTTTGTTCCATGTAGTTTAGAGATTACAACTATTGGCAAGGCAACATTTATTAAAAATACTCAAGTTTTTACTGATCAAAGTTACACTCAGGTGACTATGGGCAACAGTCATGTCTGAAAATTCCCTAGTACCGGAGTGGTTAACTTGCTGAATTTTCAAGGATAATTAGAGTTCTATTTTTGTAGTCTGGGAATTTCTTATTTGTTAGTCCATGGTAGATAGCAAAATTCTGATGTTTAATTCTAATAATCATATTATTCTAAGCACCAAGTTATAACTTCCTAGGCAGGTGACAAATTTTTTGTACAATACTGTGAGGTGCAATTCTTGAAAAAGTCTTCATGGATCACAAAATTCAGCCTCTTTAAGGTTAATCCTTTATTTCTGACTGTGACCACCTGGCAGTGAACTATATCATAAATCTCAATTTCTATAAAGTTATTCCTAGAACTCAGCAAAATGTTAAGTGTTTATTAAGTTATCTGAGTTTATGGAGAGGGGCCACCCATGAAGGATATTTTAATTCTACTACTAGATTTTAACCATTTCTATATATTCTATCTAGATATAAAACACTTTGATTACATTTAACAGTACAATGCCATATACCTGTTATCAGGTAACTATTGTGCAGTGATAACCATTTAATGTTCCTAGAAAAGTATTTCTGTAAATTTTTAACTTGTTTATCACATGCTCCAGGAATGTCTGCCAGTTCTGTCCCTTTTTTGGTGGTGCTGTGGAGAGGGCTGGGCCAGAACTTAAGAGTCAAAATCAGTCCTGAACACATAATAGCTATGTGACATTGGGCAAATAACTTAAACTCTGCCTTCCTCAGGTATCTCAACTGTAAAAAGAGGAACATAACAGCAACCTCCCACACAGGGTGGTCATGAGGATCAAATGAAATAATATTTGTAAAACACTCATCAAAGTGCCTGGCACATAGTAAATGCTTAATAAATACGTCCTTTCTTCCCCTGCTCCTTCCCATTATGGAAATGTCAATCTTCCTATTGCTGTGTTACGTTGATGAGCCTTATGTTTTGTCATTATCATATAAGTAATTATTAGGATACTCTGTGAATCTATTATACTCCATTTTATATTTTCAAAAGGATATAGTAAGACTGAGCCTATTAATTACTGTAGATGAGTACTTCCTATTTAGATTTAAGGATACTAGTACGTCCATTAAAGTATTTAGACAGAGCTTTCCCCTTGATAGCCTTATAGTAGACATATATTGCCCAGAAGAGACCAACATATGTCTAAGTAGTGCCTTTCTTCACAGCTAAATTTGAATGCTGGATTCAAGCTTCAATTTCTATCTTTCTTTAGTGCATACATTTATTGAGTTCAAATGATTTAATAATTTCCTTGGAGAAAAATCCCAGGATATGAAAGAGCTATTTAATGTGTGTTTTTGGTGCAGTCTTCTACTTGGATGTCATCTATGTATACCAAGTGATTTTTTGGTTCATTTTCCTTTTAACTTGGAAGGCATATTTACTGCCATTTAAGAAAGCTGATAATGGATTAAAAACCACAATGGGACTAAATTATTTCCTGTAAAAATGCCATGTATTATATGGTCTTGATAATAGTGGTAGTGATAATGTTTTCTAGAGAATATAAGTTTTCTATGCAGACACTGGATATTATGATGTTCTCAATAAATTTTGCATATTTTTAAGCTATAAATAATTTTGAACTGGGCCAAAATCTTGGCCATAATCAACAAAGGCAAGGTAAATGTTATAACGCTTCTGAGGCACTTATTCAACAATTAATAAAACAATAATTAATGGCACTTCATAGCTCTGAGATTTTCTGGCATACTCTTTTTGTTCCACAGCTGAAAACATTTTTTAACGTTTAGAGGTTTTAGGGTTTTTTTAGACAGAAGCTCTGAATGCCAGTTCCACAAAGTGCATAACCATATAATTGGCAAATATTTAGAGGAATCACTGGTTTTCTCAACTTTTGGCATTAGGTTTGTCATGCCTTCTGGTAAGAAAGTATAGATAACAGGCCTATGTATAAGGAAGCTGCCAAAGAATATCACTGTGTAACATAATTCATGTACCAAATATGGGGTACTTGAACTAATAAAGAGGGATCAATTTTTCAGTTGGTAGAATTTTTACCTGTATCCCACTAGACTTATAAAACTCTTACCATCACCATTAAAATATTACATGGAGGAATGTTATTTAAGATACCACATAATATCAAAAATATTAGCTCCTTTCCCATAAGTATTGGGACCATTCTTTATACAACTGCCTGAATAATACTCCTAAGGCACTATCTCTGATCACAAAACATGAAAACAACCCTTCAATGGGCTGCCATTGTCTAAGGAATAAAGTCAAACTCCTTAGCCTGGCATTCAAAGTTCTATAAAAATTAATTACAATGTACCTTTCCAGCTTTCTTTTAGAGAAATATTTTTGAATATCTTCCAGTCAAACGGAATTACTCAACACTCCAAAGTCTACTCACCAAGTATAGAAAGAGAGACAAACTCATGGGTATGGCTGCTGTCTCACTCCTCATCCCTGTTCAATTAATCACTTCCCTTAGAACTCAATGAAAATGTTCAATGATCTCTCTCCTTGAATGCATACAGAGAATATCTATTAGTATATCAGCTCTTGTAAGACGATTCAGCATTAATAGAGCTGAAAAGATCCTGGGGGTTCAACTTCACTATTATACTGGAATACCAAGTAAGAGTACAGAAAGTGCCTTAAATGAAGTATACCTCTGCTATAAACTTGGATACCAACTGGATCAACTTGAAAGAAAATAATCTCCATATTGGTTAGGCATGAAAAAGTTTTTTATCTGTGTTTCTCTATATCTATGCACATTTACACCTGAATATATTTGGTCCAAAATAAAACAGCTGTTCATTGTAGGTATCTGTAATATCATTCCAGGTGACTGTAGCTTTGCAATTTGTACCTCATCTTGACTTCATATTGAAGTACAGGAATACTCAGCTTTTCCAGAAACTGGGGGTCAGGGGGATTGGGCTGAAATGATAATAATAAAAACAATAATAATAACTAGCATTTTAAGATTAACTAAGTGATTTAGATACTTTATCTCATTTGATCATCATAATAACGCTGTGAGTAGGTGCTATTATCACCCTCATTTGCACATAAGGAAACTAAGGGTAAGAGGTTTGTCCAGCATCATACAGCTAAGTAAACATCTGAAGCAGGATTTTAACTCAGGTCTTCTGAACTACAAGTCCAGAACACTATCCCACTATTCCATCTATTTCCCTATTGTAGTCTATGTAATTTAACTTGAGGATAGTTCAGATTCTATCTCATGGTACTAGAATTCTAGTCTTATCTCTTCTATTTAATAGATGTACTGCCTTAGGTAAGAAACTTTAACATTTCTGATTTTACTTCTAAAATGGTGATAACAACATCTATCCCATCCATTACACATGGGTTTTTTTATACTTCAAATAAGAATTCATAAATGTATGATCTCTCTAATAAAAAGTGTCATCTAAAGACGGACTGCTCAGGAAAGAATTGCTGATAAAATATTCCTCAGTTGTACACAAAGAGACATAGATACACAAACACACACAAAGATAATAAATACAAGACCCTCCCCCCAACCCCCCCAAAAAAACTACCAGTGCAAGAAGAAAGGCAATCTTCATGACTAAAAAACTTTGTAAAATATATCCTCAATTCTCACTTTTCGTCTAACTCAATATTCAACAGTTGGCTACCTGATAAGGTCATTTAAAAAAAACAAACCAATAAAACCAAACAAAACATGGAATCCAGCTTTAGGTAGCATGAACTTCATGTAAAATTCTAGGTTTTAGGTATTGGAGGAAACATTCAATAGTCTGCTTGTCATAGAAAGGGTACACATATATCCATAAGTATATATGTGCTGACAAATAAGCTTTGCATGCAGTTTTTCTTGTTTATGTCATTATTAGGGAGAATTTAAATTTATAATATTTAAAATTAACCATGTAGAGCAGTAGAGTCAAACTCAAATAAAAACGGGGATCAGGAAACCATGCAAGTCACATACTGACTTAGAAAACCACATTAACACTGTGTTCTACTACATTTTTATTTATTTTGTAAAATATTTCCCAATAACATTTTAATTTTGTTCTATCACACTCAGAGCTTCATGCTTGACAACTCTGGTTTAGGAGATTTCCTAATCACCATCAAAATCTATAAGTGAATTAAGCTCAGTAATAATAAGTTTCACTGAAATCTCCAAACGTACGCATTCCATTATTGACCTTAAAATTCAGGTAAGAAAAACCAATCTGATGTAGTAAAAAGAGCACTGAACTTGTTAAAGGATATGAGTTCAAATCTCAGCTCTCTTAACTTATTATCTGTGAGACTTTAAGGAAGTCACTCAACCATTATGAACCTCAGCTTCCCCAACAACAAAATGAGGAAATTGGACTGGATGATCTGTGAGGCATCTATCTCAACTTCAGACATGTTGTCCTGTGAGCCTAAAAATTATTATGGGGTGATGTTAATTAAAGAAAAATTCATGGAGAAGATGGCAGACAAGAAAAATCATAAAAGTCTAAGATCAGCATGAGTAAATGCACATAGGAAAAAACTAAGTGCTATATATGCAGGAGACAGAAAAGAAATTGTTCTGAGAGCAGAAGGTTGGGGGAGTAATAAAAAAAAAAAAAATCAGGATGACCAGGATTAGAGAGTCCATTCAGTAGAAAGTTGGAATACTAATGTGACAGTTTTAAATTTGATACAATAAGCATTAGGAAAGCATTCTAAATTCACAAGTAGATGTATAACATCCAAACCTGTGTTGTAAGAAAATTATGCTAAATGTAGAACACAAAATGATGCAATATATCACCCTAGACTGCTGAGAAGCAATAGAAGTTGACAAAATTACTAATAGGCAATTAATCACCAACTAACATTTACTCACAGGGTCAGAAAAGTTTAAGAAGTCCTGCAGTCTAGGTGACTGACACTATACTTAGGGCCATCAAAAACAAAGCTGATCTTTTAATAAGAACTGACGAGACAACAGACTCAGCCACATTACATTTTCAAGTAGGCAAACAGCAACAAAGTAATATGCAGTATGGCATGATGTGTTGCAAAATGGCAAGAGATGCACTATCAAAGTCTCTCCCACACCCATACACACTTTCACCCTTGTTGTATCATCTTTGTATGTGAATTCAAATGTAAATGCACAAAATATTTCTCACCTGAAGCAACAACCGTGCTTGCCCATAATGTATTTTCTATGCTGAGACTTTCATGAATGGGTGGATCACTATCTTCCTGTTAAAAAAAAATTTCAAATAAGTGATTTTATGCTGGATGAATATAGAATGTGCCAAGGACATGGTCATTAAACAAAATAAAAGCTGAGCAAATTTTAAAACTGCACATTGTAGGACAGGAAAAAATGTAGTAAGATAAAACCATCAGGGATGAAAGAAGTAAAGAAAATAGAGAAATATATTTTTAAAATTTTCTTATTTAACAGTAAAAATAAATTGTTTTAATAGTGTTATAATATTAATAATATAGGTTCTACAAAAGATAATACATTAAAAAGTGAATTCTAAGGAATTCATTTTGCTAAATAATATTTTCTGGAAACCATGTGAAATCTTCAGTATAGATATAATTTAAGCATAAAGCATTCATTCAAACACTTACTTAGTACCCACTAGGCTACAAAGTTCAGTCACTGGCAAATGGACAATTGTCATGAATATGGACAGATAAGAATACATGTTTCAAATTGAGAATACAGGGCAGAAAAATCCTTTTGCAAGCATTATCAGAAAATTTTATAACAGTAATTAACCAAGTTTTATGCTTTCTTAAAGATATTACTTCTACTATACTATTAACTTTATAAATGTTCCCACAAAATTAATAAATAAAATTTATATTTTGTTCAATTTTTTTTACATCAGCAAGTATACAGAAATCATGTGGAATCATGAATACAATTGAAAAGACTTTCCCCATGTTTATGTTGATTGTGTGACCCTAGGTGAGACTGTGTGACCCTAGGAGAATCACTTAATATATCTTAATGACCCAGTCAATTCTGTATGAGCAAAAATTTCACAGCAGTTACCAATCTGCACTTCGTAAGAATTTCCTTACTGGCAGTTCCCCACACCAAAACAGCATACACACGAACATAGATAGCATCAATATGGTCTATGAAAATAGTTATTATTTACAAGTAAGCTTTTTCCCCTGAAGATAGACATGATCATGCCTGATACCAGGTCTGTTACAACAGAGAGTCATCATAAAACTTTTTAGGTTAAGGGTGCTTTCTTGACATAGGCAGGAAGGCAAATGACCACCTTCCTTTCTTATCCTTTGCACCAGTCACAAGGTAACTCCAAAATTTATGTCTGCCAAGAAATAATACTGAACTAGTTCATCTAGTGCTTTCCAAGATTTACCATTTTCTTATTTTTTCAAACCTTGAGTAACATGGTATATATCCAGAAGAGACAACTGAAAAATTACTGGTCTACCTGAAAGCCATGATCAAGAAAAGAGCCTGGAGAGCATCTTTCAAGAAACCATTAAGTAAAACTGTTGTGAGGTCCTAGAACCAAAGTGTAAAATAGTAGAATCCATCTATCACTTCCTAAAAGAGATCCCAAATTGAAAACACCAAGGAATATTGTAGCCAAATTCCAAAACAGTTGCTTCAAACTGTGGTGTTCAAGAAGAGTTTTGAGAGTCCCTTCAAGGGGCAGCAAGAAGATAAAATTAGTCGAAAAAAAATTAGTCAAAACTTAAAGAAATTAACTCAAGCTATTCACTGGAATGTTAAATACTGAAGCTTAAATACTCTGGACACATAATTAGAATATGGGACTCACTGGAAAAGACCCTGATGTTGGGAAAGATTGAAGGCAAATGGAAAAGGAGAAAGCAGAAGATGAAATGGATAGTATCACGGAAATAGGAAACACAAATGTGGACAGACTTTGAGAGACAGTGGAGGACAGCAGGGGGCCTGGTGTGCTGTGGTTCACTGGGTCACAAAGAGTCAGAACTCTTCACAACAGAACAATTAAACAACTATGACATTCCATCTTATGGCTTACTGAGAAAAGAGACCATTCATAACAAGCTTCATGAGCTTTCCTTCTCTAAAACTTAAAAAAAAAATCCTTGACAGTGTCTCCCAGTCTCTCCTCCTTTACTGTAGTCTCTGATGCAGAGGTGGCCTTTTGCCTCACAAAGCCAAGCCTTGCAGAAATAACCTTGATGCCAAGCCCTCCTGTCTTCCCCAAGATTTGTCTCCTAACTCCCTCTCCTATTCTATTCTTCAACCACTCCCTAATATTCAGGCTCTTTCTACAAAAATCCATTGTTCTTTATGAACAGGTCCCAAATTCCTTCATCATCAAAAACAACCTCATGCAACCTTACCATCTCAAGTTATTGTCCTTTTACCCCTCCTTTTCCTAGCATAATTCATAGAGAGTAAAAAGAAGCCTACACTCATTGCACTCACATCCTCTCTTTATTTAATTCCACTTATCAACTAAAACTTCTCTCTCTAAGATATCGATGATTAACAAATCATAATTGCCTAATTCAATTTTGGCATATAAATGTGATAGAATACTGTTGTGCTGTAATATGGAAATAAACATTTCCAAAAAGACATAGGAAAACTTAGAAAATGATGCAGACTGAAGTGAGCAGAAGCAGGCAAATAACAGACTATAGTCTCCAGTGTTATAAAAATGAACAATTCTGGAGAATTTTTATAAACTGATGAAAAATGAAATAAGCAGAACCAGTAGAACAACATATCCAATAAAAACACAGTGAAAACAAACGACTTCAAAAGACATAAGCTTTACTGTCAATAAAATGCCTACTTGTGATTCAAGAGGACTGGTGGAAAATGCTATCCATCAGAGAGATGATGGATTTAGGGTATAGAATGAGACACATATATTTGTGTATCACTTTTGCTTTGCTTGGCTATGCATAATTGTTACAAGAAATTAGCTTTTACCCCCCTTCCCTGATAGAGTAGGAGGAGAGGGAGATAAAATGATTTTTAAAAAACAGATGGGGGTAGAATGGGGGTGGGGAAGGAATTGTTTACAAATGTGAATTGTTGCATACACTTTCTGATCAGTTCACTGTATTATTAGGATTTACTTTGTAACAAGAGACTTCTCAGGAAGTGGGAATAATCAGTAAATGTTTGTAATATAAAAACAAAACACATCAACCAAATTTCTCATCATCTTCTACCCCCCCATAAAAAAGCTGCTGCCCTTCACTCAAACAACTTTCTTGACTCTGCATGATTTAAAATTGCTGACCACTCTTTCCTCAAGAATATATTCTCTGTTTTTTTGTGTTTATTCTCTCCTCGTTCTCATCTTATCCAGTGACATCTTTTTACTCCTTTGCTAATTTGTCATGCCTCTCATACATCCCCGACTGCAGGAGTGTGGCAAGACTCCTTCCCAGGCCTTCCTGTTCTCTTGCTACATTCTCTCTTGTTGCCTTTAGCAATTCCAATAAGGTTTAATTACTACAGCTATGAAAATGATTCACATCTTCATATACTTGACCCTAGTCTCTTTTCAGAGATCTATTCCTATGTTTCCAAGTGTTTGGTAAGCATTTAATTACAGGTTTTCTGTTGATTCACTATAGTCTCAGATGAAAAATAGCTTGATTTGCCAAAGTCCAACACTTTACATGCACCCTGGGTGCCTGCTCCTTCCCTTTTTCTCCAGCAGACTACCCCCACCAGCAATTGCACTCTCCTTATCTTTAATCTCTTCTTACCTAATGGTTCCTCCTTCCTTTTTATTTACAGATATTCCCATATCTTCCCCATCTGCACAACTAGACAGCACAGTGGACATGGACCTAGAGATGGAAAGACTTGCTGTTGAATTCTGCCTGCGACACTTACTAGATATCTAAAATAATTACGTATCTAAATACCCCATTACCTCAGTTTCCTCATCTACAAATAATAGCACCTACCTCCCAGTGCTGAGGATAAATGAAATAATATTTATAAAGTGTTTTCCAACTTTTAAGTGATATAAACTTGCCAACTGTTTATCATTTATTATACCATTAAAAACATTCACTTGATCTGGTCATAAGTGGCTGCTATCATACTCTCTCATACTATCATGTCTCTCTTTGCCCAGATATGAGTAGTATGAGGAAAGGTACAGGGGGTCTAGGTAAAAGTCATATTATGGAGAGTCTACATCTCAGGCAAAAAAACTAGAACATAAGATATAATAAAATACATTTTCACAGCTATGTGGACCTATACATAACAGACAAAAAATCTTTCTACAATATATCCAAAAGTATCTCCAAAAATCTAGTCTTTTCTTTAAGACTTCAAATGAGAGAAAACTTATTCTACTTTTACTCTTCCATTCAAACGTTTTTCTTCTATGATAAGAGTCTGTCATGCTAAGGAAATTTGAAGCTCTTCCCTGACCCTTAATAGGCCACTGTGACCTGCTTTGAGCTTCGGTCCAGCCCACAGCCTGAATCACATGGGGCCCATGGTGCTGGGAGCTTGCTGAATGGGCACGTGAGACGGCGCTGAGAAAAAGAGGAGGCAGAGTTGAGGCAGAGCAGCTAGTGTGAGTGACACCGGGAGTTTGCGGAGAGGCCTGGGCTCCCTTTTTTGGTAACGTATACAAACTTTTTGCCATGGTGGAACAGGCTTTCTGGTATTTGAATTGTGGTTTTGTCTTTGAAAAAGAGTTTATATTTTGTGAATTTACTCTGGAAATACGCATGCATATCCATAGAGGCTGCTGTGGCTATTGCATTGGCACTATAGTGCTTCTCTCAATGTCACAGTTAACTCATATTTAATGTGATATATTTGGGATAATCAGAATTATGTAAATATTATCCAGTAATTTTGGGTTTTTTTAAAAATATGATCTGAGGTAGGAATAGTAACTCCAATAGTGAAGTATATAATGGGGAAAGAAAAATAACAACAACTAGCATTTAGACAGTGCTTTAAGGTCTGACAAATACTTTATGAATACTTTATCCTCACAATAATAATGGAAGATAAATATTACTGTTATACCTATTTTACAATGGAGGAAATTGAAATAAAAAGAGAATAAGGGAATGGCCCAGGGTCATAAAGTTAATAGGTATGAAAGAGATATCTGTGACTCCAGGATAGAGGCTATCCCCAAACACATGGCAAAAGAAATAGAGAGAGCTTTGGGAGTGCTCAAGTTGGAGATATTAAGGAGACTTGGCAAGTGATCAGAAGTAGATTATGGGGTAACCCTTGTTAACAAGGGACACAGAACCAACTCCAATGCCTATACCCACTTCTGGGTCACAGTTCAAGAGCAGAGAGGAGCACTTTTGATCAAGAGGAAGTGGGAGCTCTGAGAGTTCAAACAGAGCAGAGACCTTGGGGAGCAGGGAGATCTTCCTTTCCAGCTCTCTCGGTTGTTCTGAACTGGAAGAAATGTCTTGGTCTGACCTTTTATTAGATCTGTCACTTCAGAAGTTGAATTCAGGTGTTACTTTAAAGTTGTCTGGAGAGCCTGGGTAAGTGCTTCTATGCTCTGCCTTCTTGTCTCTGGTCCCAGAAGTCCTGAGACACTTACTATGCATGAACCTCACTCCCACCTAAATTGGTTCAAAAGAGGATAAGGGATAAGGGAGAAATACACACACACATGCATACATACAAACAAATATGTGCATATATACATATGTATGTATGTATTTAATAAATATATGCACACATTCAATTGCTAATAGTAATCTACCTTATGTAACAGGAAGGAAAGGGGATATAAGAAAAGGGGTAGTTTATAAAATGAGAGCAAATAAAAGAAGGCAGTGGTCAAAATCAAAACAGACTTTAGATGAGGAACACGATAAAAGGAGAGAGAAGGATAAACAGAAAAAAACAGAATGGAAGGAAATACATGGACAGACATCATAATTGTGAATGACTGGAAAAACTCACCCATAAAACTTAAGTGGATAGTAGAATGGATTAGAAATCAGAATCCAAGGCCTATGTTGTTTACAAGAAACTCTGGAAATAGAGACACTCACAGAGTTAAAATAAGGGGCTGGAAAAGAATCTACTGTGCTTCAGTTGAAGTAAAAAAGGGGGGGGGGGGGTAGCAGTCGTGATCTCAGACAAAGCAAAAGCAAACACAGATGTAATTAAAAGGGATTAGCACAGACTACCAAGTAATATGAGTTATAAACATATGTATCATATTGTATAGCATTCAAATTCTCAAATGAAAAGTTGAATTAATTACAGGAGGAAACAGATAGTAAAACTATACTAGCAGGAGACTTCAACTTTCCCCCTCAGAACTAGATAAATCTAACCATAAAATAATTAAGAAAGTCAAGAAGATGAATATAAGCTGTTTTAGAAAAGTTAAATATGACAGGCTTCTGGAGAAAAAGGAACGGAAATAGAAAGGAGTATGCCGTTTTCTCAGCTAGAAATGACACCATCATAAAACTTGACTATGTATAAGGGCATAAAAACCTCACAACTCAATGCAGAAAAGAAGATATACTAAATAGATCCTTTTCAGATAATAATGCAATAAAAGTTACATTCAATACAGGACCGTGGAAGCACAGATTAAAAGCTAATTGGAAACTAAATAAACTAATACTAAAGAATGCTATCATAGAAACAATAATTTCATTAAAGAGAATGATAACATTAGAAAACACTCAAAAAAGTTCTTGGACACAACCAACGCAGTACTTAGAGGGAAGTTTATATTCGAAAATGCTTACATCAATAAGGGAACGAACAGATCAATAAATTAGGCATGCAACTGAAAAGAACAGAAAAAGAATAAATTAAAAATCTCCAATTAAACAACAAAATAGAAATCCTGAAAATCAAATAAGAGATTACTAAAACTGAAAGCAATGAACTACTAAATAAAACTAAAAGTTGGATTTATGGAAAAGAAAACCAACAAAATAGAATAAATACTGGCTAATTTTATTTTAAAAAAGAAAATCTAATTACTAGTATAAAAATGAAAAGGGTAAATGCAGTACCAATGAAGATGAAATAAAAGCAAATTTCAGGAGTTACTTACCCCAGTTATTTGCTAGTAAAACAGACAATCTAAATAAAACTGATGAATATTTAACCAAAATATAAACTGCCCAGATTAGCAGAAAAGGAAGTAGAATAATTAAATAAACCTATCTTAGAAAAAAGAAATTGAAGAAGCTATCAATGAGCTTCCTAAGAAAAAATTCCCCAGCACAGATGAATTTACAACTCAATTCTAAGAAACATTTAAGGAATAATTAATCTCAATATACAGACTATTTGAGGATAATGGAGTAGTGCTAAATTCCTTTTATGATAAATATGGTTCTGATACTTGAACCAGGGAGAACCAAAACAAAGAAAGAAAACTACAGACCAACTTGCTTTAAGTAATATCGATGCACAAATTTTAAATAGAAGACTAACAAGATTATACCAATACATCAAAAAGTTCATACTCTTTGACCAGGTGGGAGTTATACTAGGAATGCAAGGCTGGTTCAATATTAGGAAAACTATTGGCATAAGTGACAATATCAATAACAAAAACAATAAAAATCATTAAGATTATCTCGATAGACGCAGAAAAAATCTTTGACAAAATACAATACCCATTCCTATTAAAAGCACTAGAAAGAATAAGAATCAATTTCTTAAAATGATAAGTAGCATCTATCTAAAACAAAGAGCAAACTTTGTCTGTGAACAGGGATAAGCTTGAAGCATTGCCAAGAACACAGGGGTGAAGCAAGGATATCCAGTATCACCATTATTATTTAACACCAGAAATGTTAGATATGGCAATGAGACAAGAAAAAGAAACTGAAGAAATAAAAACCGGCAGTGAGGAAACAAAACTATCATTCTTGAGAACCCTAGAAAATCAACTAGAAAACAAACTGAAATAATTAGCAACTTTAGCAAAATTATAGGATACAAAATAAACCCATATAAATCATCAGCATTTCTACATGCTACCAACAAAACGCAACAGGAAGAGATAGAAAGAGAAATTTCATTTAAAATGACTACAGACAATATAAAATGCTTCTAAGGCTACTGGCGAAGACAAACACAGGGATTATATGAACACAGCTGCAAAACACATCACAGAAATAAACACAGAACGACTGAAGAAATATTAATTCCTTATGGGTAGACTGAGTCAATGTAATAAAAACAAAAGTTCTACGTAAGTTAGTTTACTTACGCAGTACCACACCAAACTACCAAAGAATTATTTTTATGGAGAGATAAAACAGTAACAAAATTCATGCGGATGAACAAAAGCTCAAAATATCAAGGAAATCAATAAAAAACAATCTGGTACTGGCTAAGCAAAAGACAGGTAAATCAATGGAATAGATTAGACACAGAATACACAACAGGAAGACCACAGTAATCTAGTGTTTGATAGACCTAATGACCCAAGCTTTTAGGGTAAGAACTCATCATCTGGCAAAAATTACTGGGAAAATTGAAAGCAATTTGGCAGAAACTAGGCATAGAATGTCATTTCACACTGTATGTCAAGATAAGGTCAAAACAAATAATTGTTTTAGACATCCTAAGTAAATTAGGGGACCATGGGAAAATGTACCTGTCAGATCTATGGGTAAAAGAAGAGTCTATGACCAAACAAGACCTAGAGGGGATTACAGGAAGCAAATAGATAATTTTGATTATATGCAATTAAAATAGTTTACATGAACAAAACTAATGTAGCCAAAGTTATGAGGAAAACAGGGAAAATATTTTTTGCAAGTTTCTCTGATGAAGGCCTAATTTCTCAAATAATAGAGGAAACTAAGGCAAATTTATATAAATAAAAAAAAATTAAGCATTTCAGGCTGGATTTTAACTCAGGTCTTCCTCAATGTAAGTTGAGTATAAAATCTGCAATCTAGCTTTCCCAATACAAGAGAAAATAAAATATTAGAATCACCTTCTATCCTCATACATGGAAGGCAAAATCTCCCCCCAAAAATCCTACACCACTGGGAAAGGAAACATTACAAGAAAACTTAATCTCCCTAGTCTTATACACTGCTCCTCTTTTTGCATTCTAAGGTCCAGCCAAGTTCACTTTGTCTTTGCTCTTGGGTAGTGTGTGTGTGTGTGTGTGTGTGTGTGTGTGTGTGTGTGTGTGTGTGTGTGTGTGTGTGTGTGTGTGTGTGTGTGTGTGTGTGTCTGTGTGTCTGTGTGCAGGATGTACCCTAGGAATACAGTCTTTCCTCATCTTTGTCTCACAGATTTCCTTACTCTGTTTCAAGATTACACATCAATTGAAGAAATTAAAGCTACCTATAGTCATATTTTTAAATGCTCTAAATTGCTATTGATTAAAGAAATGCAAATCAAAACAACCCTGAGGTATCACATCACACCTATCACATTGGTTAACATTACAAAACAGGAAAATGATAAATGTTGGGGAAGATGTGGGAAAATTGGAACACTAATTCATTGTTGGTGGAGCTGTGAACTGATCCAACCGTTCCAGAGAACACTTTGGAACTAGGCCCAAAGGGCTGTAAAACTGTGCAAACCGTTTAACTTAGTAATACTACTTCTAGATCTGTATTCCAAAGAGATCATAAAAATGGGAAAAAGACCTACATGTACAAAAAATATTTATAGTAGCTCTTTTTGTGGTGGCCAAGAATTGAAGATTGAAGGGATATTCATCTATTGGGAAATAGCTGAAGAAGTTGTGATATATGAATGGAATGGAATGAAATAAGAAATGATGAGCAGGCAGACTTCAGAAAAACCTGGAAAGACTTACATGAACTGGTGCTGAATGAAATGAGAAGAACCAGGAGAACAATGTACACAGTAACAGTAATACTGTGTGATGACCAACTTTGTTAGACGTGGCTCTTCTCAGCAATGCAAAGATCTAAGATGATTCTAAAGGACTTGTGGAAAATGCTGTCCACATCCAGAAAAGTAACTATAGGGTCTCAATGCTATTTTCTCTCTCTTTGTTGTTGTTCTTTTCTTCTTTGTCATAGTTCCTCCCATTAATTCTAATTCTTGACTAATGTGAAAATGTATATGAATGTATATGTATAGCCCATATCAGATGGCATGCCATCTTGGGTAAGGGAAAAGAGAGGGCTAGGGTGAAAATATAGAACTCAAAATCTTATGAAAGTGAATGCTGGAAACTAAAAATAAAAAATAAAAAAATTAAGAAAAAAAAGATTACATATCAGCTACCATGTACTACACAAAGCCTTTCCTGCTATTCTGTATTTAACTATTTTGCATTTATTTTCTATGAATTTATTCTGGTCATAATTTATTTTGATTGGCTGGTTACTCTAAGAAAAGGAAATTTTAAGGCAATTATTTTATAATTTCAATTATATTTTACAAATAATTTAGAAATTACAAGTATTTATTATCATCCTAATTATTAATTTTAAAATTATACTATAATTATTCTGCTTTGCCTCAATTATTATTGCCTATTTTAAGGAAACTGCATAGATGAATTGTGTCTGCATTTCCTTCTAGGTTGCATTCCTGATGTTCATCTTTCCTCAAACTCCAACATTTTTACATGTTGTCTTCTCCTATTTGAATGTAAGCACTTAACAAATACTTGACCTGACTTATACATGTACACGCTGTCTAATCTAAAAGAACATCAACCTCTCAAGAAGAGCTTATTTCCATAGCTTTCCATCCCCAGTATCTAAGACTGTATCTGGAATATAAGAGTCACAAATGCTTGTTGGCTGATTGATAAGCTTTATCTATGAGGAGCCAGATATGCCTTTCTCCTTTCCTACTTGGCTGTGACTGCTACCATTCCTTTCTGATTCAGAAGATGTTTCACTGAATTGTTCTTGTCATATTCTGGAGCAACCATAGCAAATGCTATGGCTTCTTTTTCATCAAAGGTAGTGTTAAACTTCTGTGGGCTTGCCTGCCATGACCCAACAAGCCCATTTTCTACCCTTCTGTTAGTCAGGCCTACTATACTCATGTGAATCTCAATAACTTTTTATTTATTTTCCTTTCTATTCTTACCACTCTCATTCTCCAACTTCAAGAAAAGTTCCCAAGATCTCACATGTCTCAAGGGCACAGAGAATGAATCCATTTTAACCCCATTTATGTTTTTGGCAGATAGCTATTAGAACGTGCACATTACCTTGACATTTGGATGAACCTTGAGAAGGTATTTAAACAACAGAGGAAAGTGGAATTAGGAACCTCTGCTGTACCCTCCACTGACATGAAGCCTAATTGTGTTTCTTTACAATTTCCACACATTATTACTGTTTCTATGTTTTAGGGTCAAGCAGAACAAATCTAAACTCTCCTCTATATGAGTCATTCAAATACTTGAACCTACCTTTCCTATTCTCAATAAGTCTTCTCTTTTTAGGTCAAAGCATTCCTTAACCATTTCAACCGATCTTCTCAATGGGTATCCACATGATGTTTTACATTTTGGTTACATACTTCTAGATTATGTGTAGCTCATAAACATCATTCCAACGTGGCACCCAGAAGAGCAAACAACTCTAGACCTGGTCTAGACAAGGAAAAGTACAGGGAAACTATCACTTTGCTAGTCTTGGACCTAGTAGTATTATCTACATAACATTACTGAATTATCCTAAACTTGTAGGCAATTAAAACCCCAAGAGTCCTTTCAGAGGAAGTGATATCTAACCAACCCTTCCCCAGCTTGTACTTGGAAGGCTAATATTTGAACCCAAACAATATTTTTCCTACTAAATTTTATCTTATTATATATACTTGGTCTAAACTTCTGAACTATCAAGATCTTTTCAGAGCCAGGCTTTCTTATGTAGGTTATACTTTCTATTACTGTATCATCTGCAAATTTGACATGTGTAAAAGTGTGATAATGAGTTCTTAGGCTCTTTGGTAGGCAACTGGAAATCAGTAAAAGCTTCCGAACACTGGATGTGAATAACAACTGAAACATGTATAAAGTAAGACTAGTGGCCAAAAAAAAAATAGTTGAGAAAACTGGATGTTTAGCTTGAGGAAAGAACAAGGGAAAGAAATAAGGTGAAACGGGGAGAGAAGTGGGAGAAAAAATATGCTATGACAATTATATTCAAGTAATTGGTGAAGTGTGAAAAAGGAATTAGATTTGTTTTGCTTCACCCAGAGGGCAGACCTAAAAAAAGGAGTGAAAACTTATGATTTGTGCTATGTATAAGGAAAAATTTCCTGAAAATTAGAGCCATCCAAAAGTAGAATAGATTATCTCAAGAAAAAGGTTTTCCAACACAGAAAATCCTCAGAGACTACTGTTCAGCAATGGGTATTTCAGATGAACTCTAAGGTCAATTTTAACAATGAGATGCTATAATTACAGCTATACAATCAAATAACAACACAACACTGGCAACAATACAAAGTCTACCTTAATTGTGGTTACCCAATTTTAAATTACTGTTCCAACACAAGTCTTGCCATCTTAGTAACCTATAAAGTATCACAGTATAAGAAATTAAAATATAACTTTACAATATTTCCTTAGATTTTTTTGTAAAACAAGAATTATTAAAATTTATGAGAAAGGGCTATGTTTCACTATTTCCATTTCTCCCAAATGTCATAAAATTCAAGAAGCAGTAAAGACACTGAAAAGTAAGGTTTTTATATTTTCTGATTTGAAATAAAAGGTTCTGTGCAATTTAGTTTTAGGCATTCAAATTGGTTCTCTCATTACTTTTCTACAGCCATTTATGTTTTTGTTGTTTTTCTTATAGTTCTAAGGCACAATTAGATGCTGATGAAAATACAATAACTATGCAGTTTTCTTTCAATACAGAAATAGTAATGATGGATTTTAAACATGAAACATTTTTCTAATATCAAGAAAATTATTGCAGACAAGGGTTCTTTACCAATCACATGTAATACAAAATAAAGACTGGAAGGTAGAAAAGAGATTATCTCTAAATAACTTCCTTAGGTTTCCTTTTACTTAATGCTATAAGTTTCAAAAAAAAAAAATCTGCTAAAGGAGAAAATGTTAAATGTAACAATTTCAAGCTGTTTTCTCAATAATTTACACTACTTAGCAAACAATAGAGATTTGCTATTTGAAAGGAGAGTATTTTGATTGGGAAAGACATAAACAACACAGCTCTACTATGGCTTACAAAAAACTCACAGCAGAAAATGCATTATAAAAAATCAAATGGAAAGATGGTGTTAAAAAAACAGGAATAAAGATGAAATTTTAAACTTTTAAACTTGAACTTTAATTTTGTTGCTCTAAAATTACTGATATGTCTAGAAGGAAGTTACGTGGATAGTAATCAAAATAATCATAAGATAGAGATAAGGATTAGACCTATGGATTTCCCCAGTAAGAAAAATTCTTCTAGAAATAACAGTCGGTGCAATTTTCCCCCTTGGTAACTTACAGTCTTTTTGTGAGCTGCCTAAAGCCCTGAGATTTACCTATGGCTACACAGACAGATGTGTCAGAGGTGATATTTGAACTCAAGCCTTCCTTGTTTTAAGGCCAGCTCTCTATGAAGACTTCGAATAGCACAGTACAAGCTTGACATTATACGTTCACATTATATCCTTACAGGAACTGTTCAGAGCTAGGTAATATTATTGTAATCCTGCATATATATATATATATATATATATATAAAATGCACTACACAGGCACATCCTTTAAAGCCAATGGCATTGTTGATCACCCTCTTCTCCTGGATTCTACCCTTTCTTTAGGTTTTCATGACACTGCTTTCTCCTGCTGTCTGACCCCTCTCATTTTCCTTCACTAGTTTTTCACCCAGGTCAATCTCACTAACTGGGGGGTGCCACCAAAGGCTTTGTCCTGGATCCTTTTGTTCCTTTATACTACTTGTGTGTGTTCATCCTTTGCTGCTGAAGAAGACCATACCATCAGAGAAATAATGACATGACTTGCACTTGACTTTGTTTTGAGTGAGGAAGGGCTGTGCAGGTCACCAGCCTCACTTCTGCTCCAGAGCCATCTGAATCTAGAGACCAGATATTCTTCAGGATGACTGGTGATGACCCAGGATGAAGCAACTGGAGTTGCTTCAAGTCCCAAGGTCACACAGTCAAGTGACTGAGGTGAGATTTGAACTCAGGTCCTCCTGACTCCTGCACTGATGTTCTATCTACTATACCACCTAGCTACACCCTTATACTACTGGGCCTTAACCCAAGGTGGAGGAATGTTTTGTAAAAGATATGCTGGTAAATTTTTAAATATAATTTGCTTCTTTTGCAATTCTATTTATTTTATTTTATGCATTTTAAAACATTATACTGACAAAGGTTCCATAGGCTTCACCAGACTATCAAAAAGGATCATGAGAAAAAATGTTAAGTACCTGTGCTCTATCTTACTTGGTTATCTCATCAGCTTTCCAGTATTAACTTATTTTCTGAACTCATCTCATCACCAACTGCCTATGGGATACCTCTAAATTGATATCCCATAAACATCTTTAACTCAACATGTCCAAAACTTTTCCCCTCTTTTGAGGAAGTCAGATGGCACAGCAGATAGAGCACAGGCCTAGAGTCAGGAAGACCAGAATCCAAATCTAGCCTCAGATATGTAGCTGTGTAATCTTGGGTAAATCATTTAACCTCTATCTGGCTCAGTTTCCACAACTGTAAAATTAAACTTGAGTTTAACAGTCAAGTAGATACAGCAAAAAGAGATAATATTCTGCTCTTGTAAATGACAAGACTATGATATGGGAGAAAATATTTTATGGCAATGACTATTTGGCATTTCAGTAACTAAATTCTCTCATCTGAGGTTCAAGGCACATGTGACTACCAATGAATTTTATTACACAGACTACAAGAGCTCTATTGGGGTTTAATTACATTACTAATTAATTTGTTCAAAAGTCATTTTTTTCCCAATTTTATTTTACTGACCTGTGATTTTGTCAATTGACTACTTCCTCCTACCATCAATATAATGTAACTTATCTATGATTTGTCAGTTTCCAAGGGGTGCCATGGTGAAAAAAACACACCACTATGCCAAAAAAAAAACCCAACTCCAAACAATAAGTGCATCAAAATATAACTAAACTGGACTTTGAAGATAAACTTATAATTTATCACCAGATATATATACTCAATCAAACTGAGATTTGTTAATAAAGACCACAGCTTAAAAAAGCCAAGGTCTCCTACAACATCCAGGACCATCTCTAGTCATCATGAACTATAACCTTGCCACTGGACCCAGATGGCTCTAGAGAACAAAGTGAAGCTAGTGATTTTGCATAGTCTTTCCTTACTTAAATCCAATTCACTTGCACATCATGGCATCACCTCCCTGATGTCACACTCTTCTTCAAGAACAAAGGACAAACAACAATTCATCACTAGATATGTACCACAACAGATTGCAACTTGGTACTTTATGCCAAAATTTGTATTCTTTTGGTATAGCTTTTGATATAACACAGAATCATATGCATGCCTGAATAAGATATTGGAGGACATTAGGGATAAGTTTTAAACTTATATGCCACTCTCAGTTTAAATATGTTGTAATCCTTGGGTTGACTAGAATGAAATTTTATTTTAAAAATAAGTAAAAATTCATCTGAAACACAGCAAATGTTATTGAAAAACCTTCTGATTTTGATTGTATTTTTACTTTTTATTTTTTTTTTCTGTTGTTGATTTTCTTTGAGTGATAGGAACAGAAGACTTTAGGTACAGGGCTTGGGCTCCTCTTCTTAATGGCTCTTATTTTTAAAGAATATAGGTCTAAGGGGGGCGGAGCCAAGATGGCGGAGTAGAAGGATGCATGTTTACGAGCTCCGAAACCAAAAGCCCATAGAATTAATGTAAAAAGAGTCCCCCATAACTTCTGGGTCAATACAAGGTGTGCAGAAGCAGAGTGGAAGAGATTTCCGTTCCGGGGAGCCCTGGAGACCCGTCCCCAGGGTCCGGCGCGCCCCAGAAAGTGGACCCCACCCCCAACGCTGCCCTGGCCGCGGCCCCAAAGAAGCTGATCCGAGCAGGCTTCAGAGACCGAAGCTCCGGCAGCCGGGAAAGTCCCTCCGCCCACAGAAGCTACAGGTCAGTGAGAAAGAAGGCCGGGCTGGAGGAGAGGGGAAGCAGGGCGTCTCCGTGACTCGGGCCCCCTCGGGAGGAAGCGGCAGCGGCAGAGAGAAGCGGCGGAGGCAGAGGTGTGGGCGGCGGCTGAGGCGGCAGCGGCCTGGGAGTCAGGAATCCCCCAGCAGCAGGCAGGATCTTCATTACGGAAGATTCCCGCGTAAAACCTGATGGAGCTGAGCCTGGGAGACGGCCCTGCCCCCACCCCGCTCTATTACTTAAGGCTTCTGCTCAAAGCCCCCAGGGAACTGAGATTGGGAGGCAGGCCCCCTACCCCGCCCCCACCCGCTCCATTCCTGAAAGTCTCTGCATAAAGCCCCCGAGGGATCAGAGTCTGGGAGGCGGCACTGCCCCCACCCCAGCACCTGAACTAAAGCTCACTGATAGACAGCCGGCAGGAGGAAAGCCCATTTAAATCTCAGAGGCCAAGCACTAGCTGGGCGGATCCAGGCGGGGGTGGAAAGGAATCTCAGAAGTCAAGTAACTGGCTGGGAAAATGCCTAGAAAAGGGAAGAAAAATAAGACTATAGAGAGTTTTTTCCAACAAATGCAAATGATCCCGACCTTCGGATCTGATGATGAGGACGTATCCTTGCCATCAGAGAAAGACGTGGAGGGCGGGGCCTCAGTATCCCAGACACCCCAGGGGGGTGGTGGGTGGGCTCAGGCCCTGGAACAGCTCAAAAAGGATTTTGAAAAGCAAGTTAGACAGGTGGAGGAAAAACTGGGAAGAAAAATGAGAGAGATACAAGAAAAGTATGAAAATCGGGTCAATACCTTGGTAAAGGAGACCCAAAAAAATGCTGAGGAAATTAACACCTTGAAAAATAGACTCACTCAATTGGCAAAGGAGGTTCAAAAAGCCAATGAGGAGAAGAATGCTTTCAAAAGCAGAATGAGCCAAATGGAAAAAGAGGCTCAAAAGCTCACTGAATTTAATAGTTCTCTCAAAATTAGAATGGAACAGATGGAGTCTAATGACTATGAGAAACCAAGAAATCACCAAACAAAACCAAAAGAACAATAAAATGGAAGAGAATGTGAAATATCTCATGGGAAAAACAACTGACCTGGAAAATAGATCCAGGAGAGACAATTTAAAAATTATGGGACTACCTGAAAGTCATGATCAAAAAAAGAGCCTAGACATCATCTTCCATGAAATTATCAAGGAAAACTGCCCTGACATTCTAGAACCAGAGGGCAAAATAAGTATTGAAAGAATCCATCGATCACCACCTGAAAGAGATGCAAAAAGAGAAACTCCTAGGAACATTGTGGCCAAATTCCAGAACTCTCAGCTCAAGGAAAAAATTTTGCAAGCAGCTAGAAAGAAACAATTCCAGTACTATGGAAATACAATCAGGATAACCCAAGATCTAGCAGCTTCTACATTAAGGGATCGAAGGGCGTGGAATAGGATATTCCAGAAGGCAAAGGAACTAGGACTCAAACCAAGAATCACCTACCCAGCTAAACTGAGTATAATACTTCAAGGGAAAATATGGTCTTTCAATGAAACAGAGGACTTTCAATCATTCTTAATGAAAAAACCAGAGCTGAAAAGAAAATTTGACTTTCAAACACAAGAATGAGAAGAAGCATGAAAAAGGAAACAGCAAAGAGAAGTCTTAAGGGACTTACCAGAAGTGAACTGTTTATATTCATGCAGGGAAAGACAATATTTCTAACTCTTAAAACTTTTCAGTATCTGGGTAGTTGGTGGGACCACACATACACATGTACACACATGCACACACATACACGCATGCACACACATACACACATGCACACACATATAGAGATAGAGAGCACAGATTGAACTGAATAGGATGGGACCATACCTTAAAAGAAACTAAGGTAAATGGTGAGAGAGAAATGTAGGGGGAGGAAAGAGAGCGAAAGGGAAGGGGGTAACTATATGTCATTTAAGAGGCAGGTAGGAGTTTTTCTTAGTGGAGGGAAAAAGAGGAGAACTGAGAAAAAAAAAAAAAACAAGAAGTTTACCCTCATCACATTTGACTAAACGAAGGAGTGAAATGCACACTCATTTTGGTATGAAAACCTATCTTACAGTATAAGAAAGTGGGGGAGAAGGAGATATTGCAAGGGAGGGGATGATGGAGGGGAGGGCAAAGGGAGGAGGGAGCAATTTGAAGTCAACACTTGGGGAGGGACAGGATCAAGAGATAGAAGAGAAACAATGAGGGGCAGGTTAGGAGGGATGGTAATCCAGTTAGTCTTACACAACATGACTATCAGGGAAGTCATTTGCAAAACTACACAGATAGGGCCTAAATTGAATTGCCTGCCGAGACATCCCAAAGGGAATGGTGGGGAGGGAGGGATGGGGAGAATTTGGAACGCAAAGTTTTAGGAACAACTGTTTAGTATTGTTGTTACTACTAGGAAAGAAGACATACAGTTAATGAGGAATAGAAAGTCATCTGGCCCTACAGGAGAAAAGAGAAGATGGAGACAAGAGAAGGGAGGGATGACAGAAGAGAGGGCAGACTGGAGATAGGGAAAATTAGATGCTTGGGGTATTGGGGTGGGGGGAGGGGATAAAAGGGGAGAAAATTTGGAACCCAAAATTTTGTGAAAATGAATGTAAAAAATTAAATAAATAAATAAATAAAAATGTAATAAATTTAAGAATTTTAAAAATATATATAAAAAAAAGAATATAGGTCTAAGATAATTGACATTCAGACTATAACTCTACATAAATCAGTCTCTGAATTTTAAATTATGACTCATTTGTAAAGTCATCAGAGCCATTGCCATGGCGTTGGTGAGTTCTCAAGGAAAGCTCACCTTTTGAATGCTGAGTCCCTTGCTTGAGACCAGCTTCCAAGTCCAGCACTGCATACATCTATGGCTTTTTTTCTAGACTAGTTCTATCTCCTTATCTCCTGTACTCCTCAAATGGTAGCTAAATATACAATCACACTAAATTAGTTTTATATGTCAGAAAGAATGATTAGTACAGAAAGGTGGCAGCAAACAAGATATTTAATGAGAATAAGAACGAATTCACTGCACAGACAGACTACATTCGCTGCTTTTTCTGAATGCAAGGAACAGAAAAAAGCTCTCTGCTTAGAAATCAGAGATGGGGACAGTTACATCAGTGCTCCCATCAGACACTAGTGCCATACCCTTGGGTCATGCTGGAGAAGAAGGAATAATATCTGGGCAAAAAAGGTCTTATTTAAATTAGATTCAATTCACACCACAGTGCCTCTGCAATTAGTGTGTCTCAGTGTCTTTCAAGGTGCAAGCAGGAAGGAAAAAACAAGTTAGGGCAGCAATTAAGGTAGTAATTCCTAGAATCCCAGAGATAATTCTACTTAGTGCCATAAGATAGAGGGGTGACATGTGACATTTACTAGGCTTGCTCAGAATGACTACATTGCTAAAATGAACCTATGAACTTAAGAAGCCTTCTTTGTTGCCCAATAAAGTAAGTGGGCACTGGTCAGTGAGTGGGGAATCCACAGGGGAGCCCATGGAGAACCCATTTGAGATTTGGGTAATACATAGAGAAATGCACGTACTTCCTCAACCAGACTCTACTGAGGCTTGAAAGGATTCAGAGGAGTGCACAATTTGGAATGCTGTGCCTATCTTGATTAAGCCCATCTAGATATAGGGGTAGTTGCCCCTCCAAATTATTGTCAGTCCCTGTGAGAAGAGTGATTAGGGAATGCTGTAGGAGGTAGTGCTTCCATTATCAGCACCTCCCTTTGAGAAGACTAGACTAGAATAAAGGAAGATTATCAACCTGTCCAAAGCTGTCTTCCTTTCCTTCCTGTCTGATCAGATCAAGAGAGAACAAATCTGTTGCAGAGTGGAGTCCAAAAACTCCAGTGCCTCCTGTGTGTTATCTGTGAAACAGAAGGTAAGAGAAAGGGTGGAGGACAGGAGGATGACATGGAAGCTGTGTGTCTGGCTAACTGAGAGGACAGTGGCAACCTCAACAATAACAGAAAACTTAGGAGAGGGGAAGATTTGGAGTAAGTGGTGAGAAGGACATAGATAATAAGCTCAACATTTGCAAATGTTGAGTTTAAGACACTTATTATCCAATTTGAGATAACCAAAAGGCAGTTCGAGATGTGAGATTGGAGGTAAGCAGAGCTGGGTTCCAGAAATATGGAAGTGATGGTTCTCTCACACTCTATTCTCACCAGACCTCATCTAGAGTATGATGTTCAGTTCTAACGAGCAAGCTAAAGGACACTGTGAGCTAGAGAATGTCAAAAGAAGGGTCAGCAAAATGGTGAAGGCCATTAACTCCATTTTAAATGAGGATAGGGGTGAAGGAACTAGGTATGTTTATTCTGGAGAAAAGAAGAGTATAAATATCTTCAAATTTATGAAAGAATGTCATATAGAAGAGAAATCAGACTTTTTCTGTTTCCCTCCAAAGGGCTATGGGTAGAGGTTGCAGGGAGGCAACTTTTGAATCTGAATAATAAAGCCAACTATTGTTGTTTGTCATGCCTGACTCTAAAAGATCCCTTTTGGGAGTTTTTGGCAAAGGTACTGGAATGGTTTGCCATTTCCTTCTCCAGATCATTTTACAGATCACAAACTAAGGCAAGCAAGGTTATGTGATTTGCCGAAGGATCACACAGCTAGAAAGTATCGGAGACCAGTTTTGAACTCAGAAAAATGAGTTTTCCTGACTCCAAGACTGAGACTCTCTCTACTGCACCATCTATCTAGCTGCCCTTATGTTCCTACTGAGGAACACAGACCATACCAATTAGGAAACTGCCTTACTTTTTCACATTCGTGAATGTTTTTCAACTGCGTAACATCATAGATATTGCATAATGGCTACCCTTCCCAGGCCTAGGATCTCTATTCTAAGCAAAGGAGGAAAAATACTGCCCTGAAGCTTGCTTAAAAAAGACCTCATCATGGACACAGATCACTAGTACTGAGGCTAGACATTACTAACTACAACCCTCAACCTATAGATTCTAGTCTTGTTTGTCTTGATATGCAGTCTTTACAACCTTAAGGAAGATTGACTACTTTGTCAACCTTAATAAGCATTTTTTTTTGGTTTTGAGAAAGTTCTTGTGATTTCTGTGTAAATTGCCATGTATTCATTTGTTATGTAAGATCTCTTAATGTAATTCTTTTATTTTCGTGATTATTAATTTTTATAAATTATTTTCATGTAAATGAGATTGTTTTAAACTGGAAACTTTTAGAAAAGCTTTATAAATTTAATAGGTTTATTTGTGTGTGTATATATATCATAATAGATTATATTAAGACTGTAAACTTGTTGGCATCGTTAACTTGAGAAATAGCTGTTCTCTAAGTTATACAGTAAGTAGTTGAAGTTGTGTGAAGTAGAACCTCTCAGAAGTGTAAATTTGATTTGATCTTAATTTGAAATCAAGTAAAAGTGATTTTGCTGTTGAGTCAGTGAGCCAAGTAGGTAAGAGAAAAAACCAACACTTGCCCACAAGGAGCTCTATCTAGTATTCCTAAATATTATAGCCAGTTTCAGGGGGATGTTGAATGGTGGAAATACTAAGAAAATGAATATACAAAGTTAACAACAGAATCTTCTTGACTCAGTTTCCCCATTGCTATTCCTTTTGAATGAGATAGTTTCTCTTGTGTTCGACCAAAGGCCTGAATATGATACCCTGTGAACAATATGAAGATCTGATTCATGAATTGGGTATTTAAAAAAAAAGAATGTTGAGGGAACATTTTCCAATCACAATTATGTTTAAATCTGTAACTTTCCCAGCTAGGCTTGATAGAGTAGTTTTGATGTTGCAATTCTATCTCTCTTTCTCCTTTCATAGTAAAATCGTAATTGACTCATCCTGCCCCAGAAACAAAAGGAATAAGAGTTCCAGAAGAATATGGACTCATGGAAGAGATTTTGAGGCTAATGGGGAAAAAAATTACCAATAGAAGGGCAAAAGTTAATGATGAACTGTACAATTATGTAGGCATTGATATGTCTAATGCTGATGCACAAAAGAACAAAAAGAGAGGTCAAGGAGCAAAATATACAAAACAAAAACAGAACCTGTTTAGATGAGAAAATTCAAAATAGGTATCTCAAAAATTTTAATTCAATAAGGAATATAGAGAACAAAGAAATGCCAAATAAGTAAAAGGGCTATGAATCAAGGAATAAACAGAAAGGGGGGGCGGAGCCAAGATGGCGGAGTAGAAAGATGCACATTTACAAGCTCCGAACCCACAGCCCATAGAATTAAGGTAAAAAGAGATCCCCATAAGTTCTGAATTACTGCAAGGGGTGCATAAACATAGTGGAAGAGATTTCCGTTCCAGAGAGCCCTGGAGAGCCATCCACAGAGTCCGTCACGCCCCGGGAAGCGGACCCCACCCCAGCGCAGCCCTGGCCGCGGCCCCAGAGAAGGTGACCCGAGCAGGCTTCAGGGACGGAATCTCCGGCGGCCTGGAATGTCCCTCCACCCACAGAAGCTACAGGTCAGTGAGAGAGACAGCTGGGCTGGAGGAGGGGAGCGGAGTGTGTCCGTGACTTGGGCCCCCTCGGGAGGAAGCGGCGGAGCTAGAGACGGGGGCAGGAAGCGGCGGGGGCAGGAAGCGGCGGAGGCAGAGGTGGGGCGGCGGCAGAGGCAGCAGCGGCGGCCCGGGACTCCCCCAGCAGGAGGCAGGATCTTCATTAATGAAAGTCTCTGCATAAACAACCTGAGGGAGCTGAGCCTGGGAGACGGCCCTGCCCCACCCCGCTCCATACTGAAGGCCTCTGCATAAAGCCCCTGAGGGAGCTGAGCCTGGGAGGTGGGGCCCCCCACCCCGCCCCCACCCGCTCCATTCCTGAAGGTCTCTGCATAAACCCCCGGAGGGAGCTGGGCCTGGGTGGCGGCCCCCCCCCACCCGCTCCGTTCCTGAAGGTCTCTGCATAAAGTCCCTGAGGAGCTGAGCCTGGGAGGCGGCCCTGCCCCCAACCCAGCACCAGAACTAAAGCTCACATTGATTAGCAGGCGAGCGGCGTGGAAAGCCCATTTGAATCTCAGACCCTAAGCACTAGCTGGGCGGATCCAGGCGGGGGTGGACAGGAATCTCAGAAGTCAAGTAACTGGCTGGGAAAATGCCTAGAAAAGAAAAGAAAAATAAGACTACAGAGAGGTTTTTCGAACAGATGCAAATGATGCCGACTTTCGGATCTGACGAGGAAATAATCTTACCATCAGGGAAAGACGTGGAGGGCGGGGCCTCAGTACCCCAGATATCCCAGGGGGATATCGGGTGGGCTTAGGCCTTGGAAGAGCTCAAAAAGGATTTTGAAAAGCAAGTTAGACAGGTGGAGGAAAAACTAGGAAGAGAAATGACAGAGATGCAAGAAAAGTATGAAAAACGGGTCAATACCCTGGTAAAGGCGACCCCAAAAAATGCTGAGGAAAATAACACCTTGAAAAATAGGCTCACTCAATTGGCAAAAGAGGTTCAAAAAGCCAATGAGGAGAAGAATGCTTTCAAAAGCAGAATTAGCCAAATGGAAAAAGAGGTTCAAAAGCTCACTGAAGAGAATAGTTCTCTCAAAATTAGAATGGAACAGATGGAATCTAATGACTATGAGAAACCAAGTAATCACCAAACAAAACCAAAAGAATGAAAAAATGGAAGAGAATGTGAAATATCTCATGGGAAAAACAACTGACCTGGAAAATAGATCCAGGAGAGACAATTTAAAAATTATGGGACTACCTGAAAGTCATGATCAAAAAAAGAGCCCAGACATCATCTTCCATGAAATTATCAAGGAAAACTGCCCTGACATTCTAGAACCAGAGGGCAAAATAAGTATTGAAAGAATCCATCGATCACCACCTGAAAGAGATGCAAAAAGAGAAACTCCTAGGAACATTGTGGCCAAATTCCAGAACTCCCAGCTCAAGGAAAAAATCTTGCAAGCAGCTAGAAAGAAACAATTCCAGTATTGTGGAAATACAATCAGGATAACTCAAGATCTAGCAGCGTCTACATTAAGGGATCGAAGGGCGTGGAATAGGATATTCCAGAAGGCAAAGGAACTAGGACTCAAACCAAGAATCACCTACCCAGCTAAACTAAGTATAATACTTCAAGGGAAAATATGGTCTTTCAATGAAACAGAGGACTTTCAATCATTCTTGATGAAAAGACCAGAGCTGAAAAGAAAATCTGACTTTCAAACACAAGAATGAGAAGAAGCATGAAAAAGTAAACAGCAAAGAGAAGTCTTAAGGGACTTACCATAAGTGAACTGTTTACATTCCCACATGGAAAGACAATATTTGTAACTGAAAACTTTTCAGTATCTGGGTAGTTGGTGGGTCCATACACACACATACACACATGCACACACATACAGAGACAGAGAGCACAGATTGAATTGAATAGGATGGGACCATATCTTAAAAGAAATTAAGGTAAATAGTGAGAGAGAAATGTAGTGGGAGGAAAGAGGGTGAAATGGAATGGGGTAATTATATGTCATGTAAGAGGCAAGTAGGAGACTTTTTAGTGGAGGGAAAAAGAGGAGAGATGAGGAAAAAAAAAACAGGAAGTTTACCCTCATCACATTTGACTAAAGGAAGGAATAAAATGCACACTCATTTTGGTATGAAAACCTATCTTACAGTATAAGAAAGTGGGGAAGAAGGAGATAAGCAAGGGGGGGATGATGGAAGGGAGGGCAAAGGGAGGAGGAAGCAATTTGAAGTCAACACTTGGGGAGGGACAGGATCAAAAGACAGAAGAGAAACAATGAGGGGCAGGTTAGGATGGAGGGTAATTCAGTTAGTCTTACACAACACGACTGTTATCGAAGTCATTTGCAAAACTACACAGATATGGCCTATATTGAATTGCCTGCCTTCCCAAAGGGAATGGGTGGGGAGGGAGGGATGGGGAGAATTTGGAACGCAAAGTTTTAGGACCAACTGTTTAGTATTGTTGTTGCTACTAGGAAAGAAGACATACAGTTAATGAGGAATAGAAAGTCATCTGGCCCTACAGGAGAAAAGAGATGATGGAGAGAAGAGAAGGGAGGGATGACAGAAGAGAGGGCAGATTGGAGATTGGGAAAATTAGATTGCTTGGGGTATTGGGGTGGGGGGAGGGGAAAAAAGGGGAGAAAATTTGGATCCTAAAATTTTGTGAAAATGAATGTAAAAAGTTAAATAAATAAATAAAAAAAATTAAAAAAAAGGAATAAACAGAAAGGACAGATAAATAATACAGAGAATGATGGAAACAAGTCTATTCTAGAAAAAGAAGAAAAAATGAAATTTTAAAAAGTAATAAAATAAAGTGAAGGAGAAAAAAGGAAAGAAGATTCTACTTGATTACTTAACGGGGAGGCAAAAAATGAGGGAAAGAATTAAATAATTATGTGAAACTCATAGAAGAAAAGGAATTAATAAGCAAAACTTCAAAACCAGAAGTAGAAGTATGAAGCAACATGTGAAAAATGAGGAAAAGAGGTTGAACAGGTAAGGGAAAAGAGCCAGTAGCAATAGGACTAACTTCAAAAAGCTTAAGCTAAAATAACTGAAGAGACATATTATACTGTATTTATAGGACAAGTGGAAATAATCTTACTTTAGGGGGAAAAAGACATTCTTCCTGTCTAGATTAGTGAGGTTTCTACTCAGATTAAACCCATGATGGTAGGCATTCCTCACATAGTCAGTCTACTCTGCAGGGATGTTATCTGAATCTCCTCATCCTGGAAGGGAAAAAAAAATAAGCTCCCTTTTACTTCTTTTCTATCATTTTAGTTTCATTGCCAAAGAATATTTCATGTTTGTTATCTCTAAATTTTCACTATCCATAGCAAACAGGGGGTCTTCTCTTAAACAAAAGGGAGAGTTAAAGAGAAATTTCTGAAACATTACAATCCTGGCAAGGAAGCCTGATGAAAGCAATAAGCAATCTGGAACTTTAATGAAGCTCCCTCTGTCAAAATCAAAGCAGGTGATAAATTTCCATCTTGCTTCAATATTGAAAAATCCTTCAGAAAGTGAAAGAGAAAGAATGGGAACTGCAATTCTGGACCAAAATCTGCCAAGATTGGAGACTTGTAAATGACAGAAAACATGGGGGATAAGTTACCACTCCATCACAAACTCTGTGACAGTCTGACATGCATGCTAGATTTGAGAACACATTTAAAAGGTTTCAGGAAAAGAAGAGGGTTATTACAGTGGCACAAAATACTATAGGGAAAGTAAGCCTAAGAAATGTTTAAGAATGAAATTCTGAAGAGATGAACAGAAATGTTTCTGGTGAAGGGTAAAAATGAAACCAACCTAAAGAATCTGATGTGAGAACTCATTCTAAAACTCATATTTATGAAAAACATGCAGAGAAAATGGAAGGGTAGGAATAAGATGAATAAAAAAGCAGAGCAGCACCATTATGAGAAAATACCATCTAGAACAATAAAGACCAAGAAGAGTAGGGGTAGGTGTAAATGTTAAGGACAACAACAGGAGCCTGAGAAACTGCGAATATTAGAAAAATCAAAGAAGGGATAAGACTGACACTAGAGGTAAAGGAATAAATGATAAAAAATAAGAAAGAATTGGTGAGAAGTTGAACTACTCAATTCTTATTTAGCTCCTGCTTTCTCACCTAAGGTGAAGGATGTCTGGGCTGAGAAGAAAAAGATAAAAATGCTTTGCCTAAATATGAATGTTACATTCATGTAAAGATTTTTGGATCGCAGATTGTTCAAAGACAACTGGCAGACACAAACAAGATTTTGCCTTTTGTGGTCTGTTGCTTCATTTCCCGTATAAGACAGGATGTCCACTTTCCTAATCTATGCATCCTGGAAGTAGGTAACAATATAACACAGCATCTTTGAGAATTGTGTTATACCAAAAATTTATCACCCTATATGGACCAAAGAGGAAAAAAACCCAAGTAATTCATCACTGGCTCCATACTCAAAACGTTTTGTCCTTAAAAGAAATGATCATGGCTTGTGCTCCCCTAATAGCCCTTGAGAACCCAGGGTCACTTTCATGATCAATAAATAAGAATTTATTTAGGAACCTAATATGTGCAGTGTTCTGTTCCAGATGCTAAGAGATTAAGATATGTGTGTGTATGTATGTATAAACACCTGCCTCACAGTACTTATATTCTAATACAGAGAAAAATACCTTCATAGGTATTTAGAAAACAAATAAAAGGTAATTTTGCCAGAGGAAATCAGTAACTACTGAGGAAACTAGGAAAAGCCTTATGTGTAAGGTAGTATTTGAACTAAGCTTGGAAAGAAAGCAGGGATTATGCAGTAGAGTAAGTCTTTGGTAGAGGAGAAAAACAGAATTAGACTTTTAAAGGTAGAGAGAATGCAGTCCAACCCCTTCATTTTATAGACAAAGGAAATAAGTCAATAGAGAATTGGTTAGGTAGTAAGTTAGTCAGCAATATAGATGAGATGAAATGAGATTGATTCTTAGGATAATTCTCTTTTCTACTATATTACCTTAGCAATTCCTTGTGATCTAGAACAGAGGTAAATACAGTGGATTCTTATCCTAGAGACTACTAAATATGTTGACAGGGGATTTTATTCAACATAAAGAGTATCAAGGAAATGGCCATTTCCACTACCACTAGTCAAGAAGAAAAAAAACAGTAAGAAACTGAAGGTACAAAAACCACAACAATTCACAAATCTCTATTGTCAGTAGTATAAGATAACATTCTTCTGAACAAGTGTGCAGGCAGGTAAAGTAACCAAAAATAAATTGAAAATTATTAATAACATGGAGGAAAAAAATCATTTAAAGAAGCTGTGTGCAGTATAATTCTTTCACTGTTAAAAATGCCTTCAGGTATATCTTAATTTATATGTTAAATATGACTTATTATATGTGAAATGTATACTACATACTCAAAGTGAGTATTTTTACAGTTATCTGAAGAATTCTTTTGGATTAAAAACGAGAGTGATAAAATTAAATTAGTATTTAGCCATAATATAACAAATATTCAATAAAATAAGAATAGGAATACAAATAGAAAGAAAATAAGCTCTAAGTAAAGCTATGATCATATGCTCACATGGATTTATGTCACTGATTTAGAAAACCTTTCATAATGAAGATCATATAATCCAACTATGCCCACTCATCCTGTGTAACTCTTGTTCATGTCCTCCTATATATTTAACAGAGAAGATATATCTAACGTGACAGAAAGTATCCTGGCTTTCTCCAAAAGTTCTAATAGAGCTTGTATCTGTTCATCTTCATTCCTCACCTTCACCACATTACCAAGTCATCTTCCTTTCACGTAATTCCTTAACACCATTTCCACCCATGAATAAATGTCTTTTTTTTTAATAAAGTACAAATTGTGCCAAAAATTTAATAATAAATTTATAACAGGAAACAGTAGGCTGGTAAAACTATGTGTGAATAATAAAGTATTTACAAGAAACTGAAGTGATTTGTTAGTAACATTAGTCCAAAAGAACCAAAATTTTTAAGTAATTTGAGACATCATAGGTTTGAATTTTAATAGAGAGCTTCAAGAGGTTTACAATAACAATTCTATAACAAAACCAGAAAGTCACGGAACAGTGTAGTTAGTAAAAATAATAATTTACATTTATTGTTAATAATGAAAAACTGGGAAAGATTTGAAGATCGTGTCATGTTAATGTTTTCTGACACAAGGATAGAATAGTCAAATTACATAAGTTGAGGACACTTACTAATTTTTAGGGATAAATCTTATTTGGAGGCAAAAATGGCAAAAGGAAAGTGGCTTGACTGCATCTACCCAGAATGATTATTCAATTTTTAAAATAGCAGTTACTTTGAAAGTCTAGTGATCTAAATTTTTATTAGTTTCCTAATTTAATTTAAATTTTAAAATTTATTTTTTCATAATAGCAAACAACTTAAATTTCATCCTAAATTTCAACATATTGATGCTATACGTATAGATATGTATACATATATATTTATATGTAATTAAGACAACTTACCCTTGTAAAAGTGCCTTCAAAGCCATGAATATCTAGTTGTGGTTTCTGAGCATAAACGTAAGCATTGATGGAGAAAAGATCCTGAAACAGATCAAAGTTTAATTAACTATAATTTTATAATCCAATGAAACTTCATGGAAATTTAAATAACCAATTTATATTCACGTTTTTCATAGAAATAATATAAGAAGTGATACTTTATACAATATGCTTTGCATAGAACAACTGAAATAAAATCATGTTAATTTTACATTTGGAACTCATAGATCAGTGAGGTCAATCCCTCATTGAACATGTGAGGAACTCAAGACACACAAAAGTAAAGAAATATGCTGAAGGTATTTCATTTAGCTAGAGAATCAAAACTAGTTATTTTATGCTTCCCACTGTACTTGCCTGGAGATCACATAATCACAAACTTAAGAATTGGAAGAGACCTTAACAGCTATTTAGTGCAACCCTCTCATTTTATAGACAAGGAAAATAAAGTGGAGAGAGAATAACTTTCCTAAGGTCACTAAGGGGTAACTGCCATGAAAGTTAACTTAGAAAATGATAGATAATTCAAAGAAGAATGTTTAATTCTAACTCAATGTAGGCTATATGACTATAATTGTTTCTAAGGCCCGAATTGATGCATTAATTCTAATAGTATAAGTTTACATGAGCTTGACAAAATTCTAGTTCTATGTGTATTTTAAACTACTTGTTGTCAAACCTGTTAACCAACAAAATGGTAATTGGTTCCAAAACCTAAAGTATGGCAAAAGCACTCTCACCCTATAACCCCCAAATCAATGGGCTTAAATCATATCTGGAAAAGATGAACTCTTACCATATTCTGTTTCACAAAAGAGAACATCTGCTATGAAAGAAAAATTTGCTTCCTTCTTGCAAGGAAGAAGAGAAGGGTTGGTTATTTGGTAAGGATGAGAAATAGCAAGTGGACAGCCACAGTGGCACACTGGTACCCTAATGATGCTAGGAAAAAAAACAAGGAAGTCCTCCTCCAGGCCAGGAGGACCCTTTCAGATAAGAGAAAACAAGGCCAACAGTCATAAAATATGGAGGAGACTTGATCTGTGAGCTGTTTTTGGGGGGAGGGAAATTTCTGAATTTATAAAAAATTTTATAGAGAGAAACAATGTTAATGGTTCTTAAGATATTCTCAAAACAAAACTAATTTCTCCACAGACAACAAAATGTAGTGTTAAAACAATGTAATAATACTCTCTTCACTTCACTATTTCCTTAGTTCCTGTAATGTGTAGACTATGCTTTGGTAGCAAAGAAGCTAGGTGCAATGGATAGAATGCTTGGTGTGAAATCATGAAGACTCACCTTCCTAAGTTCAAATTTTGCCTCATACACTTACTAGATGTGTGACCCTGAGCAAGTCACTTCAAGTTTGCCTCAGTTTCCTAATCTATAAAATGAGTTGAAAATGGAAATGACAAACCATTCCGGTATCTTTTTTTTATTCTTTTTTTAAATTTTTTAAATAAATTTATTTAACTTTTTGCATTCATTTTCACAAAATTTTGGGTTCCAAATTTTCTCCCCATTTGTCCCCTCCCCCAACCCCAATACACCGAGCATTCTAATTGCCCCTATCACCAATCTGCCCTCTCTTCTATCATCCCTCCCTTTCCTTGTCCCCATCTTCTCTTTTCTCCTGTAGGGCCAGATAACTTTCTATACCCCATTACCTATATTTCTTATTTCCTAGTAGCAAGAACAATACTCGAGAGTTGTTCCTAAAACTTTGAGTTCCAACTTCTCCCCATCCCTCCCTCCCCACCCATTGCCTTTGGGAAGGCAGGCAATTCAATATAGGCCATATCTGTGTAGTTCTGCAAATGACTTTGATAATAATTGTGTAAGACCAACTATATTTCCCTCTATCCTATCCTGCCCCCCATTGCTTCTATTCTCTCTTTTGATCCTGTCCCTACCTGAGTGTTGACTTCAAATTGCTCCCCCCTCCCACTGCCCTCCCTTCCACCATCCCCCTCACCCTGCTGATCCCCTTCTCCCCCACTTTCCTGTATTATAAGATAGGTTTTCATACTAAAATGAGTGTGCATTTTATTCCTTCCTTTAGTCGAATGTGATGAGAGTAAACTTCATGTTTTTCTGTCACCTCCCCTCTTTTTCCCTCCACTAGAAAGTCTCCTGCCTGCCTCTTCTATGAGAGATAATTTGCCCCATTCCATTTCTCTCTCACTGCTTCATTTTTAAAAACACGATCCCATCCTAATCAATTCACTCTGTGCTCTCTGTCTGTGTGTGCGTGCATGTGTGTACGTGTGTGTGTGTGTGTGTGTGTGTGTGTAATCCCATCAACTACCTAGATACTGAAAAGTTTCAAGAGTTACAAATATTGTCATTCCATGTAGGAATGTAAATAGTTAACTTTAGTAAGTCCCTTATGACTTCTCTTTACTGTTTACTTTTTCATGCTTCTTCTCATTCTTGTGCTTGAAAGTCAAATTTTCTTTTCAGCTCTGGTCTTTTCATCAAGAATGCTTGAAAGTCCTCTGTTTCATTGAAAGACCATATTTTCCCCTGAAGTATTATACTCATATTTGCTGGGTAGGTGATCTTGGTTTGAGTCCTAGTTCCTTTGACTTCTGGAATATCATATTCCACACCCTTCGATCCCTTAACGTAGAAGCTGCTAGATCATGAGTTATCCTGATTGTATTTCCACAATACTGGAATTGTTTCTTTCTAGCTCCTTGCAATATTTTCTCCTTGACCTGGGAATTCTAGAATTTGGCCACAATATTCCTAGGAGTTTCTCTCTTTGGATCTCTTTCAGGAGGGGATTGGTGGATTCCTTCAATACTTATTTTGCCCTCTGGTTCTAGAATCTCAGGGCAGTTTTCCTTGATAATTTCTTGAAAGATGATGTATAGGCTCTTTTTTTGATCATGGCTTTCAGGTAGTCCCATAATTTTTAAATTGTCTCTCCTGGATCTATTTTCCAGGTCAGTTGTTTTTCCCATGAGATATTTCACATTCTCTTCCATTTTTTCATTCTTTTGGTTTTGTTTTGTGATTTCTTGGTTTCTCATGAAGTCATTAGCCTCCATTTGTTTCATTCTAATTTTGAAAGCACTATTTTCTTCAGTGAGCTTTTGAACCTCCTTTTCCATTTAGCTAATTATGCTTTTGAAAGCATTCTTCTCCTCATTGGCTTTTTGAACCTCTTTTGCCAATTGAGTTAGTCTATCTTTCAAGGTGTTATTTTCTTCAGCATTTTTTGGGTCTCCTTCAGCAAGGTGTTGACCTGCTTTTCATGCTTTTCTTGCAACTCTCTCATTTCTCTTCCCAGTTTTTCCTCTACCTCGCTAACTTGCTTTTCAAAATCCTTTTTGAGCTCTTCCATGGCCTGAGCCCACTGAATTATTTATTTTGGATGTCTGGGATACAGAAGCCTTGACTTCTATGTCTTTCCCTGATGGTAAGCATTGTTCTTCCTCATCAGAAAGGAAGGGAGGAAATATCTGTTCACCAAGAAAGTAACCTTCTATGGTCTTATTTTTTTCCCTTTTCTGGGCATTTTCCCAGCCAGTTACTTGACTTCTGAGATTCCTTTCCACACCCACCTCGCCTACAGATCTGCCCAACTGGTGCTTGGGGACTGAGATTCAAATGCTGCTTCCCAGCCTCAGGGCTTTCAGTGGGGGTAGGACTGCTAGTCAGTGTGAGATTAAGTTCAGCTGCTCAAGTCGGGGCAGGGCCACCACACGGGGCTCAGATCCCTCAGGGGGTGTATGTGGAGACCTTCAACAATGCCTCAGAGCTCCTGCCTGCTTTAGGAGCCCCTGTCCACTGCTGACTCTGCTGCTGCTTCCCGAGGGGGCCTGAGTTATGGAGACGCCCTGCTCCCCTCTTGCCCAGCCAAACAGACTCTCTCACTGACCTTTGAGCCTATGGGTGGAGGGACCTGCGCCTGCTCGGCCGCTGGAGATTCTGTCCCTGAAGCCTGCTCAGACCTGCTCCTTTTGGTGCCGCGCGACCGAGGCAGGGCTGGGCTCTGCTCTGGGTCCGGTGCACGACGGACCTTTGGTGTCGGTTTTTCAGGTCTCTCTGGAACAGAAATCTCCTCCACTCCATTGTTCTGTGGCTTCTGCTGCTCCAGAATTTGTTGGGAGTTCTTCTTTACAGATATTTTATGGGCTGTGGGTTAGGAGCTAGCATATGTGAATCTTTCTACTTTGCCATCTTGGCTTCTCCCCTCCCCACTCCAGTATCTTTCAAAAGAAAATCCCAAATGGGGTCACAAAATACTGGACATGACTCAAACAAATGAAAAACAATAATCCATTTGATAGAAACTATCTTTTGAGAATTAACTAATTACATGAGATAAAGCAACCCTTTCACAGATCCATTTACAAATATGTCCAATGATGAAGAAAAGAAGTATGTAAAGGTTTGAATGTCTAGAAAACTTAGAGGCTCTTTTTCAAATCAGAGTATTTGATTTCAATCTTTCCTTTATGCCTATCATACCATCTTATAATAGACTTTTCCTGAATTGAAGGTCTGACCATGTTATTCCCTAGTCATGATTCCCTATTGCCTCTAAGATCAAATTATAAGCAAACGGATATTTACCTATTAAAGGTCTTCACAACCTTGTCACTTTCTATATTCCCAGTCTAATAAAATTCCCTCAACATATTCTACAGTATGGTTATAAGGGCATATTTCCTCTTTCTCACACCTGATGCTTGATTTTCTCTTCTCCATGACTTTGTACTATCGGTCCCTTATGACTAAAATGTTCTTGACATGACCCACTAAGAAATTATGGCTTCTTTCAATATAGCTTTAAACATCACCTTTTGTAAGGGGTCTTTTCTTACTGTCATATCCCCCAAAACTCTCTCATTAGAATATAAGTTCCTTAAAAATAGGGACTGCTTTTGCTTTTTTTTTGTAATGCTAACACTTACCACAAATGCCTGGCACATAACAAGTGCCATATTCATTTAAGAAGAATGTAAATTTCTTATAAAGGCAGTGCTTATACCAGCTATTTTTTTCTTACAAGTTTATATGCCTAGTGCTAATGCTGTGTACATAGCATAAACTACATAAGCATAAATGCTTACTGATCACTTCTTCCCTTCATACCAGGTTTTTGTTTTTTCTTTTTCAAAGCTGAAATTTCAATTAGGGGTGTAGAAAATAACTGTTGCATAAGAACTAAAGGTACTGTTAAAATATAAAAAGCAAAATGCACTCAGAATGAATAAAAACATCTTTAGAATTGATTTGCTCTAAATATCATAGTATGAAAAGAAATAAACAGTAAAACCCTAAAGCATTTAACAATGAACACAGAAAATCAAAAATTATACTCTGGTAAAGAGATTAAACCATATTATAAATTTATAAATGGTTAGGTTGATTTTTAAAAGTTATGTTATAGTGGTTTCTGGAAAAAACTTCATTAGAAAACTATTTGATTCTTCGTATTAAAAGGACTTACTGAAAATTGAAAGGAATAACAACAAAAAAGAAATAGTATAAAACCTTCAAAGGAATGAGTTCCATGAGGAGAGAATATTCAATTTTGAGAGGCAAGAACAACATCCTCTAAAAAAGGAAATAGCTACTAATTCCAGAAGATGGAAAATATCAGCTTCTTTGCATTGCAAAAGTAATCTACAATCATATTTTTCCAGTTTGTCCACTCCAGGTTTCCTTTCATCACATAAAGATCAAAGTAAATTAGTAAACTGCTTTGAGTTCCTTTGAGAACACATATTACAGTAATCAATGATGATGTAAATGTTAATAAATAATAAAAATGATTATTTTCAGAGTGCATACTGATCATTAACGAAGAGAATATAATGTCTTATAATTATCATAATACTACTCAGAGCTCTCCTTCAAAATATAATTCTACAATAATTGGAATAGAATAAGGAATGATGAATTCATGGTCATTCAACCTATTCAATATGGGTTAGAACTTACCAGCAAAGAAAAGGCTGTATTCCTTAAGTTCTAGATTATAAAGATACCAAAAATTCTATGTCAACAAAGTAATTTGAAAAAACTTTTATGAAGATACCTTCTAAAAAATGGCAAGAAATAACAAGCTATCAACAATCTTTTTATATGCACATAACCATTTAGTAGAATGAATTCCATCTATTATATCAGTCATGAATTGACTGCATAATGACATAATAATGAGAATGAATGTCTTTCTCCGCATCTCACAATAATAATTTAGAAATCACTCTAAAGTTATCAATAATGTAGGAAAGCCTTCTTTATTAGGTCAAGGGCAACATTTGTTTGCCTTACTTAAAGATCATTAAAATACATCCTTAATCATAACACGTGGTTCATTACAAATAAAATTGCCTTTGGTTCAATAAAACTAATTAAATGTAAATGGTATTGTTTACTGCTGTATGGATCTTTTGATATAAATCAGCAAGTCACAGTTTATTGAAAATTACTGTGACCTCATTGCACTTAATAAATTTGCTTGATCACACAAACCAGGAACAAATTTCCAGACTATTTACAGTTCCTGAAATACTCTGTATCTTCCCCATATGACTATGAAGCCACAAGAAACCTAACCTGGTGTTACAAGACTTGCAATGTAACTACATTTAACTGACTTGTTGAAATTTTAATTCTCTGATCACATTAAGTGGAAGGAAGACAACAAAATCTGTACCGATTATCTTTGGTAGTATCATCTCTTCCTTAAGAAAAGCAATGAAGGTTTGCAGGATTATTTATTCTGGGTGTCACAGTAGATAAGGTTACAATACTAAACTGATGGTGAGACTGACAGCTCATGACAACATCAGATACCTACAATCCATTAGAATAGATAGATATAGAAATCAAAATGAATTACAATTATGGACAGCACAAGCACCTCAAAGAAAGACCAAATAGTCTCATCTATTTTCATAATCAAATTATAGCTTTCTTCTCCACTTAAAAAAAAAAAACCCTATGTATATATGTGTCAAATTATGTGAAACAAAAACCTTCAACTCTAGCAAGGGTTTCTAAATACTGGTAAATGATCTTTACTAAAAATATCCTTTTTATAGACAAGTTTCAAATATCAAAATGTTTTCAAATGGTATGTAGGTGTTTTGAGCAATTCTTCATACTAACAGTATAAAGCATGAACTCTGAAAATGTGATAATATATGGGTTAAGTGTAAAGTTACAAACACTGGGAGAGCTAGTTCCTATCTCAGGCTTTACAAAAATCTACCTATATGATTTGGGGCATAATGCTTTCACTGTGAAACTCAAACTTCTGATTTGTAAAATAAAACAAGTGGATGAGATGAGTCATAGGGTTCCTCACACTTTTAATATAACACAATTCTACATGTCACAACTTCATAATATTACCTTCTACCAAGACATATGACTTTTATAAATACAGAAAATGTCTACCTTGATTCAAAGCACACTAAAATAATAAATGCCAGAAAGTTTTTAGAAAATATCCTCCATGAGTTAATGTTATTATAATTCTGATTTTATTACAACACTTAGAAAATTTAAAAAAAAAAACACCAAAAACTATATACATTCAAACATTTATTCCAGGCTTTAAAAACCCATAATTATTTTAAAGGCAGGCCAGCAGGTGGCATTCAAGAATTATTATGTTAGATTTTGAGTTTATTATTTTCCACAGATTTAAGATTTCGAGAAAATATTTTGAAAACTCTATATATTTTACAAGATGCTATTTTCTTTATAAAAATGAAACTGGTGCAATATTCAAATGGGTAAGCATATTCAAAAGCTATAGAAGGAAAATTAAGTGATCTTTCAGTATTTCTGCTAGTTCCCTAATTCTGTGAATACAATTTCAATATCTAAATTGTTTCATTTTGCCATAACAAATTAAAGAAGTGTATGACAATTCAGAATCACAAGTATTTAAATTACAGATAGGGTTAAATAATTATTTAAAATCAAACTAGTTTTTGATACCATTTTTGAAAATGCAATGGAATTATAAACAATCCAAGCAGTCTAAATATAAGTTCCAGGCACAAATGACAAAAATTTTACAAAGTAAAACTATGCTTATTATGAAAGCATAAACCTAGTACCAAATGTGACTGCCTTACAGCAATATAAGGCAAAAATATTTCCAAGCAGTTAACACATAAGGCATTTGAATATAACACATCAATTTTGAAAATGTTATATAGAGAAAATATCAGCTTCTAAAATGGCTGCTTAATTGCTAAAATAATGAAATATTGAACAAAACATTTTAAAAATCTTTTGTAAACATTGGCAGAAGCTAGGATCCTATGGATCATTTGCCAATCTTAAAAAAAAAAATTCAGATTCCAGGAGGCATGGACAGCACTCAGCACAACCCGGAGAGCATGCAGCACAGCCCAGGAAGCACAGAGCACAGCCCAACGTGGCAGGGACAGGACCCTGAACAGACTTCAGGGAGCCACCAGAAGCAGCAGTTCCCAGATTGCTCAACCCACAAACCCCACAGACAGCTTCAAAGGTCAGTGGAAGGCTCAGTCACCCAGGAGAGAGAAGGGCAGTCTGGACCCCAGTAGTAGCCACTGCAGCTACAGCTTCCTTTTTTGAAGCCCTCTTCCTAGAGCCCCTAGGGGAATTGAGCTGCTGCTGTGAATCTCAACCCTGAGCTGGGCGCTAACAAAAACTCAAAAGTCAAGTAACTAGCTGGGAAAATGCCCAGAAAAGAGCATTTAAAAGAATAGAATGACAGAAGGTTACTTTCTTGGTGAGCAGGTACTTTCTTCCATCCTTTTGGATGAGAAGGAACAATTCAGTCTTCAGAGCAAGACCTAAGCTTCTGCATGCAAAACCTCCAAAATAAACATGCAATGCTCTCAGGCCATGGAAGAGCTCAAAAAGGATTTTGAAAATCAAGTAAGAGAGGTGGAGGAAAAATTGGGAAGAGAAATGAGAGCACTGCAGAAAAGCAAGTCAACAGCTTGCTAAAGGGGACCCAAAAAAATGCTGAAGAAATTAAGACCTTAAAAAATAGACTAATTCAAATGGCAAAAGAGGCCCAAAAAGTCAATGAAAAGAAGAATGCTTTAAAGAACAGAATGAGCCAAATGGAAAAGGAGGTTCAAAAGCTCACTGAAGAAAATAGTTCTTTCAAAATTGGAACAGAGCAGATGGAAGCTAATGACTTTATGAGAAACCAAGAAATTACAAAACAAAACCAAAAGAATGAAAAAAATAGAAGATAATGTGAAATATCTCATTGGAAAAACTCTGGTTCTAGAATCTCAGGGCAGTTTTCCTTGATAATTTCATGAAAGATGATGTCTAGGCTCTTTTTTTGATCATGGCTTTCAGGTAGTCCCATAATTTTTAAATTGTCTCTCCTGGATCTATTTTCCAGGTCAGTTGTTTATTCAAATGGCATAGCAAGAACACTGGTTACAAGGCAATTTCCCCAAAACCAGAGAAGCCTTCCCCCACAAAAAATATCACAGATTGTATTAGGGAAATAGTGGGGGTATATATGTATGGCATATACACTGTCATGCTACAGCTGCAGAAATTTGATGTTCTTTTTTCACCCGGAGGATCTTCATGAAGTTTGCCAAAAGGCATCACACTGGTGATGGATGAGTCATTCTGGTGTTCAGATGGACATGGATCTTCATTAGACTGGTGAGTCTACTGGAAAGGTCAAGTGGGTCTGGGCTGGCTTTTGTTGATGTGGACAAGGAATATTGCTCAGATGCTAAATTGGATGTGGTCATTTAGCTGTTGGTCTATTGTTAAAACTAATCTAGGTAGAGCACTCAGGTTTCTGAGCTCTTCTCAGGGACTAGCATCTCTCTTACATAAGTCAACACTTTAGATTCTGTACTCACTCTCCAATGGGTAACTACAGTCTTTTTCCACTTTCAGTCACTGGCTAGGGCTGGGTGATACTTTACTGGAAGCTCTCTTTAACTGAAGTGCTATGGTATACTTTAAGCTAGGGCAAACAACTTTAACCTAGGATTAGCAAGTTGTTCCCTTTTGATTCTTTCAGAGCTCTGAGGTTTGTCAATATTACAAAAGTTGCAGGACAGGTCTATCTTCTCCTGTGCCCCCATTAGATTGTAAGCTCCTTGAGGGTAAGAATTGTCTTTTCCTTATTTGTATCCCTACTGCTTAGCACAGTGCCTGGCACATAGCAGGCACTTAATAAATGTTATTAAAATGGTAATCTGGTCTGAATTTCAGATTCATCTAATAAAGGGCACACAAATTTTCCCAGACATATGATCACCACAGGCAACAAGGTGACAAAACAGAGACCCTATAGTCTAACAAGCTGAAAACTAGCCTAATTTCCTAGTGTACCTCCCACAGGTCAGAGGAGAATTGGGTCAGCTCCACTACAGTTCCATAAAATGGAACTACTGTCCCTTCTAAGGCATCCTCAGAACTATCTCATCTCTTAGGTTTCTCTATACCTCCTGTTAGCAGTGAATGTCACTTTCCCATAGAAATGCTCTTCTCTACAAGTCTACTGAGTCCTTATGTCTCTACATGGGGAAATTTTTTATTGATTAATGGGGTTGAATTTGCATCCCAGGCTACATCTTCACTGAGGTATGACTGTGAGCACAGGTAGGCTAAGTATCCTCATTTTCGGACTGGGGAAAAGGGACTTATGAGGCCACCTATACAACCAAGACAGAGGCTGCCCAAAGAGGGGGTGAAGAAAAAAATGTCAATAGCAGGGAGCCAAAGGATACAAACCTTTGTTTTCAGGAAATTATGCTTACAGAATATTTAAGAGGGCCTTAAGATAGAATTTACTGAAAAACATTTAAAAAAAAAAACAGTAGAAATGGCAAGATGTATAGATATTATGAACTATATTAATGAATCCACAATATAACCCTCCTGATGCCATGGGTCCTCTTTGAGAACTAAGGATGAACAAAAAGTAACAGATTTCTTTTTATTTATCAAGGTATATATGACAAAAGAATTGCACTACCTGTCTATCCAATTTTCAACTACTTTTCAAGGCTCATGGCAAACAGCAACTCTTCTGTGAAGCCTGGAGGAGAACAATTTGTTCTAACGGCCATGGAGATGGGGGAAGCAGGTGCTGTGGAGCACTTGGTGCCTGATGAGACATCAAAGATGCCAAGGTCATTCACAGCATCCCTGGCCATCATTTGCATCCTGACTTTTGTCTTGCTACTGGACTGTGATGACTGGAAGAGAAAGTAAGGCTTTTTTCCACCATCTTTTTGAGCAGGGCCATTTTAAAACTTACGTATAGAATTTATTATACACTTTACAAAAAATAAGCAGCATGAAATGAAGATTGATGGTTTCAGAGAAAGTTCTCTTTTGTCTTCTGCTTTGTATATAAAAGCACTTTAGCCAGCATCTAAATTCAGAATTTTAAAATTAAAACATAAGCTGAGGGTAGGAGATGGTTCATGTTCATCTTTTTAACTCCATCGATTAGCACAACACCTAATTTGTGGTAAGCAATTAATTATTTGTTTATTAATTGTGTGTTTTCAAAGATATTTTCTGTATTTAAATATTCATATTCTTTCTAGATTCTTTTACTTGGAATATGATAGATTATTCTATTGTATTTTGTTGAATTATCCTAGAATTCTTGGAATAAGTCCAAATTAGTTATAATGAACAAATTTTTGGATGTACTGCTATAACATTCTTTCAAGGTATTTCTTTAAAATGCTAGAATCAATATTCATGATACTACTATATGATACTTTTTTCTTTACCTTCTATTATTTAGGTATTAAAACTACATTCTTTTCAGAAAACAATTTTAAGAGTGTAATTATTCTCAGTTTTTGAAAATAATTTGCACAGAATAGGTAGTGTTTTAAATGTTGGATGGATTTGTCCTGGAAATTAGTCCAAGTTCAATTTTTGCAATGATATCATGAAGCACTGAAAAATATGTATAATCTTTATGTTCCCACTCAGAAAATATCATGTCTTTTCAGTTCCACATTCTCTAATTTATCTGATTATATATTTTCATTTTTGCTAATATTTCAATTAATTGTATTTTGCTGGGAGAAACAGTATTCTCAATTACGGTGTCATGTCTTTACACAATTCAATAATTTTTTTCTTTAGGAATGCAGATGTTATGCCACTCAGTTCATGTACATTTAAGACTGACACTATGAATTTAATAGCATTATAACAAACTTTTAAGTTTTTTGAAGTCATCAAATGTAGTAAATTTTATTGAGGCCTCGTTCTTTTTCATTCTGTACACATGGATGCTTTTTAGATATATTCTAGAATTAACTGAGTTTTATCATGTCCTTATTCTTTCTATCAGTCTCATTTTATACAACTGCTTAATCTATTTACCAAGTTATGATGGTTAATTGCTTTTTTTCGAACACTTTTCTTTTAGGTTAGTACTTTGATCTTATGAGTGCTTTTCCTCAATACTCTGATGTTAGTTTTTCACAAAGATCTTCTTCTGGCTTTCAGACTTCCATCTGCTGACCTTTTCCAAAGTGCTTTGAATTTACTCGAAATTTTCATTTTTCTGAAATTCTGAGACCCTTCACTAATATACCTTTTTAATCCTAATCATCCATGGTTCCACCTCTTGTTAATATATTTTTAGAATCATCATCTCTTCATCACTTAACCATGGACTTTATAGGAATGTACCACTTGATCCATTATCCCAACCACCTCCACACCATATCAGCAATTTGTCAATGTTTTTTCTATATAAGACATTGATTCACTTATAGAAGTGAATATTATATCAGTTTGACTGTTACACTTTTGTATTTCCTAATCCTCAAATTATTTTAAAAAATTTAGAACATTATGTACTTTTTGTTCCTTAATGCTAATTTGCTCAGTTTTTATTTCTTAAAAAGCTAGAAACATTGAGGATTGAGTATCCGGATGTTAATAATCTGTTCAACTTTATTTTTTTTGGTATATTCTTCCTAAACAGGAATGCTGCAAATACTCCACTTTTGTTGAAGTTGATCTTTAAGTATGGCAAGATGGCATCCTCTCTCTAATCCCATAGGCCAAGAGTGGCATATTGTTTGAACTTGAGTTCTAAGTTTTAGAGGGCTGAAGTGGAATGGGTGTCCTTGCTAATCCTGGCACAAAGACAGTCAGTTCTCTATAGTGGAAATCCACAAGAGTACCTGAGGAAGGGCAAATCAGGCTTGTTCAGAAAGACAGAAAATCAGATTTTCCATGCCAATAGGCAGAAGGACAAAATTTGTGAGTAGATGCAAGGAAGAGCAAGAAAGAGCAAGGTTCTTCCTGCCACCTGCAAGAAAGAATCTTTTTTCATTGAAAATTAAACTCAAATTTAGAGGATGTGTAATTGTGAGCATAAGCTTGGGTTCCTTCTCTTAGGGAATACAGAGCAGCTAAGTAAAACAATGGATATGGCACTAGGCCCAAAGTCACGAAGATACAAGTTCAAATCTGGACAAGACATTACCTGTGTGACACTGGGCAATTCAAACTGTTTACCTCAGTTTCCTCATCTGTAAAATGGGGATAATTCCTACCTCCCAGGGTTGGGAGCATCAAATAAATTAATAATTGTGAAGCACTTCGCACAGTGCTTGGCACATGGTAAGCATTATGTAAAGGTAAGCTATCATGTTGTTGTTATTACTTACACTTCCATTCTATTCTGTAATTTCCTGTGACTAAGGAAGAATTTTGTGAAATTCCTTCCCCTTCATTTTTGAAGGTCTTTCTTCTGGTTACTTGCAAAATTTGTTGTTACTGAACTTTTAAAAATTATCCTTTACATATGTTAGTATTGGAAGTGTAAGGGTTGTTTTCTGTATTTTGCTACTAGAGTAAGTTATGGTGATATTTTTTTAAAATACATCATCAAAAGTAACTTTGAAAAACAAAACCCCTGTAACAAATAAGTATAGTCAAACAAATTACTAAATTGGCTATGTCAAAAAAAAAGTACATCTCACTCTGAACCATGAGTTCATCACTTCTGTTTGAAAAGGTAGGTAAAAACAGTTCATTGATCCTCAGGCTCACTCTCCAAAACTAAGTATTTCAAAGTTGTTTGTCATTAAAACGTTGTTGCTATTGCATAAACTGTTCTGATTTTGCTCACTTCACTGTATATGAGTTCATACAAGTCATCCAAGGTTTCTCATCCTTTTAAAAAGCATATTATTACTCTAATACATCCAAATATCATAGTTCATTTAAGAGTTCTCAATTGATGGGCACACCTTTTAAGAAAGTTCTTTGGCATCACAAAAAGAAACAACAAAAATTTTAATATTGCTACCTTTTACTTCATCTATATCATCCTTTTCAGTCCTTCAATATTTTTTGTGCTGCTTTATCTATTTATCTCTCTCAGTTTCTTATTCTTTGTGATTCTCTTGAATGTATTTAAATTTCCTACCATTATAATTGTTCTTATTTTTTTTAATTACTGGATTTAGAATTCTAACTTCTGACCTAAATTTCATTTCTACTATCTTAATCGTTATGAAACTTCCTATTGTTGTTCCATGATTTGTGGGGCATCAATAGGATTCTACTTTTCATCAACTTATCATCCTTCATCTTATATATTAACTTTTCTTTACATTGTAATTAACGTTTTTTATGGTTTCTCTTTGAGATTCTGACCAACTTCACTCTATTTTTAGCATGCTATTTCATCTATTTCTGTGCTACAGAGGTATTCAGGCTTTTTCTGCCATGATTCATTACTCACTCTTCAGTTCTGTCCCCTCCTCTGATGCAGAGAAGCTAGACTGCTCATGACTGCAGTTTCTGCACATGGGGGAAATATTAGTGACAAATGGATGAAGTTCCTGCTACCTGTGTACTCTTCAGAGAGAGATATTTGGTACAAGGGTTGTTTGCCCCCAGGTCAGTCTTTTCACCTTGTCTATAGCTCTCAAAACTGCCTAAAAAGATTATATGCACCTCATTTAGCTCCATCCCACCTGCACACACACACTTCAAATGGACAGAGAAGATCCATTTTTGACCATTCTTAAGGAATCAGAGGAATTTATACAAAATCACTGCTAGGGTGGATCTCCAGTCACAAGTCCATGAATTTATTTGTGATCAATGACACGGAGTTTTAGGTGTAGATGCCGAGTTAGTATTAATTAAAGTTCTGCAGATTTAGGAGGATTTAACCTTGTGTGGAGTGAAATCTTCTGTCTTATCAGGTATAATATTAAATACCTGACACATAATCTCTTTCTTTTGAGGTTTATGCTATGAAGATATTTGCAAAGACAATTTCTGAAATCATGTTGATTGTTTCTTTTCAAAATCATTCTCTTAAAGGTATTTTCTAACTACTTACATACTTAAGTAAATCTTTGGTAGATTGCTAGATATTATAAAATTTATTTTAATATGAATTACATTTTTATTATTTCCAATTTGACTTTGTTAGTGCCATATGTAAATCTTGATAATTTAAGAAGCACTTTCTAGTTCAGTTAGTCAATAGTTGCTACTATGTGTCAGGCTTAATGACTGAAACACAAAGGCAGAAGACAGTCACTAGTATCAAGGAGTTCATAGTCTAATGGAACAGACCATATGCAAACAACTATGTACATGCAAAATCTACAGAAGATAAACTGGAAATAATTGAAAGAGGGAAGGCACTAGAATTAAGGGGGACTAGAAAAGGCTTCCTGTAAAAGGTTAACTTTAACCAGACTGTGAAGGAAGCTAGAAGACAGAAATAAAGACTGAGAGCATTTCAGGCATGTCAGACAGCCAGAGAAAATGTCTAGAGAGAAGATATCGAGTGTCTTGTATGAGGAAGAGCAAGGAACTCAGTATCACTGGATTAAAAATTACGTGGCAGCTTATAAGAAAACTTAAAAGGTGAGGGCTATGCAGATTATGAAAGACTCTGAAAGCCAAACACAAGGTTTGATATTTGGTAGTGAAGGTGATAAAAGAACTTCTAAAATTTTCTGAGTAAAAGGATAACATGGTCAGATATGGGCATTAGGAATATCACTTTGAGAGACAGCAGAGGATAGAATGAGTGGGGAGAGACTTGTAACAAGGACAGTAACCATAAGACTACTGGAATAGTCCAAGTTTCAAGTGATAAGGGATTATACCAGGGAGGTAACAGGGTCAGAAAAGGGAAGAATATCAGTGATGTTATGAAAGTAAAACTGACAGGCCTAGGAAGCAGATTCAATATGAGGTATGAGGAGAAAAGAGCAAGGAGAACACTTGGATTTTGAGCCTGGATCACTGGGAGGATGGTGGTAACCCTTAGAAGTAATAGGGAAGTGAGGAAGATGGGAAAGTTTGGGGTGAAAGATAATGAGTTCATACCAGCAGAATTACCAGAATAGTTAGATGGGGTGAAAAAAATGAAGGATCAGAGAAGCTGAAGTTGGGCTCCAGAAGCCCAACCCCAACAGCGCCATCCCTACCGAGGAAGCGGTTCCCAACTTACTACATGTGGAGACCCTGTGGGCGTCAACCACAATTTTCCAACCCTCCCGTGTAAAGAGAAGTAATGGAGGGTGATGACAACCAGGGTGTAGGAGAACAAGGTAGACCAGTGAGACAGAATGTGTATCAGGGTTACAGGCCATGATTCTGCAGGAGCCCTCCTCATCAAATGCAGCTTAGAGAGGAAGGTAACGAAGAAGACAAAGAGAACCAAGGAGATGAGACCTCAACGTCAGTACTGCTGTAACTTCAATTACTGATGCAGATGCCTAGAGAACTCTAAACCACAAGATGGCAAAGAGACAAAAGCAGCCGAACCACCAGCTGAGAATATGTCTGCTAGCTGAGGTTGAGTAGGGTGGGGCTGAGTAAATGGCAGCTTACCATCTCTACCATCATCCAGTTTAGTCATCATACACGAAGAAAGAATATGAAATTCCAGCAATAACAAGAAATGAACAAAAGATTTGGAACAGAAGACCTAAGTGCTTGCTTTTTGCTGTTGATCAGATAACTAGAACTCTTTGCATTAATCTATGCAGCATGGGGTTTTTATTATTTTTACCTAAGGAAGTCTCTTTTGGGGAATGACAAATGTTTTTTAAAAAGCCTGGTTTTCTCAATACACCTTTAAAGATTTTTAAATTGTTTGATATCTGGTCAAGCTGAGATTTTTAAGAACCTCATTTTTAATTTGCATAAAAGTACACCTGATTTTTTCAAAAATCCACAAACTGCAAGCACCTGTTACTAAAAGTCTTTAAATAATAATGTAAAAAAAAAGATAATGAGTTCAATTTTGGGAAGTACATCTCTGAGTCTGAGATGTCCAATGGGCAGCTGAAGATGTGAGAGTGGAGATCAGCAGGAAGGTTATAGTCTGATAAATTGACTTCAGGATCATCAGTATACAGATGAGGTCAACAAGAGAAGAGAAGATAGCCAAGGATAAAGCCCTATGGGACATAAATAGTTAGCAGGCAAGACTAAGAAAGCAGATATCCTTGCTTTATTCATTCATTTACTATGAAAGCTTTGAGTGTATCCCTATTGCATATGATGCTTAGTTTTGGCTTCAGATACTTTTTATGATATTTTTTAAAAGGTTCCTCTATATTTTGTAGGATTTTTAGCACAAATTAGTATTGTACATTGTATAAGGTTTTCTCCGCCTCTACTGAGATAATGATTTGGCTATAGATGCTTTTGTTCTTAATAATTAAATATGCTGACATTATCCAAATATTGAACTATCTTTGCAACCCTAGTATAAAATCAATTTGGTCATAATTAATTACTTCCTGGATGAATCTCAGTAGTCTGAATTTTTAGCATTTTTGAATTTATCTTCATTAATGATTCTAGTCTAGATTTGTCCTTTTCTGCTTTATCATTTCCTGGATGTGAAAGATTTTTTAAAAAAATTTAATTAATTAATTTATTTTTAATTTTCAATATTCACTTCCGTAAGTTTTTGAGTTCTAAATTTTCTTCCCTTCTCTCCCCTTTCTCCATTCTCTTCTTCCTCCCCAAGATGGTGTGCAGTCTGAGATAGGCTTTACATATACACTCACATGAAACATATTTTCACATTAGTCATGTTGTAAAAAAAAAGAATCAATGGGAGAAACCATGACAAAGAAGAAAACAACAAAAAAAGAGAGAACAAATAGTATACTTTGGTCTTCATTCAGATTCCTTAGTTCTATTTGTGTATGTGGACAGGATTTTCCATCAGGAGTCTTTTGGAGTTGTCTTAGATCTTTACATTGCTAAGAGGAGCTGAGTCTATCAAAGTTAGTCATTGCATAATGTGGCAGTTACTGGGTACAATGTTCTGGTTCTGCTCACTTCATCAGCATCAGTTCATATACGTCTCTCCAGCTTTTTTTGAAGTCTGCATGCTCATCATTTCTTATAACAGCATTCCATTTCATTCCATTCCATTCATACATCACAACTTGTTCAGCCATTCCCCAATAGATGGGTATGCCTTCAATCTTTAATTCTTGGCCATCACAAAAAGAGCTGCTATAAATATATTTGTACACATGAGTTCTTTTCCCATTTTTATGATCTCTTTGGAATACAGATCTAGAAGTAGTAGTGCTAAGTTAAAGGGTTTGCACAGTTTTACAGCCCTTTGGGCATAGTTCCAAATTGTTCTCCATAATGGCTGGATCAGTTCACAACTCCACCAACAATGCACTGGTGTTCCAATTTCCCACATCTCCAGCATTTATCATTTTCCTGTGTTGTCATGTTGGTCAATCTGATAGGTGTGATGTGGTACCTCAGAGTTGTTTTGATTTGCATTTCTTTAATCAACAGTGATTTAGAGCACTTTTCATAAGACTATACACAGCTTTAATTTCTTCATCTGAAGGCTGCATGTTCATTATCTTTTGACCATTTCTCAATTGGGGAATAGAACAGAATATAGTGCCTACTTTGTCACAAGGCACTCCCCCACCATTATCACATTTGATTCTCAAAGCAACCCTACTAGATAAGTACTAATGCTATTCAAAATTTACAAAGCAAATCCACTTTAAGTGACTTGCCCAAGGTCACACAGTTAGTAAGTATTTAGGTTCAGATTTAAGCTCAGAACTTCCTTACTTCAGGTCCAACACTTTTATCCACTGCACCACCAGCTGCCTTTAAGCATTAAGGATATATTTATCTCATTAAAAAATTTAGGTGCACAAAAATATTTAGAGTAGCTCTTTATGTAGTGGCAAAGAATTGGAAATTTAGGGGATACCCCCTTAATAGGGAAATGGCTGAACAAGTTGTGGTATTTGAATGTAATGGAAAACTATTGTTCTAAAAGAAATGATGAGTAGGCGGACTTCAGAAAAACCTGGATTTATATGGACTGATGTTGAGTGAGGGGAGCAGAACCAGGACAACACAACACAACCCACAATGTGCTATGACTAACTTTGATATAATCTTGGCTCTTCTCAGCAAGACAAGGTTTCAAGAAAACTCCAAAAGACTCATGATGGAAAATGTTATCCACATCCTGAGAAAGAACTGATCTGAATGTAGATCAAAGCATATTTGCTCGCTCTCTCTCTCTCTCTCTCTCTCTCTCTCTCTCTCTCTCTCTCTCTCTCTCTCGTGCTTTCCTTTGTTTCTTCTTTCTCATGGTTCATTCTATTGGCTTTAATTTTCCTTTACATATGTGAAAATGTTTAATGTGAATATCAAATTGCATACCACCTTGGGGAGGGGGGAGAAAATTTAAAACTTTAAAGTTTGTGGAAATGAATACTGTAAACTAAAAATAAATTAATTTTAAAAAAGAAAAGAAAGGACATTTCAAGTAAAAAAACTTGAGGAAAATGTTTTGATTCTCAATTTGAGAATAATTTGAATATTATTGAAAAAAATCTGATAAAATATTCCCATAAATCCAACAGGACTAGGAGCAAGTTTGGTAGTGTTTTTTTTTTTGAGCAGAGTAGAAGGGAAAATTTCCTTTACAATTAATTCTATTTCTTTTTCTCTGAATAGATTACTTATAATCTTGATTTGGTCTTCTATCAATTTGGATATTTACACTTTTGAAGTCTGTTTTTGAATTGCTTTAATGGCTTATTATGCACAGTACATTTTCAAATTTCATTTGCCTTTAATTTCATCTTGATTTTTATTTTTCTCCTATTTTCTTGAATTGATTTTCTGCCATCTTTTTAATTATATTGTCCAAAGGTTTATCAATTGTGTTAATTGTTTTTAAAGAACTGGTTTTTAAGTTTTATTTATCATTTCCATATTTTTTTGTTTCTCTTCTACTTTTTAAATCTTTATTTTTGGTTTGTTAATTTTTAAAAATGCATATTCAGTTCAGTTCTTTTCCATTTAGTTAATGCACATTTGTGGGAATATAATTATTCCCCTGAGGACTGCTTTAGTTGTATCTCATAAATGCTAGTATGTTTTTTCATTGTTAATTTCTTCTTTCACCTAATTCTGTTTTTTTTTCAATTTATTTTTAACACAGTTTATAACACATAAAGCAATTCAAACTTTTGGTCAGGTGATGCATCTTTTTAAAGCATTTACAATACAGACCACAAAAGAATTTTTTTTTAAACATTAACCAACTGAGACACAGATAATATTTATGTTGCTAACTTCACAAGCTCTTGACCTAATTGTCTCCTAAATGTCTTGCTATTACTAAGAATTAAGGGACCCTAAACCAATGTTGTTGGTCTAAAGGCCTATGCCTAATAGCTTAATTTTAGACAACATTGGATATTCCCCTACCCATAATCTATAATTGAATAAATCTGGTATTAAGTTTACAAACCTTTTGACTATAGGAAATTGCCACCAACAGTAAAGACATTGCAGGGATACAATATCTCCCCAACTTCATGTCAACTCCAGGGAGGATTAGATTATCCACTTGCATTAAGTCAGGCTTAAAGTCTGCTAGGTGTCAGTGGGTAAAGTGAGTCAGGAGAATCCCGCCTTAGCCCATGCTGAATAGTCACTCTCCCACACTTCCCTTGAGATCATCTTATACAGTTAATACCAGCATCTCATCAGCTCACTGGCATCATGGATTAGAGGCTCAGATTGTCTTTCTTGCTTCCCATACCTGGAGTTAGACTCAGAAGAACAGTCACTTAATAGTCCCATAGAATCTAAAAATGGCAAGTTCCAATAACCAGGTTCCAAATATGATTATAGTTTCACTTTGTCTGAGGAACATCTTTTGAGGCAAGTCTTAAGTGGCTTACATGTCTTTCTATACATGTTCTAGTTCCAGATTAAATGGCAATCATAAAATCAAATTTACCATTAAAACCTTCACTTTTCCATCAATGCCAAATTTTACCTGAGGTTCTAACCTTCCTCTAGGAAATCTAGACTGAAATTCTTTTCTCCAAACTAAAGATGTCATTGATTTATTCTCAGTAATTAAGTCAGTCTATTGTTTTAATACTAATTGCTTTTACCTCACTTTACATGTCCAATTTTTCTTCCCATCATTCCCCTCCCCCCACTTCCTAATACTTTGCATTCTGATTACTCCTTCCCTCAATATAGCCTCCCCTCCATCACACCCCATCCCTCTCCTATCCCCATCTTCTCTCTTTTCTTGCAGGGCAAGATAAATTTCCATACTCCTATCCCTGTAGTTCTTATTCCCGAATTATATGCAATAAAAATTCTCAACATTCATTTCTAAAACTTTGAATTCCAACTTCTCTCCCCGCCTCCCTCCCCAGCCCCACTGAGAAGGGAAGCAATTCAATACAGACTAAATATGTGTTGTTTTGCAAAAGTCTTCTATAATAATCATGTTGTGTGATACTAATTATATTGGCCTCTGACCTACCCTATCCCCTTTATTTCCCCCCCTACAATTGACCTTGTCCCTTCTTGAAAGTGTTTATTTTTAGTGACTCCCTTCTCCCATTTGCCCTCCCTTCTAACATTCCCCTCGTTCCACTTGTTGCCTCCTCTCCTACTTTCCTGTGGTGTATATAAATTTTCATATCAAATTTAGTGAGCATGTTATTTCCTCCTTCAGCCACATGTGGGGAGAGTAGTTTTAGTTTTCCCCCACCTCCCCTTCTCCCTTATCTCCTCCATTGAATAAGACTTTTCTTATCTTTTTATGAGTTATAGCCTGCCCCACTCCATTACTCCCTTTCTCTTTCCGGAATTTTCCTCCTTCACCCCTTAATTTTTATTTTACTTTTTTGTGTGTATGTGGATATCATCTCTTCTGATATAACACACCCTGTACTCTCTATCTATGTGTATGTGTGTGTGTGTGTGTATGTACACTCTCTCCACCTACCCAAATACTGAGAAAAGATTCAAGAGTTAAAAATATTTTCTTTCCATGTAGTAATGTAAACAATTCAGCTTTAGAGAGTCTTTTATGATTTTTCTTTTTTGTTTGCCTTTTCAAGCTTCTCTTGATTCTTGTCTTGGGAAGTCAAATTTTTAAATACAGATCTGGTCTTTTCCTCAACATGAAATCTTCAAATTCGACTATATTACTGAATGACCATTTTTTCCCTTGAAGTATTATATTCAGATTTGCTGGGGAGGTGATTGTTGGATTCACTTCCAGTTCCTTTGACTTCTGAAATATCCCATTCCAAGCCCTTCGATCCCTTAATTGCTGAAGCTGCCAGATCCTGTGTTATCCTGATTGTATTTCCACAGTACTCAAATTGTTTCTTTCTAGCTGCTTGCAGTATTTTCTCCTTGATCCGGGAAATCTGAAATTTGGCCACAACATTCCTAGGAGTTTCTCTCTTTGGGTTTCTTTCAGGAGATGATCGATGAATTCTTTCAATATCCATTTTGCCCTCTGATTCTATAACATCAGAGTAGTTTTCCTTGATAATTTCATGGAAGATAATGTCTAAGCTCTTTATTTGATCATGGCTTTCAGGTAGTTCAATTATTTTTAAATTATTTCTTCTGGATCTATTTTCCAAGTCAGTTGTTTTGCCAATGAGTTCTTTCACCTCATCTTCTATTAAATTTTTGGTTTTGTTTACTAACTTCTTGGTTCAACTCATAGTCATTCGTTTCCCTGGACTCAATTCTCTCTTTCAACGAATTATTTTGTTCAGTGAGCTTTTGAACCTTCTCTTCTATTTTGGCTACTTCTGCTTTTTAAAACCTCCTTCTCCTCGTTGGCATTTTGGACCTCTTTTTCCAATTGAGTTAGCCTCTTTATAAAGCTGTTATTTTCCTCAGCATTTTTTTGGTTTTCCTTTAATGAGCTGCTAACTTGTTTTTTAAGGTCTTCTATTGCCTGAGCCAAGTTTAAGTCCCCTTGGGAGGCAGGGGCCTTGACTTCCTCTGACAGTATGCCTTGTTCTTCCTCATCCGAAAGGATAGGGGGAGACACTTCTTCCCCAAGAAAGTAACCTTCTATGGTTTTATTTTTTTTTCCCTTTTCTGGGCATTTTCCCAACCAGTTACTTGACTTCTGAGTTTTCTCTCCACACCCACCTCGCCTCCAGTTCCACCCAGACAGCTCTTGGGGACTGAGATTCAAATGCTGTTCCCAAGCCTGCGGGGCTTTCGGCGGGGGTGGGGCTGCTATTCAGTGTGAGATTAAGATCAGCCAGGGCCGCTACACAGGGCTTAATTCCCTGGCCTTGGGGGGGGGGGGGTTATGCAGAGACCTTCAATAATGGATGTGGGCCATTGTCTGCTTTGGGAGCCCCTGCATACTGCCGCCTCCTGAGGGGGTCTGAGTTATTGGGACACCCTGCTCCCATCTTGGCCAGCTGAAAAGACTGTCTCACTGACCTTTGGCACCTGTGGGTTGAGGGACCTGCACTGCTGCTGGAGATTCTGTCCCTGAAGCCTGCTCCAATCTGCTCCTCTCGGTGGCATGGCCAAGGCAGGGCTAGGCTCAGCTCCCTGTCCGGTGCATGACAGACCTTTCCCATTGGTTTTTCAGGTCTCTCTGGAACAGAAATCTCTTCCACTCCATTGTTCTGTGGCTTCTGCTGCTCTAGAATTTGTTGAGAGTTCTTTATGGGCTGTGGGGTAGGAGCTAAGCGTCTATGTATCTTTCTACTCCACCATCTTGGCTCCTCCCCGCTTTCACCTAATTCTTAATTATTTCTATGGTTTATTCTTTGACCTATCTATAAAGGATTTTTTTTTTTACTATTTCTGCCTCTATTATAAAAAATTTATTTGTAAAATCTATGTGCCCTAATATATGGTTAGGCTTTGGTAAAGGTCTATTTGTATATGTACATTCTTTAGGAATTCCATTTCACAGATGTCCTAAGTTTTATAATTCTAGTTTTTCGAGGAATGTGTTCAATTCCATATTTTCTATTCTGTTTATCTGGCTGTTAAGATTTATAAAAAATTGAGGGTAAGACATTGAAATTGATTGCCACTACTAGATTACTGACTATGTTTATAATAAGGCTACTCTTTCCTTTATGAATTTAGATGCTAAAGAATTTGGAGAATATACATTTAATACCGACGATAGGTTTGTCTATGATTCTTTTCAACACAATGTAGTTTCCTTGTTTTCCTCTTTTAGATGTCCTTTTGGCTTTCTCTGATAGCATGATGGCAACATTTGCTTTTTGTGGATTTAATTAATGCACAGTAAATTTTTTCCAGTCTCTCAATTTTATGTTGTATACGTCTTTGTATTTTAGGTGTGCTTCTTCTAAGGAACAGATTGTGGAGTTTTGTTTTCTTACTCATTTTGTCATTTTTGTTTATTTTATTGGATCAATTCATTTATATTTGAAGGCAACTAGGTAGTGGTGAACAAAGCACTGGATCTGCAATTAAGAAGACTTGAGTTCAAACCAAGCCTCAGACATTTAGGAGATGTGAGACCTTGGACAAGTCACTTAATTTCTATTTACCTCAGTTTCCTCCACTACAACAATGGGGATAATAACAGCACATACCTTCCAAGGTTGCCATGAGGATCAAATGAAATAGTATTTCTAAAAAAGCTTAGCACAGCACCTTATAAAGTATCTGGCACAAAGGAGGCACTAAATAAATGCTATTCCTTTCTCTTCCCCATTCCTATTTAAAATTATGTTGGGTCTGTGTTCTCCTCTGTTTAACTCTAAAACCATTTTTGTTTCTTAAATAGAATGTCCTCCTCAATCTCCATTTCCTCTGTGAACACAATGCTATGTTTTTTCAGTTATTTTAGCTAAAACTACTTAAGGTAACTTTCCACTGGCTCTCTTTTCCTCACACTTAAGAAATCTTTCCACGTCTGTTGCTTTGTTCTTTTCCTAGTTTCAGTTTCACTACAATTATTAGTCCCTGCTTCTTTCCTCCTTTTATCTAGCTTACTAATTTTTCGCTTTTTTCCCCTCAGCTAACTAGTTAAATAAAATTCTCTGTCCTCTCCTCCTCCTTGACCTAGTTGTCTTTGCTAGTTTTAAATTTTCTTTTTGTTGCTTTTTCTAAAAATGATTTGATCCCCTCATTCTCTTCATTATTTGTTTTCCCTTTCTGTCTATTCTAGACTTTTATTCTATGATTAGTAAAGACTTATTTATTCCTTCTTTAGTCTATGAATCAGAGAATTAAAACTTCTAAGTACCTATGTTGGGTTCTCTCTTCTGAACAGTTACTCTATGTTCTTGCTTTGTAGATATTGTCCCTAGTCCCCTATACCCAGCCCCCCGCTTTTTTTTTTTTTAACACTTCTCTATCATATTTAGGAGCTGGTGTTTTCTTAAAGAAATGAATAGAACATCAGCCCTGGAGTCAGAAGGACCTGAGTTCAAATCCAAAGTAAGACACCTGAAAATTCTGAACCCCAACTGTGGAAGGATGGAAGGAAGGAAGGAAGGGAGGGAGGGAGGGAGCAAGGGAGGAAGGAAGGAAAAGAGAAAAAAGAAGCAAGAAATAATTTAAAGAAAAGAATTTTCAGTCATCTACAGGCCATGCCAATGTGGTGTGTGCAGTAAATTAAGTGCTGCTGGGCAATGGTGCTGGGAAAATCTGAGTTCAAACTTGGGCCTCAAATACTTGTAAGTCGTGTGACCCTGGCCAAGCACCTCTACCCCCAAGTTTTGGTTTCCTAATCTGTAAAATAAAAAAAAAAAAAAAAGGTAGGTACAACAGTACCTACCTCCTAAGATCAAGGAAAAAATACTATTTGTAAAGCAACCTGTAAATCTTAAAATACTATATAAATTCTAGCTATTATTATAATTTAGAATAATAATTCTACCAAAAGTAATTTACAGTTTTTGATTTAGCCCAATGAAATTATCAAAGGAATACATTACAGAACATTAAAAAACAAGATTTCCTTGAAATAATAAAAGATCTAGAATATTAAGGGAAATAGGGAAATAGATAGGTATGAAGGAGGAATAGTACTTCCAGACCTCAATTTATATTATAAAGCAGCAGTAATAAAAATTATCTGCAATTGATTAAAAAATAGAGAATTGAATCAACTGAACAGACTAGACAAGGGAGAAATAAGGAACCATGCAACTTAATAATCCAGTGTTCAATAAATCAGAAAAATATAAACTACTTATGTTAAAACTCACTATTAGACAAAAAGAGCTGGGAAACCTGAAAAGCAGTTTGGCAGAAATTAGGCTTAGACTAACACAATTCAGTTTATTCTGCAATACATTCAAAATGGACAGGACACCTTGATATTAAAGATACTATTAAAAAGTAGAAGAGAAACAAATCATTTACCTTTCAAACCTATGAGCAGAAGAGCTACTCCTGACCAAAGAAGGAGTATAAGCAACTACAGAAGATAAAAGACATTACCTTTGATTCCATGAAACTGAAAAGCTTATACAGAATCAAAATTAATGTACCTAAAAAGGGAAGTGATTAAATGAGGGGAAAAAATCTTTTTATGAAATTTCTGATTAGGGTTTCATATCCAAGATATGTTGTAAACAAACAAAAGATGTAAATATATACATATACAAACACATATACCCATATATACGTAAACACATGTGTGTATGTATGTGCATATGCATACATTTATGTATCAGTAAATTATCATAGAGTATATTAATACATTTACAATACATTTAATACTGTTTTGTGCTTATATAAATTGTGTTAATATAATATATAATTCCATAGATTGTACATATCCAAATAAATTATATATATATATATATATATATATATATATATATATATATATATATATATATATACAAACCAAAAGCCCCACTCCCTAATAAGTAGTCCAAGAATATAAACACACATTTCTCGAAAGAACTACAAACTATATGAGAGGATGTTCCAAATCACTAATAAGTGAAATGCAAATCAAAACAAAAATTTGTCTCATACCCTGCTAACTGGAAAAGAGAAAAAAGATAGAGATAATTTTAAGTTAAGTAACATAACTGAGACAATCCCAGGTCATTGAATAGTTAGCAAAAGGAATTTTATGGTGAAAATGATAGATATATCTGATAGATATTTATCAGTGATTGGCACTGAGGATACCTCAAATTGATCGGGCAAGTAAAGCTCTCTTGCTTGAATTACCCCACATCATTTTCCACCAGTCAAGCATCTGAAAACTCCTTGTGGTTACTTTGTACTCAAGTATCTGAAGTGATATTACTGGACACACTCTTTAATCACCTGAAAAAATTGTCTTAAGGATGGCTTCAATACTTCAAAACTAACTTAACCTATATATAAGAAGAGGTGAAGATACTGCTCCTACCACAGGTACAAATTTTGAAAATCATTCAATCCCAAACTCTTCAGTTGCAAATGTAGAAACAATTTAGAAGAAAATGATACTTCATCAAGGTCACACAGTTTGTGCCAGAACTAGGAAGAGAAACCAAGTATTCAGATTAGATCTAGTACTCCTCTTCACATGGGAGCCTTAGTATAATCACATAAAGGAGGACAGAAGCCTACTATTGTATCACAGCAATGAAGAAATATGCATTCTATACTTAACTGTATTACTTTTACCTCTAATAAAAATAAATTTTTGATTGATTATATAAATAACTCAAATGCAAACTCCTTATTAAAGAAATTATCATATATTACCAAATATGTATGACCTGAAAAGAAATTAGGCCAGTAATGAAAGGACAAATGATAAGCGAACAGCATTCCCTCAGCTCCATCAGAAAGTAAGCAACATCAAGAAATCAAGAGGAAGGTCCATAGTAGGTTGGGTGAACCTCTTGTGGATGATTTATAGAAAGACATGCAAAATCACAAAAGATGAGAAGACATGGATGGAAAACTTCTGGCTGACATGACCAACAAAAGATAAGAGCATTAGATATTTTTCCAGTTACAACTAACTCTAACCCTACAAAGAGGAATTATATGCCATAGATAAAGCAATTACAACTGTCTCCATAAAGCAAGAAACCTAATTCTAAACAACATAGAAAACCTTTTCTTTTGAAAGCGAACTGTTCTAGAGCCTAGTGAATAGAGAAATCACTAAACACTTCTTTCTCTCTAAACACTATTTGCACTCTTACTACAGATGCAAAGAAAAGGCTACCATGGAAAAACTAGGTAGGGAAAAAGAGAAGATTGGGAGACAAAAACAAAACAAAAATAATTGGGCAAGGAAACAGTAGGTTGAACTGGAAGAATTAAACAAGATTTTATAAATGGCCATAACTCAGGAAAATTGATGTTTGAAGTGAAATAGTACTGTATTAACCATTAAGTGATACGAGAGAAATCCCAAATCAAGAACTCTGATACAGAAAAGTAATCATAACAATAACATACAGAAAGAATCTGTGTTGCCTAAAACTAATGTTTACACAAATGCAAATAATACAATAACTTTATTCCAAATGATACCAGATTAGGGGAACAAGATACTTAAATAGGTCTTAAATACTTGATATACAGGTATATATCAACATTTACTACATGGATTACATTACACTATGAAATTATTTTCAATAACTATTATGCTTACCCCCAAAGCTGGCAATCTCTGTGTGCAACTCACAGCAACTTTTAGTTTCCAATCTGTTTCACCATCGAGCTGATCAGTTCGAATGAAACATGAACCTTAAAGTTAAAGAAAAAAATTACTGCCCTAGGGAACTTAAGTCTTATAGAAGATAAATTTCATGTATACATACTTCTACTTATAATTACAAAGTTAAAAAACCATTAAAAACATTATGCATATATATATGGAAGGAAACAAAATTGTCATTTTGTTTGGATATAAAGATTAAACAGTTAGCTATAATGATATAAAAATCACACAGCTTTGGTAAAATTTAGTATCCTTTTCTTTATTCAATTTGATTTTTCAAAAAAATATTAATTTAAGAGAAACTGCTATCAATTTTGGAGGTGTCACTGTTGAAAATAAATTTATAATGTTCACAAGGGCAACATAAATCTATATTCACAAAGAATACTATAATTATCCAACATTTATGCTACTCATGCTTTGCTTAATTTTTCCAACAGAAAGAATAATAGATTTACCACTGACTGCTTTATAAATATAGATTCTTTCAAGTTCAAAAATGAAATACACTTAAAACTGCACAGTTAACCACATTAACACTCTTACTTACTGGAATTCTAAAGCAAGATATTAAGATACCTACAAAAAATTCTAAAATATACCCAGATAAATGCTTACATAGATAAGAAATTTATATAGTGACATTATATCTGAATCTGAAATTTTAAGGATTACTCTACACTTGAAACTCTATCTCTTATAACAAAATTTTCTTTTTAATTTGTACTTATTCCAAATTAATCTTAAAAAGAAAAATATTCTTATTTTAAAAACTGAATTCCTTAAAAGCATCCCTTTCCCTAAATCTATAAAGAATAAATAACCAGGGTGTTAAGCAACAAAATGTGAAATTTTAACTAAGTTTAAGTAATCCCAATAAGTTAAAATGGTGCTAATGGACTACCAATCCCTATTATCCCTATATGGCTAATTTTTTTAAATTAGAAACTTGCATTTTACATGAACAGTATGTATCCAAAACTATATAAACATAGAAATGAACTCCCAAATCCTATATTTCAGTCTTCCTCTGAATTTCAGTTCTTTTATTAAAAACTAACAAAGTTATCTAATAATGGGGGGAGAGGGGGAAGGGGAGAAGGAGAAGAGAGGAAGGAAGGACAGCCTTAATTACTACAAAAGACATATATGTATTGGTAAAGAAATTTTCTTTGTATACTTTCAGACATTTAACAAAGACAATTTAGCAAAAGGGATCAATGTAATAAGTTACAGAATTACAGGACACACATTGACAATGTGACCAGAAAATATAGTTTATTTAGGTGCTCAGGCCCAGAAGAATTTGGTTATCATAAAGTATGGGTGAACCCTGATATAAGTAATATTTAACATATGTCTTATTCATTAATATCTATACATTTAGCAGCTCAGTAGGCTAAGTGCTTAGTAAAACAGAGAAGAAATAAGCTCTTGACATATAACTGACCCAAAGGTGGCACTTTTACACACTACAATTCCCAAAACAAACTACTGTCTGCTCAGTAATTGTATTTCTAAACAATATAAATCAAATGCTATTTCTTGACTCTGAAGATTTTGTTGTAATCCTATATGAAAACATAAAACTCTAAAAATCTCTGACACAAAAATAAAATGCTAGGTATTCAAACATTTTATTTTTGAATCCTTAGAATAAAAGGAGAATTACCATAAAAAAATTTGATGAATAATAAGTATCACACCAGAGAACATCACACTTAAATACATGTTTCAATATCTGGCATAGATTAACAGGTTACTTTCAATCATACTTTTCTTACACAAGACATTTCATGGTTCTCTCTACCTTTCCTGTCAATGTTTGTTCTCATCCATCAATTTCATTTAGAATTATACTACAGATCAATGCAGTTCAAGACCAGTGTGGCTCTTTTGAATGGTTGGCTGCACATATATTCATTTAATAGCGCTCATACTATGACATGTATTGGCCAACTGCATTTCCTCTCCACTTCAGCAGTTAATTTCATCGATAACTTATCTCATAGCCTTTTTCCCTTTTATCCAGAAAAACAGACGCTTTGTACTAAGTCAGCATTAAATAGTAATCACTGCACCAAAACTGAAACAGTAAATAGAACATTTCTTCTTATTTTGAAATAACTGTCAGTCCTGAAATCATAATTTCAAACATCCTGTATAATATTAGTTTTTAAAACTATTACCAAGGCATAAGAACATAGGATTATTTAATAATAATTACAGATGGATACAAAATAAGTAAATAAGAAATTGTATACATTTATAACTGTTTACAAGAATGGACCACATTCATTAAGTATGAAAGTAGTGGCCAGCAACTATCAAATAAGTAAAGTCTCTAAAATTGTAAATTAATTATGCAAAAAAATTCCATAAAAACAATGCTATAAATGATATCTAAGTTCCCAGGTAAACACATAAAACCCTATTTAACCCATAATGTAGGTGACATACTCTACCTTTGAATTAACATAATAAAAATACTTTCAAATATCAACAAAAACACTAAAACTGGATAAAAATAGTTGTAGTAGTTATTTCAAGTTATTTTTTTCTATCAGATAAGAATGACAGCTTAGATAAAAAAATACTGGTAGAAATTTTTGTAGAAAGACATATGAAAGATATTTCTAGGGTATTAAAAATTATGTCATTGATTATTCACTACATCTAATTTCAATTCAAATTTTATAGCTTTCTTTTCCTTGATACAAAATTGTAACCCTAGTCAGATTCCTAGGAGTCATTAGAAGGATGATTTTTTTCTTTTTTGCATTGGCTGGGCAGGGGAAGGGGGAAGTTGTCTACAGACTCACTTATTTAATAAAATAAGTAAATAAAGATAGTGAAAAAACTTACTTTTTGGAAGTCAGTATAGAATTGGAAGAGAGAGAAAATAGGAAGGAAAATCTTTAAAGGATATTTCTGTTAAGGTATCATTGCTGCAGTAGAATTAACAGCAAACTACATTGTGAACAATGAAGAATCCTGAAAAAACAGATGAAAAAACTTGCATGTCTTGCCATGTGATGGGGGAGTTAAAGGTGACAATGAAGTCTTAAATGAGATAGCCCTGAGACAAAACCCCACCCACACTGAAAACCAAATGGTGTATAGTGTTACAAATCAGCCAGTCATGAGGAACCTAGGTTCTAGTAAGGCTACCAACATATACTAGCAGCAAAATTGCAGGAGTATGAGGTCTCTTAACCTCTCTAATCTATTGCATTCTCATAATACCTGTGGTATCTACCAAAACGAACCAATTAACATATGTAAAGTGCATTATAAACCTTAAAGTATTATGTAAATGTAAATGTAATTTATTATTGTTATTCCCAGACTACAACCCCCAGGCTAAAGATGTTTTTTCCTCCAAAATCTTCCCGAGCATTTTGTCTGGATTGCTCAGAACACTCCTTACATGACACTGATTTGTATAAATATTGCTTTTTCATCTCTGCAATTCCAGATTTTAGCATAGTGATTTATACATAGTAGTGAATTCAAGTCAACGCTTATTAAATATCTACCATGTGTAAGGCACTGTGTTAAGTATTGAGGATGCTGAGAAAAATCCCACATAGTCCCCACTGTCAAGGAGTTTACATTCTATTGGGGGAATATAATATGCATAGACATATACTAAGCAATTTCAGTAGGGAAAAAGAACTAACAACAAAAGGTGGGAGACACTGCATGTAAAGGAAATGCTCCATAATGGCAGTGACACCCGAACTGAACATAAAGAAAGCCAGAGATTCTAAGTGAGGAAAGAGAAGTACACATTTATTTCATGCATGAGGGACAAGCCCTCCAAAAGCAGTGTGGCAAGAAGTGCTCTACTGAGTTGAAGGAACAGCTAGCAGGCTAGTTTGGCTGGAATTTATGGAGTGCATGAAGAGAAACCATTGCATTGCATGCTAGTCTTCTGCCCAGCCCCTTTCTTCTCACAAGGCCCTTCCTGCCTATATGGAGACAGACAATGTTTCATCCTGCTTCTGCCACCTATCACCTGTAGCCAACCTTCAGGGAAAGAAGATAAAATAACCCAAAATTTCACCATCTCATTGGCTCCTTACTGATAATCTTCCAAGAGATTTCTAATACCCTAAGATAGGTGTGGGGAACCTGCAGACTTAAGGCCACATGTGATATTCTAGGTCCTTTAACTACAGTCTTTTGACTGAATTCAAATTTTATACAACAAATCCTTATATTTTTATTAATACACTTTTGTTCATCTTTCATCTTTTTATTTTATTTTTAAAGTAAATGCATTTAAAATACCAAAGAATAAAAGAAGTTTCAACGAAGTAATCCTTCCAGATAGACTAGCACAATCAGAACGTTAATAAGCCATAAGGGCTAAATTGATGGCTGCTACACTCATTCTTTAGCTGTAACTTCCCCCACCTAACTGGCACCCCTACTGCATGAGGTTGGTTGGCAAGATTTATGGATGTCAAGTACGCCAATCTGTTATCAGTTTTTGACAACAGTGTACTGTGTTTCTGTTTGAAGTGGAATTTGTGAATAGCTGCATAGCTAAATAGCATTTTAAAATTCTTTCTGTTTAACAGCCCATCATGTCAAAGAAGACCAAGAGAATGCTGAAGGAAATAGATCTTTTTAATCAGGACTGGGGATTGCAATTTTATCTTGTTTCTGCTAAAAATAAGATAATTTTCTTGCTTTGTGATACTGCAATATCAACATTAAAGAAATTCAGTGCTCATCAGTATTATAACACTCATAAGGATCACAAATATTTTAAATTAGAGAGAGAGGTACAAAAGGTTGTACTGCAGAAATTAAAAGATGAAAAGAAGAAAAAAAGATAATTCTTTCAAGCAGCAGCAAGACCTAGAAATAATGCTACTGACACAACTTATAAAGTAGAGTATATACTCAAGAAAACAGGGAAGCCATTTTAGTGATGTAGAAATTGTGAAAATGTACTGTTGGAAGTTGTAGGATGCTTAGACCCCATAATACTTCAAAGAACTGCCTCTTTCAAAGAGAACCATAACTGATCTGTAGCATGAACTAGCCTTCAACTTAACAGAACAACTTCATGCAGTACTTCAAAAGGAAAATATGTATTATTCAATCACTTTGGATGAATCAACTGATACCACTGGATCAGTGCGGAGGTTTTAGACTTCTTTGGGTCATAACAGATCTTCTTTGCTACGAAGAGTTACTCACTTGGGCACTCTTGTGAACAAAACATGGAAAATAGATATATTCAACAACTGTCAAGATAAATTTCATGAATTTGACTAAATTTCATAAATTTAGTGAGTGTATATACAGATGGTGCACCTTCCATGACAGGAAAACATGAAGAGCTAATTGCACAGCTAAAAAAGTATTATCAGATCCCAAATGCTCTCATTTCTTTTCACTGTATCTTGCAATAGCAAAATCTCCATGCTAAAACTACTATTCTAAGTGACACTTTGCAACAAGATATAAGTATTGTTAACTATATTCATGCAAATGCAACACAGCTTCATCAGTTTTGTATCATGCTAAAGTTGAACAATGAGATAGTCGGTGTGGATTTGCTGTATCTTTCAAAAGTGTATTGGCTATCACATGGATGGGTGTTAGTCAAAATTTTATCTCTGAGAGAAGAGACAACTAAATTTTATTAAGAAAAGAATCAGCAATGCGAATTATTTCTATAGGAATTCTGCATTTCTGTGTGACATCATGTCAAATCAAAACAAAAAAATTTCTTTGTAAGGTTAAAACTAACTCTACATATATGTGGCAAAAAATCCAAGCATTCTGAAAAATCTATATTTTTTCAAAACACTTTTTACAAAGGAAATTCCAGGTGAACATTTTCCCTAGTTAGCAAAGATCATTGATAAGCAAGATGATACCTTTGAATCATTTGAAGATTATGCAGCTATTACAGACCTATTATTGGGTGTGTTCCTCCTTCATTGCTGAAGAAGACCATGCCATCAGAGAAATAATGACATGACTTGCACTTGACTTTTTCAGAGTGAGGGAGGGCTGTGCAGGTCACCAGTCTCACTTCTCCTTCACAGCCATCTGAATCCAGTGACCAGGATGACTGGAGATGACCCAGGATGAGGCAACTGGGGTTAAGTGACTTGCCCAAGGTCACACAGCTAGTGAATGTCAAGTGTCTCAATGAAAGGTTCAATGACTAAAAATCATGACATCACACTCAAATTAACATTTTGGCCTCACCTATCACCAAGGTGCCGAAGGAACTACAGATGGAATTAAGCTCTTAGCAGATGACATTTTAATGTCATTGTTTGATGCTAAGAAAAATCCAACAGAAATATGGAAAAATGCAGAATACCCATGCCTTTGGCAACACGCCCAAAATTGCTTTCTTGCTTTTCAACCACTTATTGCTGTGAATTACATTCTCCTATCCCAAATCAAGTCTCCCTTAAAGTCACAAATGAATGATATCCATTTAGCAAATCAACTGAAACTGGGGACCTCCATGCTGCAACCAGATATCCAAATGCTTTCCAGCAAAAAGCAGATACAATGAAGCCATTAGTTAACTTTAAAATTAACAAATAGTTTTCACTTTCTGAAATTATTAAGTACGTTAGTCGGATTTTTACAAAATAATGTACACTTTAAAATATATCTAATTGAAACTTTTTGAATGTGGCCTTATTTGATTAGAGCTATATATTAATGCAGCCTTCCAACATGCAATTGTGATCCCTATTTAACAGTTAAGAAAACAAAAGCAGAGGTAAAGTTACTTGCCCAGGATCACACAGCTAATATTTTTCTGAGGTCATGTTTGAACTCAGGTCTTTTCTGACCTCTAGCTTTGTTCCACCTAGCTGACTCAGCAAGCCCTTCATAATTTACTACTGAGTTTTTAAAATTAATGAACAGTTCCTTTTTCCTGCAGGTGTTTATGTTAAAGTTGTGGCTCCTGTTTTTCAATTTGACATGTTAGAAACAAAAAATTTAAAAATGTAATTTCTCATGAGAAATTTCTTTACTTTTTTACTATTTACTTTTCTATTGTCAAAAATTATCTCATTAATCCATTCTTTCTTGACAATCAGCCTTTCAAATCTTTAAAGCAATTCTGATTATGAAAAATACTACAGGCTGTCTTTAAAATCTATAGATTGGACCTATATGCTTTTAAACTCTTAGCAAAAAAGTGTTACAAACTGAAAACCACAGTAGAAAAATATGTCTATGACGGACAAATGTTGCTTTGGAAATGAAACAAGGCTGGTTTGCTTCCTATAAATAATCATTAACTTGATACTAAGACCTACACTCAGTTAACAAAATATTTGTGAACTAGTTCATCCAGAGTTCGTATGAAATAAGAACTTGTAACATTCATCTGAAGTCACTATTCTGCACATAATTCAACTACAGTCCATAACAAAAAGATTTAAAATATAGAGAATGATATAGCTTTAAAAATGCATCTCAAACATCTAAAGGTTAATGTAGACCAAGGGTACTCAGACATTTTTATGTCATGGATCTTTCTGACAACCTCATGAAGTCTATGGACAACTCACAATTATGTTTTCAAACATGAAATAAAATGCATAGGATTACAAAGGAAGCCAATTATGTTATTAAAATATTAAGACAAATAAATTCACAGGTTAAAAGCAGTGCAATTATAGACTAAAAATTTTTTCCTAAACAGGGATTGGACCTGTGATTTCACTTGTATATGGAAATCCAGGAAGAGGAAATTCCTTCTACCAATATAATAATTCAGCACCTTAACTTATTAAAGAGTTGCCTAGGGCATTAAAAAAGTGCCTTATACAGTTAAAGTGACTTATCCAGAGTCATATTCTCTGTATGTTTCAGAGGCAAGACTTGAATCCAGGTATTCCTGGCTCCAAGTTATTCTCTCTAGGCATAATGTCCCACTGCCTCTCACATGTAAATATATTCTTTTTCATGCTAGTGTTTGATTAAAGTGCTTTAAAAATAGACTTTCCTTAGTAGTACTTTTCCTTTCAATGATGCCATTATATAGGTATATTCTTGAAATCAAATTACTTACTTCAAGTGAAAAAATTGCTGATAAATTATTTATACTACTAAAGAGAAATTAAATATGCCATTTATTTTTCCAAAAATATGACTAAAATTTTAAAATTAAATAACTGTAATTAATTAAATAAATAATATTGATAATAAATAATTTTAGAGAATTCAGGTCCTTAGAAAAACTATAATTTAAATAATTGTAGTAGTCATGAAATAGTGAACACCAGAATAAAAACAGTATTTAAGTATTCCTAAAAATATTATGCAACTTGATCAAAAGAAACTTATGTCCAACTTATCATTAAAGAGTTGAAGACAATAATTTATTTTACAAAAGCAAACATTAGCTACACCTAATCCCTGTTAAGCTTCACAAAGCTGAATTATTAAATCTGTCTGCTTATATCCTATTACAGGCTACTTATGAATACTTGATTTTATTTGTGTAATTGACAAGAGTTGTCAGGAAAGGATGGGTATAATGGCAATCAAATTAAGATCAACTGGTACATGTGGCACATATAAGAGTATGTGTCAAGTGCTGATGAATTAATTGATGAGTCATCGTGAAACTGAGCATGAGTCTGTCATAAACTTATAAATTACTGTGTAATATTAGCAGCTTGCTTACTGTGGCTTACAAGTCGAAGAGCTCTAAAAGAGGTGGAATTCAAGACTACAACCAACAAAAGAAAAATAGACATTGACTTTGTATATATAATACCAGATCATTTATCATCAACTTAATTTTTAAATCATTAATATGACAATGACTGTGTGCATGAAAATTTTAAGCTGGTAACAAGATGAAGAGTAATACAGAGATGACATATCTGTGTATCAAATTTCACTGACCACTCTGTAAGATAAAGTTGAATTTTAATAGACAACGGAGGAAAAAAAACTATAACACATCTCAAACATTTAAACTATTATGTTCTCTCTTCAGATGTAAGTGAAGTCTAACACACATTGACATTTATGAGAGATTGATGGAAATTAGCTTTAAAGCATTAATTTCCCTTAATACTGCTTAAAGAACTGTGTGCTCAGGAGATATCTGATCTGAATTAAGAGACTGATGAAGTAATTGATTAACTGGAATTTAAGCCATCACTCACTAGCTCCATCAACAGATTCGTTTACATTCTAAACAATCAGCTGACAGTATAATAGGATACCATGTATTAATATAGTCAATATGATACCACTGCATTCATTACAATGCTATATTGAAAAGCATACTGCTGTTTTTAATCAAACTTTATCAAACGGCATCTAAAACTAAGTTGAAATGACATCTAATTAAAAGGACAGAACTTTTTAGTAATATTTATTCTACTAAACTTTTATTGTACTAAATATGGTAAATCACTGAACTTTGTGTTGTAGATTCAAAAGATGTACTAAAAGCACTGATAAGCAGAAAAATCCTAATTCCTTATTTTTATTACTCATCAAGCAGAAAATATATAAAAGTTATAGGTCACTATTTTAAGGAGAAAAAAAAATCTAAGAAATGCAATTTTTAAAGCTAGCATTTTCTGACAGCAATCATATTCTATCTTTCAAGTTTGATACCTTAAAGTTCCTTGGTTCATAATAAAAAGAAAAAATATCTAATGAATATCAATTTTATTTCTTAAGATTATTATAGCAGAGTGATTTTTAATTTTTGTTTAATTTCAAATAAATTGACAAAAAAGGAATTTGAGAAAACTAGGGAGATACGAATGAGAGCAATGTGAAACACCAAGAGAAGCAGTTCCACCCTCTATAAATGTTAGGGCTTACATGACAAGCAACAATTAAAGTGAAATTAAAGGGTAAAAATATCTTCCTTGTATTTTGATAATAAAATAGTTCATGTTCTTGATGTTGAAAGCAAAATAAATATTTCCCATTCATTTAAAGTCATGATGTGCTAAAAATGATGCTCTGTTATGTACTCTGGGCTCTGCAAACCAGTAGAACACGGTAAAATATCAAGGGCACTAAGTTGGAAAGGAAAGGAGTTGGGTTCAAGTGGAGATTTTTCTCCCAACTAGATGTGTGGGTTCACACTTATTGGTCACTTCAACCCTTTGAACCTCAGCATCCTAGTCTACAACATGAAGAGGACTGAGTTCTAAATGTCCTTTTTTAATTGTACTATTTACTTAGTTGTACAGCTTATGAGTTCTCTCCTTTCCCAGGCATATCACTAATAATTTTTAACTGAAAGACAGTTAAATTCTTCAGTATATTTTACTGAAGTTCTCAGCTGAGGGAATAAAAGTCGGAGGCCCATAAGAGGTTTGAGGAGGAAAGAAAAAATACAAATGTTCTCTCTTTGCCATTTCAGAATCCTTACCTTCTTTTCAAGATTCAGATCAGACATCATTTATATACCTTTTAAAAATAATTTACTTTACTATGTGTACATATGAAATCCTCTCAGAAGCACTTAAGTTCTTTGAAATTAGGAACTGTTTAATTTTTAATCTCTGCATCCCTAGAGCCTATGACAGTACTATTCACATAGCAGATGACATAATTTGCTGAATTACTAAGCTAAATAGCATAAAATTGCACAAAGCATTTTCCTAAAAACAGCACAGAGAAGCAAACTCACTATTATCCTGATTTTAAAAATAAAGAACTCTTAAGACAAATAACCAAAATAAAAAAAAAAACAAAACTCAAGCCCTCTATTATATATTCCCACACAAATCTTAAAATGAAAATCATGTTACTTCTGTAGTAAAAATGAATATGCATGTTGTATTATCATCCAGTTGAGGTTAATGCTTCAAATAATGGCTGCATCACATATAAGCACTAGTATTTAGGGATATAAAGTGCATGCCAAACATATCTAGTATGAGTTAAATCAAATTTTAAAACTTAAATGACAAGTGAAGTGTAAGAAGAGATTTTAAGTAATTTAAACTGATCACTACTAATCTCTCATGCCTGAAACAGCTTAACTGGCCATATATACAAAATTTCACTATAGTAACTTATCATTTTCTGTAGTAATATATTTTCAAAACCTTTCAGCTTCAAGACAGGTGGGCTATATAACATATAGTTCTTAAACATGAATGAAAATTATGGAATATGTGAAAAAGACAGCAGCTGTCGTCTTATTTTGTAGGGTTGGGTTTTACATAAAGAAATAGTTTAACAAATAAATATTCTTTTCTATTTTAAGTTGCAAAAGAAAAAAACACTAAGCTTTATATAAAATCATAGCAATTTCTCAATCTTGCTATTGACTATTTTCTCTATATTGACTATTTTTCTCTATATTGCACAATTTTTACCTTTTTTCTTAACTAGTCAACAAAACAATATACATTTTTAAGTGTCTACTATGTAGCTGGTACCATGTAAAGTACTGCATAAAGGCGAAAAACCGTCCATACCCACCCACAAGGAGCTCATGAATTTTTGCCCAAGTGGGTAATTTAAAATGTCACAATACAAGAAAGAAGACAAATTCAAAAATCTAAATTCTGCCTAGCAGAAGTGAGGCTTCAGCTGAGGTTTTGTAATACAAATTTGTATAAGAATAAGATTCATTTAATGAATTAATAAATGGTTAAAGGATATCAACAGGCAGGTTCCGAAGAAAGAAATCCAACTTATCAATAGCTATGTGAAAAAAATGCTCAAAATCAATAATCAGAGAAATGTAAATTAAAGCAACTCTTTATATCCATCAGATGAACAAAGTTGACAAAAAATGGAAAATGACAAATGGAAGGGATGCAGAAAAACAGGCACATCGATACAACTGTGGTTGGGCTGTGATTTCATCTAGGAATTCTAGGAAAGTATTTGGAACTAGCCAAAAAATTGTACATATTCTTTCACCCAGGGTTACCAATACTAGGTCTATACCAAAAAGAGATCATATAAAAAGGAAAAACTCCATATATACAAAAATATTTATCACAAAGTTTTTTTTTTAAATATGGTCAAAGAACTGGAAACTAAGGGAGTCCCCCATAAGTTGGGGAATGGCTAAGCAAATTATGGTACATGAATGTAATAAAATACTATTGTTCCATAAGAAATAAAACCGTTTCAAAGAAACCTAGGAACTCCTATGAAATGATGTTGAGTGAAGTGAACAGAACAAGAATATATATATGAACAAAGGTATTATCAAACAGCTTTGCAAGATTTGACAACACTGATCAATGCACTAAGTACATTTCCACAGAAATGATGAAGCATATTCTCCATCTCCTGAAACAGAGATGAGAGACAGACGGAGCAAGATGAGATATATTTTTGGATATGATCAATGTACGAATTTATTTGGCTTGATTATGCATGTTTGTAATAATACTTTTGTTTTTCTAGGAAAGAGAAGAGTCAAGATGCGGAAAAGAGAAAACAGATTTTTAACTGAAAAGAATTAAATAAAAAAGAATAAAATAAAAATAAGAGATGGAGAAAAACGACTATATGTACCCAACAAGCTAGATCCCGCAGAAAATCACTACAAGGAAGAAAAATAGTAGGTGAGGCATTCGTTAATTTACAGGGGCCAAAAGCTAAATCAACGGCCTCTAATGTCTACACACAAATGGCTCAAGTTTAAGCAGCAAGCAAGAGGAACTAGAGACCCAAATTATAGGATATATATTCCATATCATAGCTTGATACCACATTCTTGTCTAAGCTCTTTTTTGAACTCTCCAGATTAATGTCTCTTTTGCCATCTTACCCTAGAATTTCCCTCAGCCTAAAACATCCTTCCACTCTCCACACCTTCCCCAATTAATGATTTCCTCTTGGAATTTCCATTTTGAGGAAGGGTTCAGATAAGTCATCCTAAATTATTCTTCCTGCTTTTATTTCTTCATACTTTGTCACAATGCAAATATTTCCCTTCCTTTCCCCCCATCCACTTTTCAGCAACTTTTCATGTGTTTTCTTCCTCCATTAGAATTCAAGTTTCCCAAGAGAAGGAACTGCTTTTCCTTTTATTTGTATACCCAGCACTTAGCACAGGACCAGGTACATAGTAAGTGCTGATTAAGACTTGCTGGGATGGAAGAATACATGACACGAATTTAGCTCTACATGGGTATAATAGTCCAAAGGACATAGGCCCGAGAACAAGGAAAGAGTAAAGGGTCTCCTGACAAATTAGCAGAAAATCTATTTTTATTTTTACTTTATTCTTGCTAATTTTGAAGGTACCTCTTTTAATTCTTTCCTTTGGCTTCTGTTCGTTTTCTGTGACTGACAAAGACATTAAACCTTTATTATTATTGTTGTTCTGCCATTTTGCAAATGACTTGCAGATTTAGGAAATGGTGATAGCCTTGTCAACGTCCAATACTTTATCCATCTCCAATTTGAGAAGTGACAATAGCTTAATTAAATGGGCTGGGCAGGAGGTCTTCACATTTTCTTTCCTTTCAATTTGCGATTTATCTTTGCCATAGTATCTTGGTGGTCTTGTTAGACAAAAAAGCTGACTCAGAAATGATTCACACATCATTAACTAATCATATTTCATTTCTCTCCTTTGTTGGAGACAGATGAGCCCTAAAGTATGGGAATATGTTATCTCACTTCCAAAGTGTGGAAATACATGTCAAGGTTCTTTCTTGGTCCCTTTTCTCTCTCTAAAATCTATTAATGATCTTATCAAATCCCATTGGTTCAATTACCATCTCTGTAGATGATTCCTATATCTACACACTGCTCCCCACCACAAATTTCTCTCTCCTGAGATCTGGTTATACCTCATCAATTACATATTAGGTATTTTAAACTTCATATTCCATAGATCAGCACTCCTTAAACTGTGGTTTGCCACATAACTGAATATGTGAGTCATGAAAAATTTGGCAACAGTAAAAGATTTATAAATGTGCAACGGACAAAAATGAATTCAAAATCAAATATGTAATGAATCCAAGGTGTTTCTGGTAGCACTTGCCCATACTGTATAACATAACTTCACTGAAGTCTTGGTTTTGAACACACAACATGCAAATTTTGCATTGCACATACTATCATGCCATACAAGGCAACGAACGCTGCCAGAAACACCTCAGCTCAGATTCAAGACTATATCATGTTATGAATCACGGTGTTTTTACTGTAAATACAAAGTTTTTTGATCTTGCAGAAACATGATAGTTTAAATTACAGAAAATAATGAGTTTTCATATTTTCCTACCATTACTCCTCAGCCTGTAAATACCAGAATAGTATATATTTGGATTATATTGCATAAGAATGTTTGAGTTTTAAAATTTCTGTTATCTCCTTCTCTTACAGAAAAACAAGTGCTTAAATTTCCGCAAGACAGAAGCCCTTTAATAACATTTCTCCACCATCACCATTGTAATTGTGAACAACAATTTTTAAATTAAATTAAGCATAAACAAATGCATTTAGTATTTGAGAAATTATCAGCAATATTTATATTTTAGGGTAAAAATATTTTTCAGCTACAGATAAGTGACTAAATTTAGACAGAAGAGGTAAAAATACTGATGACAATGTGGCAGAGTCTTAGCTACAGGTTGTATTGCATCTAAATTGACAAGAAAAAGAAATATGCTGAATCACTTTTATAATATGTATTTACTATATAATGATGATGGTGTGGAAAAACCTCTTCATTTAATTTGTAATGAAGTTTCGGTTGCAGAGAACATGAAAGCAACCAAACTAAACAACAGCTTAATACCAAGCATGAAGCATACTGCAATAAACCAAAGGAATATTCTGAATGACTTTTAAAATCTTCAAATAAAAAACCCCATGATTTTTGAGAAATTTGTTACTGTAAATTAAGATTACTGACTTGCATCTTGTGAAATTTATTTAACTGCAAAAACTAAAAAGCCCTATATGATAGATTTTATATTACCTGTTACTATTAAAATGTCAGAAATAGTTCATGAGAAAAAGTATGGGAATAAAATGTGTATAATTCCTTTACTCAATGATAGTTTCCAAAAGAATTTCCAAAATTAATAATGACCAATTCCAGCAGTTTATTACCAGGCTTAAGGGCAGCCCAAAGTCTGCAACGCAATGAAACTACTGATATTTCTAGCATGGCATAGTTGTTGTTTTATGTAAGACATATTTATGAAGGAAGTATACATGAGGAATTACAGTTTTGTCACCTTTTGCAAGGGCAGACAAGAAAGGAAGATATGTATCTTAAAGCTGATGAATTTTTCACAAATGAAGGTTTGTGGGAGAAAAATTGCATTAGAGTCTGTATAGACAGTGCTGGAACAATGATGGACAAGAATGTTGGATTTGCAGCAAAAGTTAAAACTGGTGGCAGTGAATGTATCACTTCTGCTCACTGCAGGATGCCTTGAGAGGAACGCATAGCCAAAAAAAACCAAAACAAAACAAAACAAAAAACCACCAGAGTTCAATGTTCTGCTCCGTAATACTATAAAAATCATTAACTTCATTAAAAGTCTTGGCCCTAACAGTCAAGTGTTTTCAAACATGGACATGTATTCAGATTACAAAAGCTTATTACTACATGTAGAGGTAAGGTGGCTCTCCAGAAGGCAAAGTTTAAACAGAATGAAATTGAAAGAAGTTGTTAGATTTTTGACTGCGCAGAAATCTGAGTTTGTCAATTTTTTCATGACTTAGGGCTTTCAAAACTGTGTTATTTGTTGGATACTCTCAAAAAATTCAATGATTTAAACATGTTGCCTTAAAAAAATTGTAACATTTATGTTAAAAGATAAAATTGAAAGTTTTCCTTGAAAAGTTAACATATGGAAGAATAAGATGAAAAATGGTTCTTTAGAAATGTTTATAGCTACAGATGATTTTATAATTGAAAATGACCTTCCATTATCTCTTTTATGAGTGATAGTCGCCCCATCCCATTTTTCCCTTTCTCTTCCCAATATTTTCCTCTCACCCCTTAATTTTATTTTATTTTTTTATGGATATCATCTCTTTTGATTCAACTCAACCTGTACTTTCTGTCTATATGCATGTGTGTGTGTGTGTGTGTGTGTCTGTGTAATCCCTCCACCTAGCTAAACACTGAGAAAAGTCTCAAGAGTTACAAATATTATCTTTCCATGTAGGAATGTAAACAGTTCAGCTTTAGATTTCTCTTTCCTGTTTATCTTTTCATGCTTCTCTTGATTTTTCTATTTGAAAGTCAAATTTTCTATTCAGTTCTGGTCTTTTGATCTTGAATGTGTGAAAGTCTCCTATATCAATGAATGACCATTTTTTCCCCTTGAAGTATACTCAGTTTTGTTGGATAGGTGATTCTTGGTTTTAATCCCAGTTCCTTTGAGTTCTGGAATAACCTATTTCAAATCCTTCAGTCCCTTAATGTAGAAGCTGCCAGGTATCCTGACTGTACTTCTATAATACTTGAATTGTTTCTTTCCAGCTATTTGCAATATTTTCTCCTTGACCTGGAAATCTGGTCACAATATTCCTACAAGTTCCTCTTTTCAGGTCCCTTTCAGGAGGTGAAAGGGGAAAAGCGAAGCTTACTTTCTTCACATATAGCTTAAGGAGGAAATAACATGCTCACTAAATTTGGTATGAAAATCTATCTTACACTGCAGGAAAGTAGGGGAGAAGGGCACAAGTGAGGTGATGGGGATGACAGAAGGGAGGACAAATGGGAGAAAGAAGTAACTAGAAGTAAACACTTTTGGGAAGGTACAAGGTCAAATGAGAGAATAGAAAAAAAAGCGGGGGATAAGGTAGGATGAGGGCAAAATAATTAGTCTTATACAACATGATTATCATGGAAGTATTTTGCAAAATGACACATATACAGCCTGTAATGAATTGCTTGCCTTCTCAGTGGGGATGGGTGGGGAGGGAGGGAGGAAAGGAGAGAAGTTGGAATTCAAAGTATTAGAAATGAATACTGAGAATTGTTATTGCATATAACTGGGAAAAAAGAAATACAGGTAATGGGGTATAGAAATTTATCTTGCCCTACAAAAGAGAAGATGGGGATAAGGGAAGGGTGGGGTGTGATAGAAGGGAGGGCACATTGAGGGAAGGATAATCAGAATGCAAGGTGTTAAGGGGTGGGAGAAGGGGAGTAATGGGGAGAAAAATTGGAACTCAACATTTTATGGAAATGATGTTGAAATCTAAAAATAAATAAATAAAACTAAAAAAAGAAAAAAAGAAAATGACCTTCCCAAAGATTTAATTGTAAGAGTTATACCTGACCATCTCAAGTGCCTAGAAACAGTTTCAGAAACACTTCCCTTCAATGTCTTATTCAAAAAAAACTAAACTGGGTTCATAAATCACACTCAATTGAAATAAAAAAGTCAGTCACCTGCATTAAAAGTTCAAGAAGAATTTGCTAAGTTATCTGAGGTTTAAAACTTGAGTTTCCAAAAAAAATCATTAAAGGAATTTTGGCTTAGGATTAAGACAGAATTTCCAACAATTTCTGAAACAGTATGAAACACACTTCTGCCATTTTGTACTGCATATTTAAGCACAGTGGTATTCCCAGCACTGACGAATAAAAAATCAAAATATTGATCAACCCTGAAAAACATTGATGATGCTCTACTCCTGCCAAGATTTAATTCATTATGTAAAAATAAGCAAGCACATCTATTTCAATTACTATGCAAATTTGCTTTTTTCTTTAAAGTGGTAAAATTATACATATATATGTGTACATGTACTTTTGCCAAATAATTGTTTTAAAATAAATTTCTTTATGATTTATTATCAGTAAATGTTTGATTTGTACATTTACCTATATATCTGGGATCATGAAAAAATTTATTGGGTGAAAAGTAGCTTGTAAGTAGAAAAAGTTTAAGAAGCTCTGCTAGAGATGTCCTAAACTCAATATGATCAAAAGAGAACTATGACCTTTTCCTCCTTGAGTTCACCTTAGCCAAAAATTCTCCATTTGTGTCAAAAGTCAATATAATATTTTCAGGCTCAAGTCTGGGAAGATGGCAGGGAGAAACAAGGAAGTTGCGTGCTCTCCCCAATTTCCCTTGGAAACAACATTAAATCAAGCAAAAAAAGGATGGAATGAAACAATTTTCTAGCCTAAGATAACTTAGAAGGACTTCAAGAAAGGTCAGTTTCACAGTGTAGGCAGTGTCTAACAAAGTCAGTAGATGGTTGTTAGCCACAGCACAGATCAGCAACCAAGTCCCCATAGTGCTGGTTCAACAGGTCAGTGGCACAGCAGGCTGGCTGTGAGGCTGCCAGCCCCAGAGGCCCCAGTGCAGAAAGCTAGTGACCAGATCCCTGGTCTCCAGTGCAAAAAACTTGGACTAGTGCCTCCCTGTACCCAAGAAGCAAAGCTCAGATTTTAAAAATGAGCAAAAAACAAAAAAGAACCCTAACCATTGAAAGCTACTATGGTGACAGAGAAAATCAAAACACAAACTCTGAAGAAGACGACAATGTCAAAATGAAGGGAAATATAAAGTGGTCTCAAGCTCAAAAAATATCTTAGAAGATCTCAAAAAGAATTTAAAAAATCAAGAGAGGTAGAAGAAAAATTGGAAAAAGAAATGACAGTTATGCAAAAGAATTATGAAAAAGGAGTCAACAGTCTTGAAAAGGAAGCACAAAAATTGACTAAAGAAAACAATTCCTTTAAAGGTAGAATCGGCCAAATGGAAAAGGAGTTACAAAAGCTAACTGAAGAAAATAATTCCTTAAAAATTAGACTGGGGCAGATGGAAGCTAAAAAGTCTATGAGACATTAAGAATCAAACAAAATCAAAAGAATGAAAAATAGAAGAGAATGTAAAATACCTCACTGGAAAAACAACTGACCTGGAAAATAGGTTCAGAAGAGATAATTTAAAAATTATTGGATAACCTGAATGTCACTATTTAAAAAAAAAAAAAGAACCTGGACAATATCTTTTAAGAAATTATCAAGGAAAACTGACCTGATATTTTAGAATCAGAGGGTCAAATAGTCATTGAAAGAATTCAACAATCACCTCCTGAAAGAGATCCCAAAGTAAAAATTCCAAGGAATATTTTTGCCAAATTCCAGAACTATCAGGTCAAGGAGAAGATACTGTAAGCAGTCAGAAAGAAATAGTTCAAACATCAAATAGCCACCGTCAGGATCATATAGGACTTAGCAGCTTCTATATTAAAGGATCAGAGGGCTTAGAATATGATATTTCAAAAGGCAAAAGAGCTTAGATTACAAACGAATCAACTACCCAGCAAAACTTTCGAGGGAAAGACAGACATTTAAGGAAATAGGGCACTTCCAAAGTTTCCTAAAGAAAAGACCAGAGCTGAACAGAAAATCTGATCTTCAAATACACAATTCAAGAAAAGGATAAAAAGGTAAACAGAAAAGAAAAATAACAACATAGTATTCAATATTTTCAGCTTTCAATAAAGCTCAAACCTTCTATTCTGCCTTCTCCCTCAGCCTTTATATCTAATCAAAAGCCAATTCTTGTCACTTCTACCTCCATAGCTCTCTCATCTATCTCCTTCTCTTCACTCAGTCACCACTTTAGTTGGGGCCCTCATCACCTCTAACCTGAGCTACTGCAGTTGCCTCTTAAGTGACCATCCCAACTCCAGTCTCCTCCCTTGCCAATTCATCCTCCACACAGATGCCAACAATAATAATCCTGCAGAAAAGGTTTGACTATGTTACTCCCTAGTCAAGAAGTTCCAGTGGCTTCATGCTTCCCTTTTGTATCAAATAAAAATTCTTATGTTTGGCATTTGAATTCTTTCAAAATCTAGCTCCTGCTTATCTTTTTGTATTTATTACACGTTATATTCACTTCTCACACATTTTGGTGAAGTCAAAATGATTACAATGAAATGTACCATACTGTCTCCATACTTTTTAACTAGCTAACTCCATTACAGGCCCATGACTTAAATAACCTCTTAAATAACCTCCTTCAAAATTCAGTTCAAGCAGCACTTCCTACATGAGATCTTTCCTTATCACTCAATTGATAGTGGTTCTCCCTTCCCCACCCCCATCCTATATACCTTGTTTTTATTTTGTACATATTTTATATTTATCTTTCAGCTTCCTGGTAGACTATAATCTCCTTGATGACACAGAGGGTTTCATTTTTACTTTGTAATATCAGTACCTAAGACATTGCCTGATATATTTATAATGAGCTTAAGAAAATTTGCTGATTTTTAAAAATAGTCTTATATTTATAATACAGTAAAAAGTAGTTTTGGACATGTTGAATTTAAGATGTTTTATTTAAGATGACAATCAATTTGAGATATACAATAAACATTTGGAGATGTAAGACTAGACATTAGTGGAGAGGTTAAGACTAAACAAATATATGTGAGAATCCATCTGCACAGAAATGGTAACTGAATACACAGGAGCTGATAAGATCACCAAAAGAAATGAAATAGAGGGAGAAGAAGGTCCAGAACACAGCCTTGGGGGATACCTATCAGTAGCAGACATGACCTAGATGAAGATCCCACAAAGAATGAAGAGTCAGATAAGTAAGAAAAAAATCAGGAAAAAAGCAACCATTAAAACCTAAAGAGAAAGGATAATGAAGGAGAAGGGGTGAATGACAGCACCAAAGGCTGCAAAGAATTCAATAAGGACAAGGATTGAGAAAAGGTCATTAGATTTGTCAAACAGAAGATCATGGGCAATTTTGTAGAGAACAGTTTCAACTGAGTGATGAAGCTGGAAACCAGGTTGCATAGTTAAAATAGGAAAAGGAAAGGAAATAGAGGCATCAATTGTAGTTCACCTTCTCAAGAAGTTTAACCACAGAAGAGATGGAAGTATAGCATGACAGCTAGAGGAGACAGAGAATTGAGTAAAGGTTTTTGAAGGATAGGGAGACCTGGGCACATCTGTAGACAGTAGAAAAGCAGAGACTTTCAGTCAACAAGCATTTATTAAGTGCCGCCTACTATTGCCAGGAATTATGCTAAGTGCCTGGGCTCTTTGCCAAGTACTTACCACAGATCAGTGAGAATACAGGAGGGAGAGAAGGGGAAATATGCCAGGGAAGAAAGGATGGAATGGGATCATTTGTGCATGTAGAGGGTTTTAGCTTGGCAAGGCAAAGAGTCTCATCTTCATGGGAGACAGACTGAAGGAAAAGATAGAGCAGGAAGGTATCTGAATAATGTGAAATGAGGAGAGTGGGAGGGGAAGCTTTTGGCAAAAAGTCTAACTTTTTTTCAGTGAAATATAAGGCTGAGAGAGGAAGAAGAGGGATAGTTATAGGACACATAAGCAATAAAAACATTTAGAAAAAGTTACTGTGCAAAGTGGATGATAAATTTATTAGGGAGGTTAAAAAAAAAGTCCCTCCTCTCACAGTGAAGGCCCAGTTGAGATTATATAACAAAAGGCTGTAATAAACTCAGTCAGCACCATTTCAGAATGATCTCCATATTTATACTACATGACTGTGCCACCATTATCATACAAGTAGAATGGAAGTAACATAATAGCACTGAAGAGCATTTCATATTTTTGCCTTTCATCATTCAAAAAATTATATTGACCTTATTATGTGCCAGGCAGCAGGAATACTTAAAAAAAAAAAAGACAAAAACAATCTCTGCCCGGGAAGACAGTATGTCAGTCAACAGTCAATAAATAATTATTAAGTGCCTACTATGTGCTTACTATGGATATAAAGAAAGCAAAATGACAGCCCCTGTTCTCAAGGAGCACACAATCTTACGGGGAGAAAACAAGCAAACAAGTATGTATAAATAAGTTATATACAAGATAAATAGAAAGTAATTACCAGAAAGAAATCCACTAGAACTAAAAGAGATTAAGAAAGGCTTCCCTACAGAAGGTGAGATGATAGAAAAAGGAAGGAAGGAGTGAAAATAGGGGGGAAGACAGAAGGAAAGGAGGGAAGGAATAAGTAAAAGATAAATGGTAAAGACTTAAAGATGAAAGCTCAAATGACCAGAGGTTTCATGGATTACCACAGTTAAAAACATATACACTTAAGTAAGTAGTTTATGAATGACAGACCTTTTTATACTTAAGTCAATCATATCTTCAAAAAGTAGCCTATAGCAATAGGACCACATTTTGCACCATGACTGAATTTCCCAGAGCATAAACTACTGTAAAGTTTATGAGAACAGGTTACCTCCTTATCAAGATGAGGGATCTGAATAAGGATTTAATGGAGAACTGCTATTATGAAACACTTATTTTTCTTCACAATGCTCTATAGTTTTCTTTAAGTACAAATACTAAAAACTAAATTTTCTAAATAAAAATCCCACATGCATGCTAAATTTCAATAAAAATATCATCAACACGTAGGTCTAGAAAAAGAGGATAGAAAAAGTAGATAGAAATCCAATGTGCAAAAAACATATACACTGAAGAAACAGACTTCTACAGTGGTACATCAGAAGCCTCAAAGTTTGAGGGATGGGATAAATCATGGTTATTGGGGACAAAGGAGAGGGAAGAAAATGTATTGCTTAATTGTAAAACTGAAAAATTCCTTTGAGGAAAAAGTTAAGAAGGAAAACTTATACAAGAAAAATATATTAAGCTGATGTCTTTTTAAATCTTTTCTTAACATTTAATTCTTGCACAAAGGGAAAAGATTATATTTGTATGCATTACCTTATATGATTTCCAGAAAACCTGTGAGTGGTGAGTACAGAATGTTTCCTATTAATAAATCATCACCTTCAATTTAAAGATGAAGAAAGAAAAGAAAGAAACTTGACAACTCACTCAGCTGGTTACTAGAGGAGATAATACTAGCAAACTAGAAGTTTAATAAAAGTTCATTGACTTTAACTGACTTAATGGTAACCAGCACCCAGGTTTGCTAACTTTTAGCTCCAGAACCCTAACTACCATACCTATTTGTACCTTAATGTTTGCATATTAGAATTTAACCTTAGAAAATACCATGGTCTTTTCTTTAAATTAAAACTAAAGTAAATATTTTAGCTTTAAATAAAAAAAAATTTGTTAAGAATTCAATAAAATTCTGGCATGAAGAATATTGTAATTCTGTACCAAAGCACAGGAATGATGCAGCCGCCTTCCATGATGATACATCTCACTCTAAATTCACTCTTTGGAAAAAATACTGGAAATTGCATCTTAATAGCTACAGTAATTACATCTGTGGTTATTCACCATGACACTCAACCAAACCATCTTCTTTATATATAATTGTTATTTTTTTAAGGCCTACTACATGTAGTGAAACACTGTAAACAGCAGAAAAGCATACATTAGATTCTTGATTTTGTCTTCTTTTCTTTACTATGGCATTTTAAATTACCCACTTAGGCGAAAATACATTTGTTTCCCAAGGGTCAGAATTTGTGTCATCACTTAAAATTTTCTAGTAGTAATCAGCAGATACTTTTTTAATTTACTAAGACAATTACACTTCATTTTTATAGCACTACACTTAGGAACTAAAAATGAGACTTCTAAATGTAGCCAGTAAGTAAGACAAAAGAGCTTTACTTAAACAGTCGCATTTAAACCACCACACTTTTGGGCTTGCATTTCAAAGCTTCTTTTTCAGCAGTTTAACAATTTTCCAGTTAAATATTATACCAAAGGTCCTAGCCTAGAGTTTTATTTTAAATAAATTATAACTGTTATTGCTTTTTAAAAAAAATTATCCTTGACAAAAATACTTCAAGATAAAAATACCACTTTAAATTTAACATTTAAAGTTATATACTTTAAGAAAACATTCTAGTGCAGAAGCCCCTAAAACTTGATACTTCAACACTTCTCATTAAAAAATGCAAATATCTGTAAAACTGTACCATAAGCATGAAAAAAATTTTAATTGCAAAACAAGGACAAAAAGTTCATATGCTACAAATATCACTTTGGTAGCTGTGCAGAAAATGGATTAAGAAAGCAGAGAGACAAATTAGGATGCTATTGCAAACGTTCAAGCAAAAGTAATAAGGTACTAAAGTGGAGTATTGGCCAGTACAGAAATGGAGATGCAGTCTATCTTTCCCCTTCATTCATTCTATGGCCAATTCAAACCAATGTATATGATGGTTCCTGTGCAAGACAATACATCTGTATAATACATCTTTTCCTTTACAGTCTGTCCTTCAAGCCTAGAATACCCTTCCACATTATACCTCTTAAAATTCCTACCTTCCTTTGAGGTGCAGCTCAAGTAAAATCTCCTATGAAAGGACTTTCCCCCTCCTCATTGCTAGTACCTCGTTGAAACTACCCCTCATACATATATATGTGTGTGCATAATTACTTTTGTATATATTTTATATTGATTTATATTTGTGTTTATGTTGGTTCCCTTGATAGAATAGGAGCTCCTGGAGGGTAAGAATTAATACATTTTTGTCTTTGCATCCCTAGAAACTGATACAATTATTGTTCTATAATATTTACTTAATAAATGTATATTGATCAATTGAATTCCAAACCAAAATCAACATCAAAATAGCTATTCAAAGAAAGAAAAAAAATCAGGAACTCATTTGGAATTCCAAATTCTCTTCCTCCTTCGTACTCTTCACCCACCTCTTGAAAAAGCAGGCAGTACATCTGTTATATATGTAAAGTCAGGCAAGACGTTTTTCCATATTAGCCATGTGCAAAAGAAAGCATGCAATGCGCGCTGCGCGCGCACACACACACACACACACACACACACACACACACCCTCAAGTATGCTTCAGTTTGCACTCAGAGTTCATCAGTTCTCTCTGTAGAAGTGAATAGCATAACTCATACCTTAAAGGTCTATTAAAAATTCCCTTCAGATAAGAGAACTTTGTTTCATATCCCTTATATGGAAGAATTGCTGTTTAAAGAGTCCCAACTGGAATTAATTCTGCATGGTACTTTCAACAAAAAAGAAACATTAACAAAATAAAGGCTCCCTGAAAAGACTTTTTCATCAAAACAAAATTTCATGGGTACTGTCAGGACTCAGTATAAATAAAAACCAACTTCCTGGACCTATACTAATTACATCCCATTTCTTTCAGCATATAACACTATCATCCCCATTCCCTCATTTATCCTTAATGTCTCCTTGTCTACTGACTGCTTCACTACTGCTTACAAACCTGCCCATGTCTCTCCTCCACCTTGGAAAAACCCTCAGTGGATCCTTACATTCCCAACAACTACTGTCCTGTGTCTCTTTTGATCTTTGTGGCTAAACTTCTTGAGGTAATCTATTAATAGATACCTCCACTTCTCTTCTCATTCTCCTAATTCTCGAAAATCTGGCTTCCCACCTCATCATCCAACCAAAACTGCTCTCTCTAAATAATTAATGATGTCTTTATTATCAAATCTCATCTGAAGCTTTGACCTTGTCAATTACCCTCTTCTCCTTGACACTCTCTTCCTTATAGGTTTGTGGGACATCATTCTCCCTTGATTCTCCCCTATCTATAACCCCTTCTCTTTTTTTTTTAGTCTCTTTCCCTGGATCTTCATCCAACCCATATCCATTAATCATGAGTATCCCCAAGGACTGTGTACTAGACCCTTTTCTTGTCTATCTCTATATTACTTCGCATGATAATCTCACAAAGTCTCATGAATGTAATTATAATCTTTGCAAAGTTGAAGTGAGTACAATAAGGAAAACATTGTACAGAGTAACAGTGGTATGAAAATTATAATCAACTGTGAAAAACTTAGCTACTTAGTGATCCAAGACAATTCCAAAGGACCCATGATGAAAAATGCTATTCACCTCTACAGAGAGAACTGATGAACTCTGAGTGCAAACTGAAGCATACTTGAGGGTGTGTGTGTGTGTGTGTGTGTGTGTGTGTGTGTGTGTGGGCGCGCGCGCGCGCATTGCATGCTTTCTTTTGCACATGGCTAATATGGAAAAACGTCTTGCCTGACTTTACATATATAACAGATGTACTGCCTGCTTTTTCAAGAGGTGGGTGAAGAGTACGAAGGAGGAAGAGAATTTGGAATTCCAAATTTTAAAAATACTTAAAAAAATTTAATGCAATTGGGAAATATTTAATGAAACAAAGAAAAAGATTTTTAAAAAAATTTCAATTATCATCTCTATGGTGATTCTAAAATCAATTTATCTAGCCCTATCCTTTGCTGACCTCCAGATTCCCATCTTTAACTTCCTTTCAGACATCTTCAACTGTCCAGTAGACATCTTAAACTCAGCACATCCAAAACTGAACTCATTTTCTTTACTCCATTCCAAAATTCCCTATTACTGTTCAGGTCACCATCTTTCTCCCAGTCACCTGAGCTCATAATCTAGGTATCATCCTCAACTCTTCATTATCTCTCTATATCAAACTTGTTGCCAAGATCTGTTGATTTCACTTCTGCTATACATCTCTGGAATATGGCCCTTTTCTCTTCTGATACTGCTTTTACCCTAGTACAGGTCTTCATCAACTCATGTCAGAATTATTACAATACCCTGCTAGTTGGTCTGCCTGCCACAAGTCTCTTCCCACTACATTTTATTCTGTATTCAGCCATCAAAGTGATTTACCTAAACTGAAAATGTGACAATGTTGCTCTTCCTATTCAATAAACTCCAGTGTTTCCCTATGATTTCCAGGAGAAAAATACAAAATCCTTTATCCGAAGTTCAAAGCTCTTCACAACCTACTTTTCCCCCACTACCTTTCTCATCTTCCCATACCTTACACTGCACTTTTCTACCCTTGTTCCTCCAACATCTCTTCAAACCACTGACACTGGCCTCCTTAATGTTCACAAAGAAAACACTCCATCTCTTGGCTCTTGGCTGGTTCCTATGCCTGATATGTTCTCCTTTCTCATCTTCACCTTCTGATTTCCTTCAAGGTCCAATTAAAATTCCAACTTCTACCCAAATCCCTTTTAATTCTAATTCCTTCCCTCCACTGGTTACGTACTTATATTTAGGATATATCACTTGTTTGCATATCATCTCTCCAGTCAGATTTCAATCTCTTCAAGAGCTTTTTTTTGCCTTTCTTTATATTCCCCAGTGATGGGCACAGTGTCTGGCACATAATAGGGACATAACATTGACTGACTATCCCACCATAAAATGACTACAGTGATGAAGTGATACAGAAGTCCTCAATCTTTAACGAAAGATTCAATTATGCCATTATGTTAAGCATACCCTAATTACAGATACAATGAATACATTGGCTTTATTAGAATAAATTATGACACTGAAAAAATACAACCAAATTAACCACAATATCTTATTCCTTGACAGTTAACATCAATAATATTATGAATTCTTTAAGCAAACATGCAAGAACATAATTATCCCAAAGAATATTCTCTCTTCTTCAGAGTAGTCACCATGGGACACAATATATTTTTCCTTATGATGCTGATGGGAATACCTTGAGAGTCTCTAGTATTCTTTTCTTTGAATATTCCCAATAGTGCCTTATCTTTGTCCTTTAGTTTTAGAAGGCACCAAAAATCAAAATAAATAGGGGTGGGGGAAGAACAGACAAGAAAGAAAGTAATGAAGCTCACTATCTTCTATGAATTGACTCAGCAAAGTAAGTAGCTCCAGCATTTTTAATTTAAAAAGTAAAAATTAAACTCTTAGAATGAATTAAAAAAAACTAATGAACTAATTAAATTGAATTCTCTTATGGTACCTGTTTTTTCTGAAGTCCTGAGAAATACCATATCAGATGGAATTCTTTGATTCTACAAAAAAAAAATGGAAAACCTGAGTTATTTACGTTGAAACAAAAGTGATATACATTTACAGATTTAAACTCACACTTCTGCACTATATATTTAAAATTCATAATATATTTTAAAATTATATGACAGAATAGATTTTCAAATAGTCTTATAAAGTAACATTCTGTAAAAGGGAGTCTAAGTACTGTTGGGTAAATAACAGAAACTCAACTGTACTTTTAACTATAGTACTTCAAACCTATAAGGCTCATCAAGTTTTAGATGACCAAAAAAAGCATCATTTGCTTTAAGAAATCATCAGGGTTAATTAAATGCAGCATTACTGTGAAATAATTAAACAAATTTTGTGCAGGTTTTCTGTAGTGAAATATGATCACTTCAACTCTGGATAATTAAAATAACTAACAACTATTTGTTGTAAAACTAAAACATATAATTGAAAAATTTTGCAATTAAACCATTTATGATTAGATTATTATTAGACAATTACCTCTGACTTGTAGCATAAACAATGCCTTTGAGAGATACAGGTTTACTTTTATATTGAGGTACAAGTAACATGCTGGCCAGTTTCAAGACTAATGAGCTTGACTTCAACATGAATCAAGACAGAGTATTCAGAACCACACAGGGTAAGATTGTCATAACACTAAACAAGAAGAATCACCTGACTTTAGAAATGCAAAAATTTCCACGACTACAACCATGTGGAGAGGAAAAGAACTATTCCAAATTCATAACAGAATGGCAAAAAATAAGAATATAGAGAATAAAAGGCTATTTCTTACTGTAATCTGACTGTATAAAATGCTAGGAACCCAAACAAGTATTTCCTGCAAATATTAACATTTTAAATATCATAAAGTATGCTGACTGATCTCAAGACTAGGCATAGTACTGAACAGACATTATCTGTAGCATATGAGCAAAAAAGACAAGTCTTCTAGGACTCAAACAGACATTATTCTTTAGATCAAAAAAAGTTTCATTTGGTAAATGCCAGAGTATTTTAATGTTCAAAAGGAGATAAAATGGCATTTGGAATTTTAATGTAAAATTAGAATCTAAGATAAAAAAATATAATTATGATTGTTTTAAATGCTCTAGTACTTTGTGATACTTTAAATATCATGGCAGTCTGATAATTTGATCACATTGTAATATAAACAAGCTGATATTCTCAGACAACTCAGAAACCTGCCTCACTCAACAATATTCTTTTCCATGTCGCACCAAACTGTCCATCAAAGAAGCACTGGTTTGGTAGAAAAGAGCACTGAATTTTTAGTTATGAATTCTGTGTACAAGCCTAGACTACATTTCTTAATACTTGTGTGACTTTGGTCAAGGCCCACTTCCCTAATCCTCGGGTTCCTCATTTTATACATTCCATCAAACTATATTATATATATCACAGGGTTAATATGAAAACCAAAAAAATTAATGTATATCTTCTGCTGTTGCACCTAATTAGTAATAATCATAATAATGGTATCAATCTGCTTTTATGATGCATGGAAGATATGATATTAACATCAAGAATGTTTTTATTTGTACAATATTTAGTTAACAACTAATTTTATATTAAAGGGGGAAAGCTAACAATTAAAGAAGTCATCCTATACCTAAAAAATAAAATGAAGGGGTGAGACAGGAATGTACTGGGAAGAAAGAAAAAGGGAGAGGTAAAATGGGATAAATTATCTCACATAAAAGAGGCAAGAAAAAGCTTTTACAATGGAGGGGAAGAGGAAGGAAGTAAGGGGGAGTGAGTGAATCTTATTCTCATCAGAACTGACTAAAAGAAGAAATAATATATACATGCAATTGAGTTTAAAAATTTACCTTATCCTACAGGAAAGGAGGAGGGGCAGGAAATAAGAGAAAGGGGACTGGGTGACAGAAGAGAGGGCAGATTGGGGGAGGGGTGGTCAGAAGCAAAACACTATTGAGGAAAGACAGAGTGAAAGGATAAAGAGAAGACAATAAATGGGGGTGGGAGAAATAGGATGCAGGGAAATACAGTTAGCAATAGTAAGTGTTAAAAAAAATTTTTGAAGGAAGTTTCCTATAGAGAACTGACACAAACTTAAAAAATAAAAGCCATTCCCCAATTTGATAAATGACCAAAGGATATAATTAGTTTTCTGATGAAAGATCTGAAATATCTTCAGACATATGAAAAAATATTCTAACTCACTACTAAACTAAAACAATTCTGAGGTACTACCTCATACCTATTAGATTGGCTAATAGGACAGAAAAGGTAAATTACAAGTGTTGGAGGAGATGCAAGAAAAATGAGACATCAAAGCACTGTCAGCAGAGTTGTGAAGTGATTCAATCATTCTACAGAACAATTTGGAACTATGACCAAAGGGTTATAAAGCCATGGATGCCTTTTGGACGAGTAATACCACTAGGTATTGTATATATTTTAGGATACATATGTATCCCAAGAGATAAAAGACAAAAAACAAAAAGGACTTATATGTACAAAAATATATACAGTAGCCATTATCTGGGAGTAAAGAATTAGAAATTGAGGGAATGCCCATCAGTTGGGCATTGCATTATGACTATGATGGAATATCATACTATAAAAAGTACTATAAAAAGTGATGAGCAGGATACTCTCAGAAAAACATGGGAAGATTTGCATAAACTGCTGCAAAGTGAAATATACTGTTTATAAAGTAACGGTAAATTCTAAGATGATCACTTGTGATTTTTCAGCTTGTCAATCAACAAGTATACTAGAAAATGGGCATGGCACCACAGATAAAAGCACTTTTAAGTATCTTTGCAGATGCACATGGATTGAGATATGATACAAAGATAAAAACAGTCCCTGACCTCAAGGAACTGAAATGCTAATAGTGGAGAAAACATGAATATGGTGGGTGGAAGGTAATCTGAACAGTAAAAGCACTAGTAGTAGAGGGGGAATGAGACGTCTCTTGTAGAAAGAACTAAAGCTGAGTCTTTTTTTTTTAATATAAAATTATTTATTTAACTTTTTACATTCATTTTCACAAAATTTTGGGTTCCAAATTTTCTCCCCATTTCTCCCCTCCCCCCACCGCAATAACTGAGCATTCTAATTTTCCCTATCACCCATCTGCCCTCTCTTCTATCATCCCTCCCTTCTCTTGTCCCCATCTTCTCTTTTGTCCTGTAGGGCCAGATGATTTTCTATTCCCCATTAACTGTATTTCTTATTTCCTAGTAGCAAGAACAATACTCAACAGTTGTTCCTAAAACTTTAAGTTCCAAATTCTCCCCAACCCTCCCTGCCTACCCATTCCCTTTGGGAAGGTAGGCAGTTCAATATAGGCCATATCTGTGATGTTTTGCAAATGACTTCGATAATAGTCGTGTTGTGTAAGACTAACTGTATTTCCCTCCATCCTATCCTGCCCCCCATTGTTTCTATTCTCTCTTTTGATCCTGTCCCTCCCCAACAGTGTTGATTTCAAATTGCTCCCTCCTCCCATTGCCCTCCCTTCCATCATCCCCCCCACCCTGCTTATCTCCTTCTCCCCCACTTTCCTGTATTGTAAGACAGGTTTTCATCCCAAAATGAGTGTGTATTGTATTCCTTCCTTTAGTCGAATGTGATGAGGGTAAACTTCTTGTTTTTTTCTCAGCTCTCCTTTTTCCCTCCACTAACAAGTCTCCTGCTTGCCTCTTAAATGAGATATAATTTACCCCATTCCATTTCACCCTCTCTCCTCCCACTACATTTCACTCTCACTGTTTACCTTAATTTCTTTTAAGATATGGTCCCATCCTATTCAATTCACTCTGTGCTCTCTGTCTCTGTATGTGTGTGCATGTGTGTATGTGTGTGTGTGCGTGTGTGTGGTCCCACCAACTACCCAGATACTGAAAAGTTTTCAGAGTTACAAATATTGTCTTTCCATGTAGGAATGTAAACAGTTTACCTTTGGTAAGTCCCTTATGACTTCTCTTTGCTGTTTACTTTTTCATGCTTCTTCTCATTCTTGTGTTTGAAAGTCAAATTTTCTTTTCAGCTCTGGTCTTTTCATCAAGGATGCTTGAAAGTCCTCTGTTTCATTGAAAGACCATATTTTCCCCTGAAGCATTATACTCAGTTTTGCTGGGTAGGTGATTCTTGGTTTGAGTCCTAGTTCCTTTGACTTCTGGAATATCCTATTCCACACCCTTCGATCCCTTAATGTAGAAGCTGCTAGATCTTGAGTTATCCTGATTGTATTTCCACAATACTGGAATTGTTTCTTTCTAGCTGCTTGCAAGATTTTCTCTTTGACCTGGGAACTCTGAAATTTTGCCACAATGTTCCTAGGAGTTTCTCTCTTTGGGTCTCTTTCAGGTGGTGATCGATGGATTCCTTCAATACTTATTTTGCCCTCTGGTTGTAGAATGTCAGGGCAGTTTTCCTCAATAATTTCATGAAAGATGATGTCTAGGCTCTTTTTTTGATCATGGCTTTCAGGTAGTCCCATAATTTTTAAATCATCTCTCCTGGATCTATTTTCCAGGTCAGTTGTTTTTCCAATGAGATATTTCACATTCTCTTCCATTTTTTTCATTCTTTTGGTTTTGTTTTGTGATTTCTTGGTTTCTCAGAAAGTCATTAGACTCCATCTGTTCCATCCTAATTTTGAGAGAACTATTATCTTCAGTGAGGTTTTGAACCTATTTTTCCATTTGGCTAATTCTGCTTTTGAAAGCATTTTCTCCTCATTGGCTTTTTGAACCTCTTTTGCCAGTTGAGTTAGCCTATTTTTCAAGGTGTTATTTTCTTCAGCACTTTTTTGGGTCTCCTTTAGCAGGGTATTGACCTGTTTTTCATGTTTTTCTTGCATCTCTCTCATTTCTCTTTCCAGTTTTTCCTCCACCTGTCTAACTTGATTTTCAAAATCCTTTTTGAGCTCTTCCATGGCCTGAGCCCACTGGACATCCACCTCGGATGTCTGAGATACAGAGGCCCCGACCTCCATGTCTTTCCCTGATGTCAAGCATTGTTCCTCTCCATCAGAAATGAAAGGAGGAAACATCATCTCTTTCCCAAGAAAGTAGCTTTCTAGGGTCTTATTTTGCTTCTGTTTTCTGGGCATTTTCCCAGCCAGTTACTTGACTTCTGAGATTTCTCTCCACCCCTACCTAGATCTGCCCATCTAGTGTTTGGGGTCAGAGATTCAAATGCTGCTCCCTACCCTCAGGGCTTTCAGCGGAGGGTGCAGCTGCTATTCACTGTAAGCTTAAGTTCTGGTGCTTGGGTGGGGGCAGGGCCGCCTCCCAAGCTCAGTTCCCTCAGGGGGTTTATGCAGAGACCTTCAACAATGGAGCTCCTGCCTGCTTGGGGAGTCCCGGGCCGCTGCTGCCTCTGCTGCTGCCTCCGGAGGGGGCCCGAGTCATGGAGACCCCCCCTCCCCTCTCGGCCAGCTCAGAAGTCTCTCTCACTGACCTGTAGCGCCTGTGAGTGGAGGGACCTTCGCGGCTGCCAGACATTCAGTCCCTGAAGCCTGCTTAGTTAGATCTGCTCCTCTGGGGCTGCGTGGCCAGGGCAACGCAGGGGTGGGCTCTGCTGTCCAGTGCGCGACGGACCCCTGGGGACAGCTTTCCAGGGCTCTCTGGAATGGAAATCTCTTCCACTGTGTTTCTGCACGAGTTCCACTGCATTTCTGTGTGGGTTCCACTGCTCCAGAATTTGTGGGGAGTTCTTTTTACAGAAAATTTATGGGCTGTGGATTTGGAGCTAGCATAAGTGAGTCTTTCTACTCTGCCATCTTGGCTCCTCCCCCCTAAAGCTGAGTCTTAAAAGAGATGAGAGAGTTTTACAAGCAAAGGAAAAGAGATGGAACATAAATAGTACATGAGGTACAAGTAGGCCGGTGTAGCTGAATCCTAGAGGATGGGGAGACTAGAAAAGTGTAATAAGATGTAAAAAAGAGAAGATAGATTAGAGTAGGTGACACCTTAAAGTATAGAGACCAATTATAAAGCTACTGACACAGTCTGATGAAGGCTGCTGTGTAAACAGAGAGAAAGAAACACGAAAGATATTTTGAAGGCAGAAACAAGATTTGGCAGATTGCATAGGTTATGGGAGAGAAAGGCATGGCATAACCAAGGAAACAAAGGTGACTAGGAAAGATGATGGCACCCTTAAAAGTAAAAGTCAAGCTGGGAAAAGGGGAGAGTTTATAGGGAAAGATAAGTCATAGTGTGCACATGTTGACTCTGATATGCCTATGAGATACCCAATATGAGTCAGAGATGATAACAGCAACTATCATTACATAGGGCTTTAAGATGTGCCAATCTCCACATGTTCTCTCATTTAATCCTCACAATAACTCTGTAACAGATATTATTTTTAGCCCCATTTTAATAGTGAGAAAACTGAGGGTGAGTGATTTCCTCAGTCATGCAGATAATAAGAGGTAGAGGCAGAAATTCAGTTCTTTCTGACTCCATAAGGCAACTGGTGACTGGGATTGTAGTGAAAAGAGACCAAGGTTGCTTATAAAGACCTGTAAATCATATGAGTTAAGATGGAATCCATGGAAGCTAAAACCACTAAGTGAAATATAACAGAACAGAAAGAGGTGGCCCAGAAGAGAACATGGAAAGACATTCAGTCAGTGGACCTGACGTAGATGTAGAACTAGCAAAAGAAATTGAAGGGCAGCCAGATAGGAGTCAACCCAGGAAAACAACACTATGAAAGCCAAGAGAGGAAAAAGTATACAGAAGAAGCAGATAAAAGTATTAAATACTTTGGAATCATCAGGAAGTATGAGGATTGAGAAAAGACCAATAGATTTGGCACTTCATAAATCACTGCTAACTGTGGGGAAGGCAGTTTCAGTTGAATGACAAAGTAAGAAGTCAGATTGCAGGGGGTATTGAAAAAAATAAGCTCTTCAAAGCTCATTTAGCTCTTCAAAGAGCTAAAGGTGAGGGGACAGGGGAAGAGTAAATGTGTATGTGTATGTGCGTGAAAAGCCTAGCTTTTATTCTTGCTACTCTGCACGGTGAGATTTCTTTTTTAAATGAATAGAAGGTAGTTTTATGACAGTATATAAGCATCTGATTTGATTTCTGCAATAATTCTGAGTTACAGACTTAAAGTATATAACATTGTATACTAAATCATTAAATATCAAGTAGAAAGATGTAAAAAATATTACCAGAGAAGTTGAATTCCCCAAAGTAGGTCAAACAATTATCTTTCAGGAAGGTATTTTTGTACCTTTCAAGTAAGTCTATAGCTCTAAAATGATCATTCAGTGAACGTACACGATGACAGAACAGATCAGTTAAAAAAAAAAAAATCTGTCCCAAATATTACTTTAAAGGTCACTGTGAATGGAGCTGTGAGATGATCCAACCATTTTGGAGAGCAATTTGGAACTATGCTCAAAGTTTACAAAGATGTGCATACCCTTTGACCCAGCAATGTCACTTCTAGGACCGTATCCCAAAGAGATCATAAAAATGGGAACAGGTCCCACATATACAAAAATATGTATAGCAACTCTCTTTGTGGTGGCCAAGAACTGGAAACTAAGAGGATGCCCATCAATTGGGGAATGGTGAAACAAGCAGTAGTATATGAATGTAATGGAATACTATGGTGCTATAAGAAATGATGAACAGGAAGGCTTCAGAGAGGCCTGGAAGGACTTAGATGAACTGACATTGAGCAAAACGAGCAGAACCAGGAGAACACTGTACACATTAACAGCCACAGTGTGCAAGTACTGTTTCTGACAGATTTAACCCTTCACAACAATGCAAAGACCTAAAATATTCCCAGAGGACCCCATACAAAATGCCTTTCACACCCAAAGAAAAAACTATGGAATTGGAACATAGAATAAAGAAGACTATTTTCTCTTGCGTTATGTTTTGTTTTGGTTTTCTCATGGTTTCTCCCATTCATCTTATTTCTTCTACTCAATATGACTAACGTGAAAATGTGTTTAATAAGAATGCATGTGTTAAACCCATATAAGATTGCATGCTGTATCAGGGAAGGAGGGGGGAGAAAGGAGGAGAAAAATTTAAGACTTATGGAAGTGACTGCTGAAAACTGAAAACAAATAAATTAATAAAAAAAAATAAAGCTCACTGTGAGCAACACTGAGAAACTGAATGGAAGAGACAATGCACAAAAATTAATTCTATAGTAACTGTTTTAGAGCTTGTCGGTATTAAACTGTTTTGCACAGTCTTTAGACCAACTTTTACTATGTCTGAGCCCCTCAAAGACTAGTGAAAATACCTCACTAGTGAAAATACCTCACTAGTGAACCATACTGGTTGGTGCACTTCCAGCATGGAAGTATCTGAACAGTGATAAAATTATTCAGTCAATTATTAAGTGAACAAATATTTACATTCTCTTTAATTAAATTTTCTCCCCAATTACAGATATACTATGACTGATAGTGCCTAAGGCACCATCTACAAAGTAAAGTGATTACACTTTCTCAGTCTTGACCTCACAGAAAAGAAACAGGAACAATGGACTGAAACTGCTATGAAGTAATCTTAAGTTTGATTTCAGGAAAAATTTACTAACAACCAGAGCTACCCAAAAGTAGAATAGGCTGCCTTGAGAGATGGTAGGTTGCCCCTACCCTCAAAGAGTCCATATATTTTACAGAGGGGAAACAATAAGTACAGAAATAAGTAAATTTTTTAAATACATAAAGGATATAAAAGTAATTTGGTAGGGAAGCATTAATGATTATGAGTAAAGAATAGTTTTTTAAAGCGTGTGGCACTTGAATTTTGAGCCTGGAATTTGAGCTAGGGATTTCAAGAGGAAGAAGTGAAGAAAAAGTACATTCTAAACATGGGAGAGATCCTGTGAAAATGCACAGAAATAAGAAATAAAATGCTGTGCAGAAGAAAGAGGAAGTAGGCCAATTTATCTTAATCATTAAGTAGGTAAGGAAGAAAAAGGTTTTGAAAGATAGGTTAGAGATGGTTTGGGAAGATTTTTAAATGTTAAATAGAGGAGTTTGAATTTTTTCTTGGAGGAAATAGGGAACCCCTAAGCTTCTTGAGGAAAGGAATGAATGAAAATTATTTATTAAGCATTTACCGTGTGCCAAACATTATACCAAGTAGTAGGGATATAAATAAAAAAGTGAGCCAATCCATGGTCTCAAAGAGTTTATACTCTAATAAGAGAGGCAGCACATAGAGGAGAGTAGTAGCTACAAAAAAGTTACGTTCTGGGAAGTCACACAGATGATGAGCATAACAAAAGAACAGTCTGTGACTGTCCACTGTCCTTTCCTCAACCTGTTATCAACCAAGAGACTGTGTCACCTCCTTACTACATGAAGTCTTTACTGATCCCTCAACCTCCAGCTGTTATTGCCTTCCTCAAGAAAATTAACTAATTATTTGATACATGTTTTATATTTACTTAAATGTGTTCATTTCCTTTTCTTTCCCCTGTAGAATGCTAAGTTTCTTAATGTCAGGGATTGTTTCACGGTTGCCTGCTACCTATAATGGAATATAACAGTCTCTAACAAATTAGAAATGCTTATCACATTCATATTAAAATAAGAATGGGAATTAAGTCCAACTACTTTGCATATATTTATATAAATGGAAGAGACTGAGTAAATTAATCAAATCACCCAGCTCACCTAACATAATTATAAAATATTTGAAACTTAAACCAGAAGAAAATAACTCTTAATCAATTATAGGTTTTATACTAAGTGTGGAAAACATAAAAAATCCTTGATCAAATGGAATTATGGTGCATAGGATGTGGGTGGATTGGCTAAGGAAGTTGTTAACTCCCTGTGGAGTCTGCAGAAAACTTTAACACTAGTACAAGGGAAAAAGAGGGAAAGTTCCAGCTAAACCCCTGAGAGGGAATTGATTATGGAAGAGAGAGAGATGACTGGTTCCTAGGCTAGATTTCCTGAATTTCAGAGGTCCAAAGAACTTCCCATCTTCCCAATACTACTCTATCAGCATTGCTGGACCAGTTGTCAGGATTCAAGGATGAAATAGATACACATGCAAAGACCTAGAGAAATCCAGCAGCAAAGTTACACCATATCTAAGGGAAATATCTGGAGCAGGACAACAGCAAAAAAGATTTCCAGGAAATGTTAGCTATATTGCTACGTATGATCTTGATGTTTGTATCCACTTTACCTGGATTCTATATGCCTTCTAGGGGTGGGGTGCAAGTGGGTGGGGAGATTGGTTATGGTGCATACCACCATGTAAATTTCTCCTTTCTATGTTAACTAAGTCTAGTTGACTAATTGACTGGCAATCTCCAGTGAGAAGTCTGTAAGCTATAGCTTTAGAGAAGATATGTTCCCTCCCACCCGAATACCTAAGGGCTACCAGGAATAAAGAACCTGAGGCCTCAGGGCCACATGGGGCTCTTTAGGTACTGAAGTAAGGCCCTTTGACTGAATTCAGATTTCAGGAAACAAATTTCCTTAACAAAAGGATTTGTTAGGTAAAACTTGGACTAGGTCAATTTAAAAGGCCACATGAGTTCCCCGTGCTCCCCACCGTTGTTAGAGCCTGGAGATGTAGGAGCCCTACTATCAGGAAAGCAGCCTCAGTACAAGTGGGGGGTCAAGACATTAACACCAGAGCATGCACCTTGGAACGAATATTTATTTAAATGGAGTTCAGAGGAGGGAAGGCCTTCTACGTTCCTTCCCTTTGAAGTCTTCTGGTGGCCATACGGGAAGCTACTTGTTCCTTCAAAGGGAAGGAATGCAGAAGGCCTTCCCTCCTCTGAACTCCATTTAAATAAATTTTCCTTGATACCTTTTTCGTGTGTCAAGTGCATCTCTAATAACAGGTTTCAGAATTCTGTTCTATTTTCTCTTTCTCTCAGGAAAGAATAGTCTGCCATTTTAGGATTTCAATTATTGCTGCTATAAAATCAACATGCTTTAAAACAAACTCCAACTTCCTCTAAAGCCAGAGATCCATCTTGATTTCCCTAATCCTATAAATTGAACTATTCTGAAGTCAGGATTTAAGCCTAATTTATTTTAATTTATTTAAATGTTGTTTCCAAAAATAGGTTGTAAGGTTAAAGGTTCCTTTAAGAAAATTTTGTAAGAAAAGGTCAGGCTGTGAAATTACAGGTAACCTATTAAAAGCAAGGTCTCCATATGTATACAAACAGATGAATTCATGGAGCAATTACTGCGAAAGAAGGAAAAACTCTAAAGGAAGTGCTTTGTCTCTCTCTGCAGAACGAAGAAAAAGAAACTGGAATGAAGAACAGCCTTTTTAAAATTGAAAGTAGGTAGCAAAAGATCTCTTCTGCCAGTAAGAAATAAAAGTTAAATAAATAAAAGATACTCCAAAGTCCTGGAACCAGTGCCACATACATGTCTCAAAGGCCTTCAAACTCTAAAAATAAGTTCAGGATGAATCTAGTCTACTGAGGCCTAAGTGAAGGTCACAGATTAAGTTATAAGAAAATTAGTGAAAGGGGAATAGGTTAAATGTTCTTTAAGGTGCCCTTAAACTCTAAACTTCTATGCTTTATACTATGCCTATTTCTGTTTCTTTAAATCTCATGGTAAATTACTGCTTAATCACACTAATATCTAAGGTCACAAAGACAAATAGTAACTGTCCTAAAGGATCTTACATTCAAATGAGGGAGATAAATACAACATATAGGTATACATAAAATACATACAGAGTAGATTAGGAGGTTGCCTTAGGGGGAAAGCACTTCTAGTTAGGAAGAACTGAAAAAAAGCCTCTTGCAGAAAGTTATTATAGAGATGAATCTAAAAGGAATATGAAGATTTCAAAGAGGAAGTAGAGTACTCAAGTTTGCTAGCACAGGCTATGTGCTATAATCTTAAAAGAGTTGACTCAGAATACAGAGGTAAAGTTACTTACTTGAATCACAAAGAAAGTATCTGAAGCAGAATTTTAACCCAGGTCTAGCTTGTACCAAGTCCAGAATTCTCTCAACTAGGTTGTACTGCTTTTTACAAACAGTAGCTGTTAAAATTGAAACTCCTCCATCTCCTTCCAGACATCCCAAATACTGTCCCCATTTCCCAATCTAGGGGTCACCAAATACTGTCCCCATTTCCCAATCTAGGGGTCACCACTACCTCTATCACTCCTCACTATCTCTCACTCCCATATCCAATCCTTTACCAACACCTGTCAATTTCACCTTAGCAATAATTCTTCTCTCCTCTGATACTACCACCACCTGGTGTAGGACCTCATCATCTCATGGTGGCAGACTACTGTTTGAACTATTGCAATAGCTTACTAGTTGGTCTTCCTGTCACGAGTCTCTTCCCACTCTAGATTGTCCTCCATTGGGTTATTAAAGTGATTTCCTAAGGTGTAGAAGTGACTATATCACATTACTCAATAAATTCTATTATTTCCCCATTACTTCCAGGAGCAAATACAAAATCCTGTTTAGCATTCAAAGATAAATATAACCTAACCCCTTAGCCCTGACCTTTCCATCTTTTTATACTCTATAGTCTCTCCATCACCCCCTCGCCGCAACCTGCCCCAAACATACTCTTTGATTCAATAACCTGGGCCTCCTTTCTAGTCACAGACAAGACACTATATGTCTTAGCTCCAAGAATTTCATGCCTAGAATGTCATCCTCCTTCTTCATCTGTGCCAACTGGCTTCCTTCAAGTCCTAACTAAAATCACACCTTCTACAGGAAGTCTTTCCCAATCCTTCTTAATTCCAGTGTTTTCCCTCTCTTAATCATTTCCTATTTGTCCTATATATGTACGTGTGTGTGTGTGTGTATATATACACACATACATACACATATGTATGTATATATATATACACACATACATACACATATGTATGTATATATATACACACATACATACACATATGTATGTATATATATATACACACATACATACACATATGTATGTATGTGTGTATATATATATATATATATCACTTGTTTGTTCATAATAATGATTGTTAACATTTATATATCCCTTACTGTGAAACAGGCACTGAGCTGAGTACTTTACATTTTAATCCTCACAACAACCCAGTGAGGTAGGTTTATTATCCCCAGTCTCCAGATAAAAGAAACTATGGCAAATAGAGGGTAAGATTTGCCCAGGTGTTTGGAGGTCAGATTTTAACTGAGGTTTTCCTGACTCCAGGCCTTGTGCTCTAACCACTGTACTACCTAGCTGCTCCTGATATCTCTTTGTAGTGTCATGCATTAGATTTTGAACACATCAAGGGTAGGGATTGTGATTTGCCTCTTTGTGTATCTTCAGCGTTTAATACAGTGCCTGGCACATAATAGATGATAAAAGATACTTACAGATTCATTGACTAAAATAGGAACAAAAGTCAAAGATTATGAAGGTGATTAAAATGTTATCAAAAAATGACTGGGTCAAAGAACAAATCAAGGAAACTGATAACAATATTAAAGACAATAACAATGAATAATATTCAAAACTTTATGGAGTACAGTTAATGAGGCCTTTCAAGGAAAGGGTTGTTTTTTTTATTTTCTACCAGATTAGCTGCTGTAGTGACACAGGATAACATTTTAATACCCTTTTCTCTGTATGATATGCTAATCTAGCTAATCAATAAAATGTTCATAGGATCACAAATCTATGGATGGAAGGAACCTTGGAAGCTCAATCGAATTGATTCATTTTACAAATGAGGAAACTGAGGCCTAGTGAAGTCAATAAGATAATATATGTGAAATGTGATAATATGCATGAAAAACCTTTAAAAACTATAAGCACCATTAAAACCTAAGACATGAGAACATTTCCATCTATTAGAGAGTACTTTTTCCAAAGTGGGTTTTTCATAATTTACAGAATTACTTCTATGCCTTAATGTAAATATTCCAAAATTAATTACACTTGACAAATTCTGGTATACCCCTGAAAACAAAATTTCAGAGATAGCTATTAATGATTCTATCTCAAAATATATATTATTTAAAAATATTACTATACAAAAGCAAATCAGGTTAAAATATTCCATTAGAAAAGTTTTTTTTAAGAACTACCACTCTATCACACCTACCAAATTGGCTAACATGACAAAAAAGGAAGATGATAAATGTTGGAGAAGATGTGAGAGAGTTGGAACACTGACTCACTGTTGGTGGAGCTGTGAGCTGATCCAACCATTCTGGAGAACAATACAGAACTATGCCCAAAGGGCTACAAAAATGTGCATACCCTTTAACCCAGCAATACTGTTTCTAGGACTGCATCCCAAAGAGATCATAAAAATGGGAAAGAGTCTCACATGTACAAAAATATGGCAGCTCTCTTTGTAAGGGTCAAGGACTGAAAATCAAGGGGATGGCCATCAATTAGAGGATGGCTGAACAAGTTGTGGCATATGAATGTTATGGAATACTATTGTACACTAAGAAATGATGAACAGGCAGACTTCACAGAGGCTTAGAAGCACTTCTATGAACTGATGCTGAGTGAAAGGAACAGAACCAGGACAACTTTGTATACAGCAACAACCACAGTGTGTGAGGAATTTTTCTGGTAGACTTAGTTATTCACTATTTCACTAGAAATGCAAGGACCTGAAAAATTCCTAATGGACTCTTGAGGCAAAATGACTTCCACATACAGAGAAAGAACTTTGGAATTGGATCACATAATGAAGCAATTCATTTTCTCTTAAGTTATGTTTTGTTTTATAGTTTCTCCCATTCATATTACTTCTTCTATGCAATATGACTAAGGTAAAAATGCATTTAATAAGAACATATGTGTAGAATCGATATAAGATTACACACCATCTCAGGAGAGGGGAGGGCGAGAATGAAGGAGGAATGGAATGGGAGGGAAGGAAAAAAATCTAAGATATATGGAAGTGATTTGTAAAAAACTGAAAACAAATAAAATAATTTAAAAAAAGAATTACCACTCTATTTAACAAGGTATCAAATGGGACGTTTCATTAGGTTTATAGAAATGACAGAAAATTTGATAAAATGCATTATTTATGATTTCATTGGTACATGCTCCACTGATAAAGATTACAACTTCTTCATCACTTTTTCTCCCTGTAATTCTTGTCCATGTTTAAAACAAAAACAAATAACAAGGAATCTACCCAAATCCCTGGAGGTCTTTATATCATTATCATTATTATTATACCATCTTAAAGGAACCAGTGTATCACTCATGTTTTTCACATGTTTCCTATTATTTTTGAAACTTGACTAGTCTACTTCCTTTTCCATTCATAAATGTCCTTAAATAACATCTTTTGTACCACTTAGAATCACAGGATCATGGCAAGTGAGAGCACAAAGCGACTTTAAGTATATCTAAGCTAATTCTATTCTTTTTCACACAAGCAAACAGGTGACAAAAGGTGAAGTGACAAAGTTACAAACTACTCAAATTGAGACTTAAACAAAAATCTTCCAAATCCCAGTTCAGTGGTCTGAAATAAATATTTCATGTTATATATTATCCTTAATATACACTATAACAAGCAGTTGGCTGTTTGTTTATACAAACCATGGATCTTTCAAAATCTTATAGCTATTTACAAACTTAATCTTTTAAAGGTTCTACTAGTAAAATTTCTTCATCAATCATATATATATGACCTGTTTCAGCCACTTGCTTGGAAATGAGTATTATTCTTAATAATCATTCCCATTTATATAATGTTTTAAGATTTGAAAAACTTTTTCAGCACAAAAAGTCTCTAATGAAATTATAATTATTCTAGTTTTATATGGAAGGAAGCAGAGATAAAGAAGCATGCCCACGGAGACATGGCTAGTAAGTTCAGTATCCAAGACTTGAAACCACGTCCACTGGCTTTTCTAAATGATCGCATTTGATAAAACAGCACATTAAAAATAAAAATAAATATAAAGTAAAAAAGGCAATCTGAGATAAAACTTTGTCAGAAAATGGTGAAAACAATTATAATATTTTTCATGGAATATAAGCTATTTTTACAAATTAATGCATAAATTTAAGTTCAAAATTCTTGGTAATACCAACTCTGTTATAAAAACTCTGGTTTTTTTAACATTTTAAATTTATTTATTTATTTAACTTTTTTACATTCATTTTCACAAAATTTTGAGTTCCAAATTTTCTCCCCATTTGTCCCCTCCCCCCATCCCAATACACCGAGCATTCTAATTGTGCCTATCACCAATCTGTCCTCTCCTCTAACATCCCACCCTTCCCTTGTCCCCATCTTCTCTTTTGTCCTGTAGGGCCAGATAACTTTCTATTCCCCATTACCTATATTTCTTATTTCCTAGTAGCAAGAACAATACTCAACAGCTGTTCCTAAAACTTTGAGTTCCAACTTCTCCCCATCCCTCCCTCCCCACTCATTCCCCCTTTGGGAAGGCAGGCAATTCAATATAGGCCATATCTGTGTAGTTTTGCAAATGACTTCCATAATAGTCATGTTGTGTAAGACTAACTATATTTCCCTCCATCCTATCCTGCCCCCCCTTGCTTCTATTCTGTCTTTTGATCCTGTCTCTCCCCAAGAGTGTTGATCTCAAATTGCTCCCTCCTCCCATTACCCTCCTTTCCATCATCCCCCCCACCTTGCTGATCCCCTTCTCCCCTACTTTTCCATATTGTAAGACAGGTTTTCATACCAAAATGAGTGTGCATTTTATTTCTTCCTTTAGTTGAATGTGATGAGCGTAAACTTCATGTTTTTCTCTCACCTCCCCTCTTTTCCCCTCTACTAGAAAGTCTCCTGCCTGCCTCTTCTATGAGAGATAATTTGCCCCATTCCTTTTCTCCCTCTCTCCTCCCAATACATTTCTCTCTCACAGCTTAACTTCATTTTTTTAAGATATGATCCCATCCTATTCAATTCACTGTGCTCTCTGTCTCTGTGTGTGCGTGCGCGTGCGCGCGCGCGCGTGTGTGTGTGTGTGTGTGTGTGTGTGTGTGTGTGTGTGTGTGTGTGTGTGTAATTCCACCAACTACCCAGATACTGAAGTTTCAAGAGTTACAAATATTGTCTTTCCATGTAGGAATGTAAAGAGTTCAACTTTAGTAAGTCCCTTATGATTTCTCTTTGCTGTTTACCTTTTCATGCCTCTCTTTATTCTTGTGTTTGAAAGTCAAATTTTCTTTTCAGCTCTGGTCTTTTCATCAAGAATGCTTGAAAGTCCTCTTTTTCACTGAAAGACCAGTTTTTCCCCTGAAGTATTATACTCAGTTTTGCTGGGTAGGTGATTCTTGGTTTTAGTCCTAGTTCCTTTGACTTCTGGAATATCATATTTCACACCCTTTGATCCCTTAATGTAGAAGCTGCTAGATCATGAGTTATCCTGATTATATTTCCACAATACTGGAATTGTTTCTTTCTAGCTGCTTGCAAGATTTTCTCTTTGACCTGGGAACTCTGAAATTTTGCCACAATGTTCCTAGGAGTTTCTCTCTTTGGGTCTCTTTCAGGCGGTGATCGATGGATTCCTTCAATACTTATTTTGCCCTCTGGTTCTAGAATGTCAGGGCAGTTTTCCTTGATAATTTCATGAAAGATGATGTCTAGGCTCTTTTTTTGATCATGGCTTTCAGGTAGTCCCATAATTTTTAAATCATCTCTCCTGGATCTATTTTCCAGGTCAGTTGCTTTTCCAATGAGATATTTCACATTCTCTTCCATTTTTTCATTCTTTTGGTTTTGTTTGGTGATTTCTTTGTTTCTCATAAAGTCATTAGACTCCATCTGTTCCATTCTAATTTTGAAAGAACTATTTTCTTCAGTGAGCTTTTGAACCTCCTTTTCCATTTGGCTAATTCTGCTTTTAAGAGCTTTCTTCTCCTCATTGGCTTTTTGAACCTCTTTTGCCAGTTGAGTTAGCCTATTTTTCAAGGTGTTATTTTCTTCAGCATTTTTTTGGGTCTCCTTTACCAAGGTATTGACCCGTTTTTCATGCTTTTCTTGCATCTCTCTCATTTCTCTTCCCAGTTTTTCTCCACCTCCCTAACTTGATTTTCAAAATCCTTTTTGAGTTCTTCCATGGCCTGAGTCTATTGAATATTTATTTTGGATGTTTGGGATACAGAGGCCTCGACTTCTATGTCTTTCCCTCATGGTAAGCATTGTTCTTCCTCATCTGAAAGGATGGGAGGAGATATCTGTTCACCAAAAAAGTAACCTTCTATGGTCTTATTTTTTTTCCCTTTCCTGGGCATTTTCCCAGCCAGTTACTTGACTTCCAAGTTTCCTCACCACACCCACATCACCTCCAGTTCCACCCAGCTAGTGGGTGGGGGCTGAGATTCAAATGCTGCTTCCCAACCTCAGGGCTTTCCAAGGGGGTGGGTCTGCTATTCAGTGTGAGATTAAATTCAAGTGCTCAGGTAGGGGCAGGACCACCACACAGGCTCAGTTCCCTCAGGGGGTTTATGCAGAGACCTTCAACAATGGATCCAAGCTCCTGTCTGCTTTGGGAGCCCCTGCATGCTGCAACCTCCCGAGGGGGCCTGAGTTATGGGGAAACCCCGCTCCCCTTTCGGCAAGCCGAAAAGGCCCTCTCACTGACCTTTGGTGCCAGTGGGTGGAGGGACCTGCACTGCTGCTGGAGATTCTGTCCCTGAAGCCTGCTCGGATCTGGTCCTCTCGGTGCCACGCGGCCAAGGCAGGGCTGGGCTCTGCTCTGGGTCCAGTGTGCAAAGCACCTTTGGTGTCGGTTTTTCAGGGCTCTCTGGAACACAAATCTCCTCCACTCTGTTGTTGTGTGGCTTCTGCTGCTCCAGAATTTGTTGGGAGTTCTTCTTCATAGGTGTTTTATGGGCTGTGGGTTAGTTAGGAGCTAGCATATGTGTATCTTTCTACTCCACCATCTTGACTCCTCCCCCCCAATTTTTAAAACAAAAGTGATTTAGTAATCTCACTAAATCTCAATCTCACTAAATGTTTGCATTTACATATCTTAGCACCACATCCACAAATTTCTAAAACAGATTTAAAAGTAAAATGAATTCAATTATTCAGAGAAATGTAATTCACCAAAATCGCTTCATGTATTTTTTTGTTTTCAAGGGGGATAGGGAAAACATTGGGTTTCCATGCATCAGTATGGAAAATACTCCAGAAAGATTTAGTTCATATATTTAACACTGATTAAATATATATTCTGTACAAAGCACTTTGCTTCATATCATGAGAGATAGCATGCCTTAAAGTCAGAAAGATGTGGGTTCAAGTTCCCTATAAGACACATGATAAGTTGAAGGGGATAGAGACTTGAGGCAGGGAAGTCAACTAGGAAGAAGTAGCAATAGTCCAGGCAAGAGGTGATGAGTTTCTGGTCCTGGGATGGTGATTATAAGAGCAGAGATATAGTGATAAATACAAAAGATGTTATAAAGCTAAAAAACAAATGATTTGACAATTCTTTGGATATGATCATGAATGAACATGAGTCTAAGATGATAAAGAACTTGTGAAGCTGAGTGACTAAAAAGATTGTGGTTCTTTGGGCAAGAATAGGAAATTTCAGAAGAGTAGTACGTTGAAGGGATAGAAAATAATATAATTAGATTTGCAAATCAAATCACACCCCATTCATCCACAGCTGCTCATCTTGTATATTCATTTCGTCCCAACTAAAATGAAAGGCAAAAGGGAAATATTACTCATCAATCACTGCCCTTTAGGATACTGATGTCAGAGGACAGATATTTTGCCAGGGTAGTTTTCCCAATGGCAGCTCTGCTGTGGGTACCCAGTGCAGAAAGAGGAAAATTAGGGGCTGGAACAGCTACAAAAGAGGTTAGAATTGGGAAATGGTGAGCTGATACTGGTTGAAGGTCAAATGTAGTTTGCCATGATAAAGTGTCCTCAGGGAGAATAGTATGTAACCCATCTTCCCAGAATCCAAATAGCTGATTACACACCAATTGGGCTCATGTCACAGCCCTTTACTTAGGAGATAATTGACCTAACTTATTGGAGTAGTATATTTATTGGTCTCCATGTCACACAGTCTCTACTCTTTCCAATCCATCTTCCACACAAATGCAGAAGTGATATGCCACTCTGAAAGCATGGAAACAACCATGTCATTGCCCAGCTTAAATAACTTCAGTGACTCTCTATCAAATCTAACCTACTTTGGTTTTAAAATCCTTCATAATTTGCCTGCAGCCTATCCTTCCATACATGGTAGGTATTATTCATGTTCACACACTCTACAATCCAGCAAAACTATCCAACATGCTATTCCCTAACAATTTTCCTCCTGCCTCTCTGACTTTGCCCAAATTGTCCACCTTGCCTAAGGTGCCTCCTTACTCACCCCAGGCTCTCTCTCTAGCTTCCTTCAAAGCTAAGGACAAGCAATACTTTATAAAGGACACTGAAATTCCAAAGACAAAGCTGAAACATTCCCTAATCCCACTCAAGTCATTGAGAAAAGTTAATTCACTCAACTCAAACTCCAATACAGAGATGATCCGAAATCATTAGAGAGCAAATTCCCACTTTGACTAGCTGGAGTCGCATCCCAATCAACTATGTGATACTTGATACACAGCTCCCCTATAACTCTGCTGGTAAAAACTGCCTTCCATCGTTACCATTGCTCTACATGAGGTAGGCCTTGATATACTATTAGAACATAAGCTCCTTCAAGAAAGGAACTCTCATTTTTTTTATTTTAATACCTAGTAATTAGTTTTTGATAAATGTTTTTTTCATTCACTTATTCTAATGGGTGGATGGAATATATACAAAAACAACACAAGCTAATTTCAGGAGGGATAACACAAGCTAATTTCAGGAGGGATAGAACACTAACAACATGCAGGTAACAATATACAAGTAAGATAAAGGAAGGGATCAAAGAGGAGGTGATACCTAGAGCTAATTTTTATTTTAATACAGGTATTTTAAATTCCATTCATAATTGTAGGCATTTAAAGATTTAAAGAGCATATTACTATAAGAGAAATGAGCATGAATGTGAAATAAAATAGAACAAGATAATAAAGGTGTCTGTAAACTTATTTACCAAATGTAATTTGACTCAATTATCTTTACATAGTAAGATCACTGATTCATTAGGACAAAAATGAGAATCAACACACTAAAAGAAAAGATACAGCTCAGATGACACTACCTACAGTTAAAATGGCTTTAAAATAACTTTAAAAAAGCTGCTCACCATGAAAAATGGAAAACTGACAAAAGTAAGAACACTGAATTAGACTATCATCATATGCAAGCTAATGTTCATGTCAAATGGAAAGAAACGGCAGCCATTAATAATAGGGAAACCTCATTTGCAAAACATAAATGAACATATAATCTCACAAAACAGTGAAAAAGAGACTTAAGAAAACTTGATGTCAGCCAACCAAGCTAAGTCACTTTGGGAGTCTTTGTAATTAATACTACATTCACCATAATCACCACAGAGATAAAAATAGAACAGAATGGCCAGTATTTGTAGTGGAAATTAATGATGATCGTATTAAGACAATACCTCAGGACCCGATATGTTACATGAGAAAACAGAAATTATCCTTAGGATGATGAAGCCAGAAAACAGCAACCAAGAAATCAAATGTAACCTTAGGCCACGTTAAGAGATGTATTGTGTCCAAAAAAAGATAGAACTGCTGTATTCTTTGCTAATCAGATTATATTTGGAATGTTGTGTTCAGTTGGGAACAAGTACATTTGAGGAAGAACACTATCTGGAGAACACACAGAAGATAAAAATGAGCATGGTAAAGTCTAGGGAATATGTCATGTAAAGAATAAAGCAAAAAAGCGCAGAGAATAAAAGAAAACTTAGAAGAAATAATACACAACATGTATTATTTATCACACAGGCCTTCTTGAAATGAAAATTTATTCTTACATATTTTGAACACTCTCATGTTCTGCTAAGCTGTCTCCCAAAGCCCTCGAAATACCTATAAAAAATTACTCTAAACAAATTCTAAAGCTACAGAACCCAGAAACTGACAGTGAAACAAATTTCCAGTCCAAGACAGCCTGGAAAGTCAATAGGAAGGGTCTTTCGCAATGGGCAGGGAATGGAGCACAGTCCAGCATAGGCCACATGGGCACAGAAAGCCCTGAGCCAGCCTCAGGGGACTGAACCACTGGCAGCTGAGGCAGTTTCCATACTTCACAACCCAAAAATGGAAAAGACAGCATAGAAGGTCAGTGGAAAAACTCTGTGGGATCTGGGTGAAGGAGAAGTGCACAGTCTAGCCAGGGTCCAGCCCCAGCCCCAGCCCCAGGGCAGTGGAGGTGGTAGCAGTGGGCAGCAGCAGCTGCTTCCAGAACTCTGGGGCTACAGACTATGGGGGATCAAATAGATGATATAAAATCCCTGAAACCTGGAACAGTATATGAACCCCCACCTCACCACCACTGGATGGAGAGTTCTACCTTGAAAAGGAGTTAGAAGGTCAAGTATCTGGCTGGGAAGATGAGTAAAGAGCGTAAAAAAACTCAGACTACAGAATCTTACTTTGGTTGGAAAGAAGATCAAAATATACAACCAGAAGAAGACAACAAAGACTAAGCTCTACTAATCTGTTTATACTATCAGTCATTATACCTAGATCATGTACCCATTTGGACTTTATTCTTGTGTACGGTGTCCGGCATTGCTCTATGCCTAGTTTCCACCACACCGTTTATCCAGTTTTCTCAGCAACTTTTGTTGAACAGTGAGTTCTTATCCCAGAAGCAGGGGTCCATGGGCTTATCAAACAGTAAATTGCTATATTCATTGACTACTGTGTCTTGGGCACCTAACCTGTTCTACTGGTCTACCACTGTAATTTTTCAGCCAGTACCAAGTGGTTTTGATAATTGCTGCTTTACAATCCAATTGGAGATCTGGAAGTGCTAGGCCACCTTCCCTAGCATTTCTTTTCATTAGTTCCCTTGATATTCTGGACCTTTTGTTCTTCCAGACGAATTCTGATATTATTTTTTCTAGCTCTACAAAATAATTATCTGATAGTTTGATTGGTATGGCACTGAATAAGTAAATTAACTTAGGTAGAATTATCATTTTTATTATATTGACTCAGTCCACCCCATAAGCAACTGATGTTTTTGCACTTACTTAGATCTGACTTTATTTGTGTGAAAAGTGTTTTGTAATTGTGTTCATATAGTCCCTGGGTTTGTTGTGGCAGGCAGACTCACAAATATTTTATAGTATCTACTGTAGCTTTAAATGGGATTTTATTTCTAACTCTTGCTGTTGGGTTTTGTTAGTAATATATAGAAATGCAGAAGATTTGTGTGGGCTTATTTTGTAGCCTGCAACTTTGCCAAAGTAGTATATCATTTCAAGTAGTCTTTTACTTGATTCTCTGGGATTCTCTAAGTATATCATCATATCATCTGCAAAGAGTGATAACTTAATTTCTTCTCTGTCTATTCTAATTCCTTCAATTTCCTTTTCTTCTCTTATTGCTACAGCTAACACTTGTAGTACCATAATGAATAACAGGGGTGATGATGGACATCCTTGTTTCACCCTTGATCTTACTGCAAATGCATCTAGCTTATCTCCATTGCATACAGTGCTTGCTGAAGGTTTCAGGTACATACTGCTCATTATTTTATGAAAAGTTCCCTTTATTCCTATTCTCTCGAGTGTTTTTAATATGAAGTGCAAAATGGATAATTTTGATTACATTCAATTGAAAAGTTTTTGCACAAACTCAACGCAGCCAAGATTAGGAGGGAAGCAGAAAGCCAGGAAAGAATTTTTGCAACTAGTGTCTCTAATAAAGGCCTCATTTCTAAAATATATAGAGAATTGAGTCAAATGTACAAGAATACAAGTCATTCCCCAACAGATAAATGGTCAAAGGATATGAACAGGCAGTTTTCAGAGGAAGAAATCAAAGCTATCTATAGTCACATAAAAAAGTGCTCTAAATCACTGTTGATTACAGAGATACAAATCAAAACAACTCTGAGATACCACATCACACCTATCAGATTGTTAACATGACAAAACAGGATGCTGATAAATGTTGGAGAAAATGTGGGAGAGTTGGAACACTAATTCATTGTTGGTGGAGCTGTGAGCTGATCCAAGGAACTATGTCCAAAGGGCTACAAAAATGTGCATACCCTTTGACTCAGCAATACTCCTTCTAAGACTGTATCCCCAAGAGATCACAAAAATGGGAAAGAGTCCCACATGTACAAAAATATTAATAGCAGCACTATTTGTGGTGGCCAAAAACTGGAAATCAAGGGGATGCCCATCAATTGTGGAATGGCTGAATAAATTGTGGTATATTAATGTAATGGAATACTCTTGTGCTGTAAGAAATGATGAGCAGAAAGACTTCAGAGTGGCCTGGAAAGACTTATAAGAACTGATGCAGAGCAAAAGTAGCAGAACCAGGAGAACTTTATACATAGCAACAACCACAGTGTGAAAGAATTTTTTCTTGCAGACTTAAAACTCCATTGCATTGCAAGGATTAAAAAATTCCCATTGGTCTCTTAAGGCAAACTGTCTTCCACATCCAGAGAAAGAACTAGGGAATTCAATCGCCGAATGTAGCAGATCATTTTCTTGTGTATTACACTTTAGTTTGTTTTATGATTTCTCCCATTCATTTTAATTCTTCTACACAATATGACTACGGTGAAAATATATTTAATAGAAATGTATGTGTAGAACCTATATAAAACTGTACGCCAACTCAGGGAGGGAGTGAGGAGGAGGGGGGAAGAAGGGAGAGGGAAAAAAAATCTAAGTTATATTGCAGTGATTGTAGAACACTGAAAACAAATAAAATAATAAAAAGAAAAAATTATCAAGGAAAACTGCCCTGATGTTCTAAAACCAGAAGGTAAAATAGAAATTTAAAGAATCCACTGATCACCTCTGAAAAGAGATCCTAAAAGGAAAACTTTTAGGAATATTGTAGCCAAATTCCAAAGTTCCCAGGTCAAGGAGAAAATACTGCAAGCAGCCAGAAAGAAACAATTTAAGTACTGTGGAAATACAATCAGGATAACGTAAGATCTAGCAGCTTCTATATTATGGCTTGGAATATAATATTCCAGAGGTCACAGGAGCTAGGATTAAAACCAAGAATCACCTACCCAGAAAAACTGAATATAATCCTTCAAGGGAAAAAAACGGAACTTCAATGAAATAGAGAACTTTCAAGCATTCTTGATGAAAAGAACAGAGCTGAAGAGACTTTCAAATACAAGAATCAAGAAAAGCATGAAAAGGTAAACAGGAAAGAGAAATCATAAGAGACTTATTAATGTTGAACTGTTTACACTCCTACAGGGAAAGATATTTGTAACTCATAAGACCTTTCTCAGTGTTATGGTGGTTGGAAGAAATAAACAGACAGACAGATGTCTCCGAGTGAGTTGAATACGAAGGGATGATATCTAAAAAGTAAAATTAAGGGAAGAGAGGAATATATTGATAGGAGAAAGGGAGAGACAGAATAGGGTACAATTTTCTCACATAAAAAAGACAAGAAAAAGGTTTCACAGTGGATAGGATGAGGGGCAAGGTGAGAAGGAATGAGTGAACCTTACTCTCACTGGATTTGGCTTAAGAAGATATTAACATACACCCAAATGGGTATCTTACCCTACAGGAGAATAAAGGGAAAGGGAATGGGGAGTGAGGGGGTGGGGGTTGATGACAGAGGAAAACAGTCCTTCACAATTTGACTATTATGAAAGTGTTTTGTGTAACTACACATGTATCAACTATATTGAGCTGCTTGCCTTCTCAATGAGGGTGGGTGGGAAAAGAAGAAGGGAAAGAATGTGGAACTTAAAAGTTTTAAAAACAAATGTTAAAACAAATTGTTTTTACATGCAAATGGAAAATAATATATACAGGCAATGGGGTATAGAAATCTATTTTTCTCTTCAAGAAAGTAAAGGGGAAGAAGATGGTGGAGGAGACAATAAAAGGGAGGGCAGACTGCAGGAAGGGGTAATCAGAATGCATGCCATCCTGGGGCGGGGGAGAGGAGAGAGATAGGGAGAAAATTTGGAACTCAAAATCTTGCGGAAATGAATGTTGAAAATTAAACATTAATTAAGAAACAAATTACAAAAAGAGTTTTAGGGAACTTGGGATATAAAAACAAAAAAGAACCAGGTGTCATCTGACACTTCCAGCACATTTTTATCCAGATGACTATATGTCAGTAATATTTCTTTGGTCTGTCCAATCCTCTCCGTTTCCAATGCCACCCCTCTCATTGTGGCCCTCATTGTCTCCAACTCATTTTGTTGCTATAATTTTCTAACTGGTCTTTTTGCCTCCAATTCCCTTCAAGACCACTAGCCCAATCCATCCTCCACAATACAGAAGTTGGTAATATAACAAGTTAAGTCTGAATTCCTAAATTTTGTATTAAAAAAACTCTCCATGATCTAGATATAACCTACCTCTCCAACAACTGGTGGTGAGCTAGATGTACAACCATCAACAAGTTATTTAATCTCTATTTGTCTCAGTTTCTTTAACTGTAAAATGAGAATGATGCCACCTATCTCATATGATTGTTATGAGGGTTAAGTGAGATAATATTTGTAAAAAGTACATAGCACAGTGCCTGGTACATATTAGACACTATATACTATAAATGTTTATTCCCTTTCCTTCCCTTGTTAAAAGCAACTTGAACTTATATAAAATTTTCAGGCTACAAAGCACTTTTCTCACAAGAACTTTATAAAGTTGATAGAAATAAAAATGCATGCTCCTTTACAAACCTGAGACTACGTAAGTGCTTTGACATTAAGCTTAAATTAAGAATTAAAAATCACAGGTCTAGACAATTTTAACAATAAATGTATTTGAAATACTTACTGACTGATTAAAAGGGTAATTTTCAAATTCTAAGGGACTATTCTTCAAATGAACTAACAGTGCTAGCTAGATGGTTGAAACAAAATCAATTCTAGAATGCTAATTTTTGCTCATTAGTCATATATTTCTATAATAATTTCTATAATGTATTTCTATAAAATGGCTTCAGTTTTTTGTCCTTAAATCAAAGAAAAAGAATTAGGTAACATCACAGACTCCATTCCACTATGAGGGAAAAAATGTTACAGTCATTTAAACATATTGCAGATTCTCAAATGAGAAATTTTCCCTTAAAAATTCTGAAATGATTCTAAGAGAAAAGTCAACAGAAATCTCCGTGTATTATCACTATCCTCTACTATTTTGTAATAAAAGATTACCATGATTGGCAACAGAGAAGCATATTGTCAGGAAAATATTAAGTTGTCCAAAAAGTGACATTCACACAAGCATATGGAATTTATGGTCTGAATTCTTGTAAGTCATAATCACTGAGGATCATTTTTCACTCTATTAAATTTCAAATCTTCAGGTAAACAAATATGAGGCAAACATGTATAAAAAATATAAAAAAGTAATGTAAAAAAATATTAAGTTGAATAAGAAAGGCTTTGATAATCCTGTATGTAATCTAATATTTAAGTGTAGTTGTAAATTATGCAATAGGTGAAGTTTTATTGAATAACTATGAACTCATTTAGCTCTTGTTTTAATCTTTCCTAAGTCACAGGATATGATCTCTACATTTTATCTTTGAATGTATAGTTTAAAAGTAATGAAATCTGACTTCAAGGTCTATGACATGAGAAAATTCCAATTATGAACACAGTGCTTTTGGAGGAAGTAGCAATACAACCCTAGTGTTATGAGAAAGTAACTATATTTTAAAAGTCAGTTTTGAAACATATGATAAAATTTGCATAAATGGTTTGTTTCCTATTGACCTTCATCTCTGTTATGAGAGACCTCAAGCCATCCATTAGGCCACACTAACGATTTTGGAGACATAAATCTGCCAAACCTAAATGGAAGCGGTTGCAGCTACTAAGCATACTTATTTTCCCTTATCCTGGAGATCACTTTCAGTAACATGTTTTTCTCAGCAAATGAGAGACAAAAATAGAAGGGGATGAGGGAGCTAACAGAGAGTGGAGCAGGTGGGAGAGCTACAAAAAAAGCAGAAGGGAAAGCACATGCGCGCGCGCGCGCGCACACACACACATACTTGAGGATCAAGTAGAGAAATCATGGGGAAAATGAGGTTAATTTGAATTAAGCATGATTGATACCAAAGTTTAATAATAATGGGATGAATGAGGATAAACAAAGAATGCACATGTGTGACAACAAATCATAGGTGAGAATGTGAATTTAATAGTAATTAACATTTATATAGTGTTTCAAAATTTGCAAAGTGCTTCATATATATAATCTCACTAAGTCTCACAACAACCTTTTGAGTTAGATATTATGTAGAGAGGTAAAAGAACAACTTTCCAATGTAAAGAAAAAAATTTTTAAGACTTCAGTAGCACAAGTTGTTTCCTCTAAATAAGTGTCATGACCTTAATGGGGAGAGGGGGTTGGGGGAAGAAGGAGCAATAGGCAAGTAAGTAATTAGCACTTTGTCACCTAATGCACATCCTTTTGGCTGTTACCTATGAGCTAACAGGCATTCTTCCTCTTTTCTTACTACATTAAATGCCTGACTCAATTCTCAATCTCTCATATTAGGGTATTTAAATATACAAGTTGATATTCCCTCAAATATAAGACAAATGTAGTGTCATTTACTCAAATAGGAAGTCGTTAATCACCTCAACATCTCTAAATGCAAAGAAAAGTATGTATTATTTATTTCACTATTCTAAAATTTTTAACCAAAACCTGAGGAATATGACCATATATAGTAGATTCCACTAAGGAGGGTTAAGGCTCCAGAGCTAATCACTCCCTGACTCTCTCTTTTTTAGCCAATTCTATGATTTCATTAAAGAGTTTCTCCTATCAGGGCAGAGGAGCAATAACTTTTCTATAAATAAAGAACTGACTGAGGTAATGAGGGCTTAGGGTCTTATAATAACTACTTCAGAAGTAGGACTTGAACCTAGGTCTTCCTGATTCTGAGGCCAGCATAAATCCGCTACACCATAATGCCATTCAGTTTGTAACTTGTTCTCATAATATAATTTGCAAGATAAGCAAAGCATAGATGATATCTTTAGCTGAAAAAAGGGGAAACAGGCATACTAAAGGATTGAGTGATTTCCCCAAGGCCACAGCTCTTAACACACCTGAAACTAGAATCTTAATACCTGATCTATGATTTCAATCCTCTGTTATTAGGACCAGAGTTCTTTCCCTGTATGCATTCCCCTACAAACGGAAATGGCTAAGTTTTATATTTGGGGATAATTCTTATAAATGTGTCAACAATTTGAAAATTTTTCATTTATATGCTTATAAATGCAACAGATCAACCATATAAAATCTACATTCCATGCAATGCCCTTTGAGCTTTTCTACTCCTCAGATGTTGCTTCCTTTTATCCTTTCCTCCTTTGCAGTGACCATTATTTTTTGCTTTCAATTTCTATACTGAAAGCAACATTCTACTTCTCTTGCTCATCCCTCCTCCTTCCTTTCTCTATCAAAGCAAGGACACTGTACAAGTTAATACCTTCTGGCATGCTCAATAAATTTAAAGGTCATGTTTCTTTGTATAGATGAAGTTTTGAATGCTAAGACAGAAATATCAGGGAGAGCAAGACATAAATGCTTTCTGCAACACGGAGAATCTAACTTCTCTAAATATAAATGGATTTGATGAGTCTGATGATTGAAAATTAACTCAGATTTCTGTATCAAATTAGACTATAGTTTAAACTACATAATTTAAAACCCACTTAATATAGACAATGAAAATTTAATTTTTGTACATTATGTATAAGGTTGTATAAAGTATTTAATTAGTTAAAATTCATATTCCAAACAGTTTGATTCAATGAAAAAATAAAATTTGCAAACAGTCCATATTGTAAATAGGTATGTTTATCATCTATAATATATTAAAAATTCATCAACCTTTTCCACTATGATGAGGTCTCCAACTTGTATGTCTGAACTCTTAACTTGCACTTTACCTTAAAAAAAAGAAGAAGTATAATCAACGTAGGCAAACATCAGTACACCAGAGTTCAAATTTTAATTGAAAAATTATAATTGGGGAAATAATTTATAGAAAAGTGTTAAATCACTTCAGAAATGTCTTCTTAGATATACTTCCTAAAGAAATTCACTGTCACTGACACTTGCTTATATGAATAAACCAATTACCACACAGAAGTAACTAGGTATATCACAACAAATATAATAAAAACAGTAGTAAATTCCTGATACTTATCAAAAACATTAAAAGTTCTATTGTAGACTATCAGCTCAATTTTCATTATTCTAAATCACTGCCCAATCAATGATAAAAAAGATGAAATTACTTTTCAATAGACAATATGAAATAGTTGATGTTAAGTCAATTATTAGTGTTGAGAATTATAAATATCCCTAAAATCAATATTTCAAGTGGCATTGATTACCATCATAACTGATAATCATCAGGCAGGCTAAGAAGAGAGCATCTGTCAAAATTATCCAAGATTGGTCCATCATAGGTCTTTAGAAGTCATATTGTACAGAAAGAAAATTTTAATGAGGTGCATGTAAGTTTCATTTTAAAATAAAGACAAATTTCCTTAAATAACTGGATAAAGTACAAAAGAAACTGTATAGTAAAACTGAAGATAAACAAACTGGGCATTATTTTAGTCCTGCTTTACATCTAACACACAGTACTTATCTCTTTCCGCTTCCTTCTAAACTCTATCCCTTCAGAAACACAAGAAAGCAGGACACCTTTGAAAACTACATGATGAACTTAGACTTTTAAAAAAGCAAGCAGATTCCATGTACAATAATATTCTTTATCTATTTTATTATATATAAGCTCATTTCATTTAGAGTTTAGGAACAGAATTTGAAAAATTCAAAATAAACTATTTTTCTTCAAATTCTATTTTTCCATGGATCCCTTTCCAGACTAACCTTACCTATTTAGTTACTTAAAACACTCCAGCCCTCCAAACAATCTTTACTACTTTTGCATGGATTTGAACAACTAAACTTTTTAAGTTTTATATGACAGGCTGGAGAGATAGAGGTCCTAATTAATCAAAAATTCCAGTTAACTAAGTTATACTTACCAGTGAAACAGATGGTATGTAAATCACCATGGGCTATTTGGAAAATGTTTGTTAGACTAAGAAAAAAATAGTTAAAAAAATACAAATATGAATTTACTTGTAATATATGTCATGAATGACCAAATACCAATTACACTAAGAAAGACCATAGTAAAAGATGTGAATATGAAGTAACCTCAAATAGATATTTTCACTTAAAATCACTTAAGTAGCTGAAAAGAAAGCAGAGCTGTTTTGAATACTGAAATTTTTATCCTATTTATTTGCTACTTCTTTCTTGGAACAGGAGGATTTTGAGCTGGAAAGGACCATAAGGCACTATATAATTCAATTCCTTCACTTTACAGACAAGGAAACTAAGGGCTGGAGAGGTGATGTTAACAACAAGTAGTAAATGGCAGATTTAAACCCAATTTCATATCCAATTTAATTCTACATTTATTAAGAACTGCCTTTGTGCAAGGCACTGAGGTATGCAAAAAGCATTTCATTAAAAGGGATGGCTCACTAAGAAAGCAAAGAGGAAGGAAATATAAGTTTTGTTTTTAGAAGAAAATAAAATTATAGCTCTCAATGCAGAATTAGCAACTGCTCCTCAAGCTTACATTTTCCTAGGGGATGTAAACAAATAAATAAAAACAATATATGCAAAGTAAGTAAAAAGCAATTTCAGATTTTGTGGAAGGAATCTAATAACTTTGGAAAAAAGGGTTTCCTGTTTGAAGTGCACTTAAACTGAGTCCTAAAGGAAGCCAGATAATCCAAAAGGAAGGAGTAAAGAGGAAGAGCATTCCAAGCACTGTTTAACTACACTATTATATATTGTATATTATATTATATATTATATATATGTAATATTATATATTATAACTACAAGGAAAAGAAGTGGTATAGGTGGTTCACAGGGAAAACAAAGGAGTCTATTTAAGGTGTATAACGAATTTGTCAGGGGCAATACCATGAAATCAGTCTGGAAAGATAAGCTGGAGCCAGATTGTAAACGGCTTTAAATGTCAGCTGCTCAATTTTTATTTTATCTTAAAAGTAATAAGTTCCCTGAGAATGGATATGACACAGTTAGAACCATGGTTTAGGGACATCACTTTAGCAGATCTGTGGAAAACAAATGGAGAAGGGAGAGAGTTAACAGAGACATGAAGACCACTTGGGAATCTACTAGAATAGTCAAGGTTTCGATGTAATAAGGCTCTGAACTACGGAGCTGGCCAGATGAGTGAAAAGAATGCAAGAGGTTAAAGGGTCATTATGAAATCAGAATGAATAAGACTTGGCATCTGATGATGAGGATCCTTAAAAGCTAGTAAACTTAACTTAAGTGATTAGAAGGATGATAGTCTTCTCTAAAGTAATAAGGAAATTGGGGAAAGAGGTAGTTTTGGAGAGAAAGAGAAGAGCCAGGTAGAACAGTGGCTAAAGAGCCAGGCCTCGGGTCAAGAAGGGATAAGTCCAAATTCAACCTCTGACACATTCTACTGTATGAGTCTGGGTAAGTCATTCAAACTATCTGCCTCAATTTCCTCATACATAAAATGAGGATAATTGTGGCACCTGCCTCCCAGAGTTGTTGTGAAGATCAAATCAGGCAGTACTTATAACCAGCTTGGCAGAATGTCTGGCGCAGCGCATATATTGAATATTCACTTCTTCCCCAAAACTGTCCCCTTTTGGACTTGCATTATGACTATCAGAGTTGATAATTCAGGATTAAAGCTCATGTAAGAGATTAAACCTTGATTAAATATCATGCTTCAATCTAAAGGAGCTGACATTACCAAAACTACAGAGAAATAAAATAGAGCCCAGGACAGAGCCCTGAAGACTCCCACTCTCCACTTCTTTCCTCTCATCTATTCCTCCAGTCTTTACAGTATGACTTCTGTCCTCATCTCTAAAATTAAACTATTTTCTCCAAAGTTCTAATGATGTCTACACTGCCAAATTTGGTCTTTTCTCAGCCTTAATCCTCCTTAACCTATTTGATAAGGATCTGATATCCAAAAAGAGAAAGTACACTAACAGAAAAAAGTAAGACTAAGAGTCATTCTTCAGTGGACAAGTGGTCAAAGGATATGAACATCTGTCAGAAAAACAGTAAACTATTACCCATAAGAAAGATCACACTAATCACAAATAAAAGAAATGTAAACCTGAGGTTTCACCTGACATTCAGCAAATTGGTAAAAATGACAAGAGTTGGAAACAATGTTGGGAAGGTACACCAAAATACTATTAGACTTCTAATTAATCCAGTAGTTCTGGAAAGCAAATTGGAAAAATGCTAAAAATGGGTCCCTCTGATCCGGAAAACTATGCATATAAACCAACAAGGTCAAGGACAAAAAAGAAAAAAAAGTACTATACAGACCAAAATTTTCTTAACAACAACTTTTTTGTGTTAGCAAAGAACTGGTAACAAAGGAGATACCTATAAAATAGAGTGGTTAAACAAGTTACAATGCTTGAATGTAATGGAATATTACTGACTCACAAGAAATTATGAATATTAATAATTAAGAGAGCCATGGAAAGACACATCAAATGACTCAGAATAAAATGAAACGGAACTAGGAAAATGATAAATGTTACTACAACAACATCGAAGGGAAGATCAAAATACAAAAAGTGAGGGTGTATAATTATAATATACAAGGTTGGCCCCAAAGAAGAGTTTAGACAATGTGCTTCTCTTCTTTTCTCAAAGAAATGGAGATAGGATAATGTATGTTGTACATACTGCCATCTATGTCTGTAAGCACATATAATAAGTCCCAATTAAAATTCCCTCTTCTACAGAAGCCCTTCCCCAACTCCTCTTAATTCTAGTGCCTTCCTTCCCTTAATTATTTCTTGTGCATATTGTTTGTATGCATTTGTTTGCTTGCTGTTGTCTTCATTAGAGTGTTGTAATGTCAATGAGATTTATATTAGCAGGAATTAAAGATCTTCTTGCCCATTGATTGGCCTCAAGTGGAGCCCATTAAGGGAAGCTTGATTAGGGGAGACTTGTTTTATAGGAAGGCCCAGACCTTTAGTTAATTGCTAATGAGACACTGGGTCAGAAGGGTCATCATGCCCTTCAACTCTGAAAAGTGTATATGTACTCTGAGGTGAGGTTGGTGCTTCTCTCTCTGGTAATTATGTATGTATATGTCACACAGCTGTATCCGTCTACTGATCTGCGATGTATGTATTGCTTATGGTCAAGCAGAAGTCCTATCTGTTGGTCTTTACTTCTCAGCTTTTATTTTCTATGTTGATATATGTTATTAAAGAAGATTGTTGGCCTCTCAAAAGTTGCTTTGCTTTTAGAACAACAGATCTAAGAACCTGTGCTAGCAGGCCATCCTGGATGTGTCAGGGTGCTTCCTGCTACTAGTGTGAACTCTTTGAAGACAAGCACTGTCTTTTGTCCCTTTTGGTATCCCCCAGTGCTTATCAAAGTGCCTGGAATATAGCAAGGACTTAATAAGTGCCTATTGACTTCTTCCACAAAGAAGTGAGTAGGAAGTATGAAGTGGGGGCTGTTATAGACAGTTTTCTGTGAAACTGGCTATAAAAGACCATACCCTTCAAAGATACAGGGCAATAGCTTAAGGAGATACAAGGCTCAAAGGAAATTTTTGTAAGAATGAAAAAGATGAGGGCAGGTTGTTAGACAGTGAAATAACCAGTCGAATGCATTGTTCATCTTCTGGCATGAGGAACGGGATAGAAAAGGTGTCCTAAAAATTGTTTGCTTCATCTAAACGTGTCAAAACACAAAAACGTACAAAAGCTTTTGCAAAGATGATTCCACTCACCATTAGTATGTGGAATGTACACACGCTTGTGGACAACACCAAATACAATAGATCTGAAAGATGAACAGCTCTTGTTGTATCACACCCAAATAGCATGCATGAGTGAAACAAGCCTGGCAAATGAAGCTCAGTTTGCTGAAGCTGGAGCTGTATGCCCATTTTTCTGGAATGGTGGCTGGGGTAAGCAACACTGTGAAGTTGGCAACGGTTTTGCAATCAAATCTAATCTAGTCAACAAGCTTGCACTTCCCAAAAAATTGAATGAATCACGATAATACAATGGCCACTTGCAAGAAAAGTGTCAAGTCACTATCATCAGTTCATATGCTCCCATCATGATAAACCCTGATGAGGCAAAGACAAATTTTATGAAGACTCGAGACCTTCAATGTGCAGAAAAAAGACAAGCTTGTAATTTGGGGTGACTTTAATGCCATAGTAAGCAAGGCCTACCAAACATGGCAGGGAGTCCTTGGGAGAAATAGAGTAGGAAACAGCAACAGTCACTTACTACTGCAGATGTGTGCAGCTCATGATTTTCTTATCACCAATACTGTCTTCCATTTACCTAATACAATAAAGCTTCAAGGATGCAATCTAGAAGTAATTATTGGCATTTAATAGATTATGTAATTGTAAGGAGAAGAGACAGAAAGTGAAAGTAACAAAAAGCAATGTGTGGCTCCCCGTGGTGAAATGACTATAGACTTACTGATCCTCTCCAGGCTAAATATTTGCATTCAACAAAACTGGGGGCCCCAAAGCAAGACCAACATATTAGAGAGCTCTGTGGGCGAACAGGTTGTAGCTGACTTGGAGGGAAAAATGATCTAATACATGGTTGGCAAAACAACAGAGCAGAAAGCGAGTGGACAGCTTGTAGAGAATTATTGTATAGAGCTGCATTTACTCATCTCCGCCAGAACACTCAAAAACATCAGGATTGGTTTGATGAAAATGATGGGGAAATTTAAGGTACTAAATGAAAAAAAAAAACAACAAAACAAAACCAACCAAAAACTGAGAACTCCATAAGGTGTACCCAACAGGGCAGTTTAATCCTTTCTACAACAATGTTTAATTCCATCAAAACGAAAGTGTAAGCAAATTTGATAGAGATGTAGGATTCTTGGCTCAGTAAAAAGGCAGATAAAATTCAGTTTTATGCTGACAGTAACAAGAAAAGTGTTTTTGTGATGCCCTAAATGCTATTTATGCACCAAAGACCTATACTGTATCTCAACCGTTCAGGATGTGATCCCAGAGAGATGGAATAAACACTTTCAAACTGTTCAACAATACTGAAGCCAAAGATCATACACCTCAGGTCAAAGTCAATTCCTACCTACCTACATTTCCAACTGAGGAAGAGATTTTAAATGCCATTAGGCTCCTTTCCTGTAGCAAAGCACCTGATGCTGATTCCATTCCAGCAGAGATTTACAAGGCAGAAGATCCACTGCTCATAAAAAAGCTGATTAAAATTTTCTGGGTCTTATGGCAAGAAGAGACTCTCCCCCAGGAGTTCAAGGGTGCCTCTACTGTCCATCTCTATAAAGAAGAGGAAATAGTTGGCCCTCTGACAACTGCAGAGGGGTATGGGGGATGGGTTGGGGGGGAGAAGAGGAAAGGGGAGAGGAGGGAGATCCCTTCTCTCTTACTCACTGCCAACATTCTTTCCAGAATCCTTCACCTGGAAGATGATCATCTAACCAAGAGCCAGTGTGGCTTCAGAAAGGACTGAAGAATGGTTGCTGTGGTGTTTGCTGCCTGACAACTCCAGAAGAATGCCAGGAACAGAACAGAGGTCTGCACAGAATGTTTTTAATCTAAAGGCCTTTGATACTGTTAGATATAAAGGTTTGTGGAAGATCATGGCAAATTTGATTGCCCAGAGTATTGCATGACAGTTTCATGATGGCATGCGTGCATGGCTTCTGAATGCAGGAAAATGCTTTTATGCTTTCCCAGTCACCAATGGAGTGAGGTTGAGCTGGATGTTTGCTCCCAAGATCTTTAGGATAATGTTTTTAGTGATGCTATCGGGTACATTCAATGTGGACAAAAATGCTTCAAGGTCGGCTACCACACTGGCAGTAAATTTAACTTGAAATGCCTAAAAGCCAAGAATAAGGTGGAGGGAGAGCTGGACCACAACTTTCTGTTCACAGATGATTGTGCACTCAATGCAGCCTATGAGGCTGAGATGCAAAAGACTATGGATCAATTCTCTGCTGCTTGTGCTAATTTTGGCCTAAAAATTAACACCAAGAAAATACAGCTTTTCTACCAGTCAGCATTTCACCATATGTAGAACCATCAAAAATGGTCAAAGGATATGAACAGGCAGTTTTCAGAAGAAGAAATTAAAGATACCCAAGTCATATGAAAAAATGCTCTAAATCACTATTGATTAGAGAGATGCAAATCAAAATAACTCTGAGGTACCACATCACATCTATCAGATTGGCTAACATGACAAAAGAGGAAGATGATAAATGTTTGGACAAGATGTGGGAGGAGTTAGAACACTAATTCATTGTTGGTGAAGCTGTGAGCTGATCCAACCATTGTGAAGAGCAATTTGGAACTATGCCCAAAGGGCTATAAAAATGTGCACAACCTCTGACCCAACAATACTACCTCTAGGGCTGTATCCCAAAGGAATCACAAAAATGGGAAAAGGACCCACAAATACAAAAATATTTATAACAGCTCTTTTTATAGTGTTCAAGAACTGGAAATCGAGGGAATGCCCATCGATTGGGGAATGGTTGAACAAGTTATAGTATATGAATGTAATGACTAACAGGCAGACTTCAGAAAAACCTGGAAAGATTTTTATGAACTGATGCTGAGTGAAATGAGCAGAACCAGGAGAACATTATACACAGTAACAGCCACAGTGTACAAGGACTATTTCTGATAAAATTTAGCCCTTCACAGCAATGCAAGGATCTAAAACATTTCCAAAGGACTCCTGATGCAAAATGCCATTCACATTCAGAGAAAGAACTATAGAACTGGAACTCAGAATGAAGCAGGCTATTTTCTATTTTGTTATGTTTTGATTTGGTTTTTCTCATAGTTTCTCCCATTAGTTTTAATTCTTCTATGCAACATCACTATTGTGAAAATGTGTTTAATAAGAATATATGTGTAGAACCTATATAAGACTGGATGCCATCTTGGGCAGAAAGGGGAGAGGGAGAAAATTTAAAACTTACAGAAGTGATTGCTAAAAATAAAAAAAAAAAATCAATTTTTTAAAAAACCAAATAGAGAAATTCTGAATGCTGTGGCTAAGTTCACTTGCTATGGCAGTATACTTTTCAGGAATGTACACATAGATGCTGAAGTTGACACACAAACTACCAGTCAGCTCAGTGTTTGAGAGGCTCCAAGAGAAAATGTGGGAGAGGTGTTTAAGTTGCCTACCAAACTGAAGGCCTACATAGTCCCTGTGCTGACCGTATTATGGCTATGGAGCCTGAAAAGTCTACCAGTGTCACACCAGGAAACTGAATTGCCTTCATTTGAATTCTCTTAGGAAGATTCTGAAGATTACTAGCAAGATAAGATACTAGACACAGAGGTCCTCTCTAGAGTTAAACTGCCAACCGTTCAAATTCTATTGCAGAAAGCATAACTGTGATAGGCTGGTCACATTGTGTGAATGCCAAAAATAAGTTTACTCAAAGACTATTTTAAGGAGAACTCACAGGAGGCAAGTGCTCATATAGAAGTCAGAAGAAATAATACAAGGATACTCTCAAGGTCGCTCTAAAGAACTTTTTTTCCTGAGCTTATTTAAGTATAAGAATCAAGATATGAACCTGTTTCTTTTTTTTTTTTAATATATATATATTTATTTATTTAACTTTTTACATTCATTTTCACAAAATTTTGGGTTCCAAATTTTCTCCCCTTTTATCCCCTCCCCCCACCCCAATACCCCAAGCATCTAATTTTCCCTATCTCCAATCTGCCCTCTCTTCTGTCATCCCTCCCTTCTCTTGTCTCCATCTTCTCTTTTCTCCTGTAGGGCCAGATGACTTTCTATTCCTCATTAACTGTATGTCTTCTTTCCTAGTAGCAACAGCAATACTAAACAGTTGTCCCTAAAACTTTGAGTTCCAAATTCTCCCCATCCCTCCCTCCCCACCCATTCCCTTTGGGAAGGCAGGCAATTCAATATAGGTCATATCTGTGTAATTTTGCAAATGACTTCCCCGTGTTGTGTAAGACTAACTGAATTACCCTCCATCCTACCCTGCCCCTCATTGTTTCTCTTCTGTCTTTTGATCTTGTCCCTCCCCAAGTGTTGACTTCAAATTGCTCCTTCCTCCCTTTGCCCTCCCTTCCATCATCCCCCCCTTGCTTATCTCCTTCTCCCCCACTTTCCTATACTGTAAGATAGGTTTTCATACCAAAATGAGTGTGCATTTTATTCCTTCCTTTAGTCAAATGTGATGAGGGTAAACTAATTGTTTTTTTTTTTCTCAGCTCTCCTCTTTTTCCCTCCACTAAAAAGTCTCCTACTTGCCTCTTAAATGACATATAATTACCCCATTCCATTTCACCCTCTTTCCTCCCACTACATTTCTCTCTCACCATTTACCTTAATTTCTTTTCAGCTATGGTCCCATCCTATTCAATTCACTCTGTGCTCTCTGTCTCTGTGTGTGTGTGCATGTGTGTATGTGTGTGTGCGTGCATGCGTGTACATGTGTGTGTGTGGTCCCACCAACTACCCAGATACTGAAAAGTTTTAAGAGTTACAAATATTGTCTTTCCATGTAGGAATGTAAACAGTTCACTTCTGGTAAGTCCCTTAAGACTTCTCTTTGCTGTTTTCTTTTTCATGCTTCTTCTCATTCTTGTGTTTGGAAGTCAAATTTTCTTTTCAGCTCTGGTCTTTTCATCAAGAATGATTGAAAGTCCTCTGTTTCATTGAAAGACCATATTTTCCCCTGAAGTATTATACTCAGTTTAGCTGGGTAGGTGATTCTTGGTTTGAGTCCTAGTAAAAATATGGAACGCTTCACGAATTTGCGTGTCATCCTTGCGCAGGGGCCATGCTAATCTTCTCTGTATCGTTCCAATTTTAGTATATGTGCTGCCGAAGCGAGCACTGAACCTGTTTCTCATGGCTTCTAAATTCTTAAAAACTTTGGAACTGTGGGATTGAGACATGGGAGACACTGGTCCCAAGGGTGTCTAGCACGGCATGCCTGCATCAAAGAAGGGGTTGCATTCTATGAGCAAAGCAGAATTCCAAAAAAAATGTGAGATGTGCAAATTTACAGACATCTTATTCCCAAATATTGTTTTATATGTTTTCCATTAAATTTTATTTGTGAAACATCTATCTCTCAAAATATAGATGAAGTTGAGTTTCAACCACCACTGATGTAACATGGTATGATAAAAAGGGCACTACGACGTTGTTATCAAAGGATGTAAATTTAAATCCTGTCTCTCATCAATCAGTGGGTTTCAGTTTCCTTAACTTTAAAGCAAGGGAAGGAACTAAATTAAATGGTTATTATTTCAGTTATCAGCATGAGAATTTTCTAGACTTCTGCAAGATAATATGTGACTTTGGACAAGTCACAACCTCTCTGAATCTCAGTTTCCTCAAAAATGAGAATGAGGCTGACAATAAATAAAAGATGATATTTATATATATTTTTTAAAAAATACATTCACATAAAAACTCCATGAAGTAAATATAAAAATTCTTACTATTCTTTTTTTTTTTTACCAACTACTCTCCTTTACAGTTATTGTCAGGATCACATGAGAAAAATATACAACAAAATATACTGCAAACTGTGAATCATCAAACAAATATAAGGGAGAACTATTTCTGATTGGCAATATGTCAGACTGAAGTTTTACTTTAGTTGATTATGAAACTATTTCTCAAATTCTACTTTCTTATAAAAGTAGCAACATGCTTACTTTGAACAGTTTTGTATCTATCTGTGATTTTCATATTTTCTTCTGTGACACTGTGGGCCCTTGAAAAAACAAAATTGTACTTTTAACTCCTAATTAGTCTAGTGGGGTTGTATTTACAAGTTGACTGTAAGTCCTTTTGGTTGGATGAATTACTTAATTTCTACACATGACCCAAATGTCTTTGAAATTACACATATTCTATTTGATAGATCCAACAAATACTGTGACTTATTAAAACACAAATATATCAAGGTAATAACAAACCTGTGTATGCATGTGTATATTTGTGTGTGTAATACCAAGATAATGTCAAGTGTCAAGTACACACGCACGCAAATACACACACACACATATTATAGTACTGAATTAATTCAACACTTCCCTTCCTCAACTACATTTGCATTCTAAATAGACAGCTGTACATGGCAGAGTTATTATCTCATATCAGTACTAGACTTCCTATTTTGCTGTTTAAGTTCATTCTTTCTCTGCACATCACATTTCCTCTAACCAACCTCCCCCATCAAACACACACACACACACACACACACACACACTCTTTCTGGTGCTTTTAGTTCAGACAATTCTTCAAATTAGGATGGTAAGGGAGATGGGCACCCATGTGGCAACTAACAGGCTTCTCTAATAAATCGTGCTTAGACCTTCATGTTTACATCATCTCAATTTTCAAAAGGATGATTTAGTAATTTTGCATATAGCAATCCAGCCACACACCAACAATAAGATCTTAATTCTTCACACAGTAATAGAACCATGTGCAGACATTAGAAAATCTTTTTGTCTCATGATTCTTGGTCACTGCAAAACAAACTCATTTAAGAGTGTAATGAACTTCTAAAAATAACACATATGATAAATTTAAAATATCCTTCTGTGCTCAAAGTAAACAGAAAAAATTTTTTGGAAAACCTATTCCATAAATAATTATTTTCCTTTGTTCAAGTTCCCTAAAGCTTAAGTAATTTGGTCAAATTCTTTTGTTGGCTTCCAATTGATTCTCTACTTCATATTAACAATGGAAGGAAACACTTTTTTTTTTGTATCTCTCACTATTTTAACTGGAAAAAGCTAGGTGGCACAGGGTGGAAGTGCTAGGCCTGTAGGGAGAAAGAACTGAGTTCAAACAGAGCCTCAGACACCTACTAGCTATGTGACCCTGGACAAATCACTTAACCTCTGTATCAGTTTCCTCAAATGCAAAAAGCACCTACTTCCTAGGGTTCTTGTGAGGATCATATGATATTTCTGAAAGCATTTAGCACAATGTCATGTAAAAAAACCTTCTTTCCTTCCTTTTTTCTAATTATCTTTACCTAGTGATATCTGTAAAATGTTTACACAAATTACACAAACTAAAATTAAAGATTAAAAAGTCTCATCAACTATTGAGACTTTAAATATCAGCTAATTTTAAAGTTTTAATACTCATTATAAAGTCGTAATAGTCATTTGCAAATTGCAAGTCAGAAGGCCATTCCTGCACTGATCTTTCAGTTCTCAATCCTGGGCATTTTTTTTTTTGTTGAACTCATTTACTAATGTTCCCATTAGGACTGTGCCACCACTGAAAGGGTCCTTACTAAATCTGGTACAGTCTCACAGGTGGAAAGGAACTTTAAGTCATGTAGGTCAACCTATACTTGAACAAGAATTCCTTCTAGAACTGACCCAACAAATGGTTACCCAGGCTGTGTTTGAAGACATCTAGGCTACTACTGAGATAGCCCTGTCACAGTTTTTCCTTAAAACAAGCCTAAATCTGCCCCTGTAACTTGCACTCATTGCTCCTAATTTCACCCTACAGGACCATAGGGAATAAGTCTTATCACTTTTCCATACAAAAACACTTCAAATATTGGAAGATTGTAATCATGTTGTAATCATGGGAGTGCCCCAGTGTCACATCAGCAAAAGGTCAAGATCTGTATAAGTTGAAAGGCAATAGGAAAAACTTTAAGATACAAAATAGAGATTCCTTACCCTAGAAAGGTTGGGAGATGTGACTACTTGAGCTGCATATGACAGAACTGAAACTAATCACTTTAAGGTTCCATGGAGTGGCTTAAGAAATTTTGAAAGAATTTGTCCAAGTAAAGGAAGGTCTCTTATCTTCCGCCAGAATGTGATGTAACCTCAGGACTCAGGCTCTAAGAGAGTCAAAGGCAAGGATTTTTTGTTGATCCTAAGTTAAAAGTAGTTGATCCAGCTTAAAGAGGTAGGCAATACCACATCCAAAGAGAAAGCTGTACTCCACTCTATACCTCAGCCCAGCCAATAAAAAAAAAAGACTAGCTACCTATCAAAAAATAAGTGGAGAAAAAACTGATTGACCTGTCTAGCAAAGATGTTATGCTCTAGCCAAGCAATCTGCCTAGCCTTGTGCTAAGTTATCAGAGCATAATCAAGATTCAAACAAGCTACCAAGCATCCAATGATCTGTTTGACCAAGTCCAACAGCAGAGTGGTCTATCTAGCTGAGTCACCTCATCCCAGGGAGAGAAAACTCAGTTAATCTACTGACCCAGTGAAGAAACTATCCCCCAAAGAGCCAGCCAAAGGCAAACAAGTCAACTCACAGTAAATTTCATTAGTACTCTCTAGAAAGGAAAAAAAAAAATCAATACCCTGTAGTTTCAGATTGTAAGGTGTGTAGTCATATATGTCCCCTATGTAGAGGAGCCACTATCAATGAACTGTAAGTTTGTGCTTATTCTTACCCACTCCTCGACACTAGGAATGTAGGAGAAAGGGTCCCTATTGTTTGGGAAAAATGTTTTATAACTACTGCTCTTGGTGTACCACTTAAGTAAATTTCTTTGATAAAGAATACATTCTAAAATAGATGATTTAGGAAAGGCACATTTGTGAGGGCTCATGAATTATTATTTAGGAAGATGACCACCCACAGGGTTACCCTCAGAATCCTAGGATTAATAATAATCACCCTTCTAGTGACCTAACTTGACAGCAGCTGTGTGAACTGAGCAAATGAGCACTAAGAAGGTACATATAATGTAAATGTAAGGCTAAACCTTCTAAGTTCATTTACTCCTAGGCCAGCAAATGGCAGTTGAGGTCTGCTTTTTGTACACCCTTTCCCAAGAGTTGAGAACAGTTTTTATATTTTTAAGCAAAGTCTCATATTATTTAAAAATGTAAAAACCAGCCTTGGTTTACAGCACAAAAGCATGGGAAGGCAGGATTTGGCCCTCGGGCAGTAGCTTGTCACCCTTGCTTCAGCCTATACTCATAGGGTATGACCTTTTCTTGTTCAATTGTTCAGCTGTGTCTGCCTCTTCATGACCCCATGGACCACAGTAAGCCAGGCCTTTCTATCCTCTACTATCTCTCAAAGAACTTGTCTTCAAGTTCATGTTCATTGTTTCCATAACACTGTTCATCACATTCTCTGCTGTCCCCTTTTCCTTTTGCCTTGAATCTTTCCCAATATCAGGGTCTTTTCCACTGAGTCCCATCTTCTCATTTTGTGGCCAAAGTATTTAAGCTTCAGCTTCAGTACTGCACCTTCCAGTGAATAGTCTGAATCAACTTCTTTAAAGTATTGACAGATTTGATCTCCTGGGTGTCCAAGGGACTCTCAAAAGTTTTTTCCAGTGGTATCTTCCAACAATAATCAGGAAGTTTGAAAGGGAGGAAAGATAATGAATTCAGTTTTGGACATGTTGAGTTTAAGATGACATCTAGAAGACATCTAGTTTGAGATGACAAAATATGCAGTTGGAAATAGAAGTTAGAGCTTAATAAACAGATTTGAGAATCATCAGCATAGAGATGATAATTAAATCCATGGGAATTGATGAAATCACCAAGTGAAATAGTACATCCAAGGTAGGTGGGCAAGACCTGGATAAAGATCCAGCAAACAAAAGTAAGAAACAACAGTGAGACGAGTAGGAGAACCAGGAAAAAGCAGTGTCATTGAAATCTAGAAAGCTGGGGATGATCAAAGGTGCAACATTAAGGGCTGCAGAAAGATTAAGAAGAATAAGGACAGAAAAAAGGCTATTGGGTTAGCAATTAAGAGATCATCAGTAACTTGGGAGAAAGAATTTTCAGTTGAATGAGACGAGAAGCCAAACTGCAGAGAGTGAAAAAAATCTTATATCCTCTTAAATTGATTGTTTTAATACATTATAAGTAAAGTTGGTTTGAATCATACTTTATGATCCCTGAGTGACTAATTCATTTTAACCTTGGAGCATGGACTGGCCTAATCCTAAAGCCTTAATCCTAATCCTAGTCCAGAATAGCTAGGGATATAAATACAAAAAGAAGACAATTACTGCCCTCAAGGAGCTTATATTCTAACAGGGATAATATACATCAGTAACACGAAGCCAAAGAATAACATTCTAGCCTGGGAATTCACAATTCTGGAACAAGATAGGATTCTATTGACATGCTCTTTCCAGAAACAATGGTAGGTATTATTGATTCTAGGTTTCCCAAGGTGGGGAGGGGGAAGAAGAGAGGAGTGTCAGTAAACACAGGCCAGAAAATGACTGGGGTAAAAATCTAAGTAGTAAAGAATAAAGTGGCTTAAGTCCTCCCAGGTACAGTCTCTGGTGGTCCACTGAAAAACTCTCTTCTGAAGGCAACAGAACCTGACAGGAGTAATTACCATCATGATCATTAAATCATGTAAACATATGCATAGTCTGAAAGTTTGTAAACTTTTCTCACAGCACCCTCCCACTGGGGCCTTGCCCACAAGTCCTTTAAGCTCTTCCTGAAGTGCTCCAAGGCATAGCTTTCTGCTAGATCTTCCATAGTTATTCTCCATAAAGTTTTCTAAGGCATTGGCTTTCAATATCCTTCTCCTGGTGTTTCCTGTCCTACCTCTTCAACAGCTAGTTGGACTTCTGATGCTACTGTTAAGAGATGAAGTTGACACACAAAAAGGTATCAAGTAAAATTTATTAAAAGGGAGTTCAGAGGAACTGAACACCTTGGCCAAGGTGAACTCCACCCTTCTTCAGAAACGGGGAGTGGGAGAGAGAAAATGGGGAGTGAAGGTATTTTAATGTTCATGCAGGATAGATCCTCCCATCAGAGATCCTTTCTCTTTCTGGTCACACCCTTTCTGGTCATAACGCTCACTTATTTCTCCTTTCTGATAGGCTTTCCTTCAAACTCATCAGGCCTGTGCATTAGTTTCTAATCTCCTTCAGCTGACTCTGCAAGGTCACAGGTTAACTTTCTCTTTTGGAGGTTTTGAACTTGTAGAAATGAAACTTTCCTTTGTTTCCCACACTATCATCACCTCCTGAAGTTCAGAAAGTCATAAATGTGTAATGGTAAGAGAATTTGAAGATCTTCCTTGCCCCTTAATATGCCCATGTGAGTTGCTTTGACCTTTGGCCTAGTCCCCAGCTTGAGTGAGTCACATGAAACCCATGGTGGGAGAAGCTTGCTGCATGGGTGGAGCTAGAAGGGTCCAGCAGGGAGAAAGAGAGTCAAAGCTGAGGCAGAGCAGCTAGCAGAATGGCAGAAGGTGGAATTTTGCCTAAGGGAGCTTGTTTGTGGGGAGGTCTAATAAAGGGAAGGTTTAGGGATGGCAGTGCTCCTGCACTGATAATGAGTATAGATTTCCTTTTACTATGAAGGATTTGGCTTTCCGGATACCTTGGTTTCATCTTTGAGGAAGAGAATTTATATTCTGCAAATTTACCCTGGAAATTTACACATGCATATCCATAGCCATAGCTGCTGCTGTGGGTATTGCACTGGCACTACAAAATGGTTGCCCAAGATTAGGGCAGACCAAAGAAAAAGAAGCAAAAGCACCACACACTTTCCCAATCCAGCCCTTCAAAACAGTTTCTGCCTCACTGAATCAAGAGGGAAAAGAACCAAGCACTCAAAGACTAATTAGGAGTATACTACACTATTGTACCAAAGAAGTGATAAGTGCCTAAACTAGAGGGGGAAATATTGAGAATGGGTAGGAATAGATAAATTAGTGATAGCAAAAGTAGATTCAAAAGGTCTTGGCTGATAGACTGGACATTGAAGAGGGAAGAATGCACTGACAAATCAAAAATGATTCTCAGGAAGGAAAGAGAGAATTAGAGAAGACGCAAAAGTTCTGAGGGGTAAAAGAAAGTTGTCTGGAATCACACATTTCTTTAATTTTAGCTAATAAGCAAGGTGAACATATTCTCATGCAAGAAAATCCAGGAATCTGAGGACTGAAGAATGGTGACTGACAGATGGGTAAAGATCAATAAAAGCAGAAATAGAAGTGATTCCCAGGTTTAAAACGTGAGCAACTTGGGATTCAATAACACAAGCAAAAGATATAGAGAAGTTTGAGAGACAAGTCTGAGAAAAAAAATTATGGGGGTAGAGCCATGATGGTGAAGTAGGAGCAGGGACCTGCTAGAGCTCTCCCCACAAACTGCTCAAAAAACCAGTAAAAAATTACCCTAAATAAATTCTAGAGCAGCAGAAGCCACAAAATGACAGACTGAAGCAAATTTCCAGCCCAAGACAATCTGGAAGATCAACAGGAAATATCTATTGCAACAGACTAGGAGCAGAACCCAGTTTGGCATGGGCTGCATGAGCATGGAGGGAGCTGCAGCAGACCTTAGGGAACTGAATCACTGTGGCTGCTGTGGTTTCTCAACTTCTCAACCCACAAATGCTAAAGACAGCTTCAAAGGTCAATGTGAAAAGTCTCTCATGGGGATAAGAGGGGGGAAGGTGGTCCAGCCCCAGGCCCCAGAATGGTAGAAACCATTGGTGAAGCAGAGGCTGCTTTGGAGCCCTCCATTTAACAAAGAACTCAAAACTCAAAGAACTGGCTGGGTAGCTGCCTCTGGAGCCCTCCACATAACAAAGAGCTCAAAAGATAAGTAATTTGCTGGGAAAATGAGCAAACTGAAAGAGAAACAGACTATAGATTCCTACTTTCTCAGTGAAGAGGCACTTTCTTATATCATTGGTGCTGTGGAAGATCAAAACATACAAGAACACAAGAAAGCCAAAGCTTCTGTTTCCAAAGCCTCCAAGAAAAATGTGAATTGGACTCAGGCCATGGAAGAGCTCAAAAAGGATTCTGAAAATCAAGTAAGAGAAACAGATGAAAAATCTGGAGGAGAAATGAGAGTTATGCCAGAAAATCATGAAAAAAGAGTCAACTGCTTATTAAAGGAGACCCAAAAAATGCTGAAGAAAATAACACCTTAAAAAATAGACTAACCCAAAGGGCAAAAGAAGTCCAAAAAGGCAATGAGGAGAACAATGGGCCAAATGGGAAAAGAGGTCCAAAAGCTCCCTGAAGAAAATAATGCTTTCAAAATTAGAATGGAGCAAAAGGAAGCTAATAATTTTATGAGAAATCAAAAAATTATAAAACAAAACCAAAAGAATGAAAAAATAAAAGATAATGTGAAGTATCTCACTGGAAAAACATCTGACCAGGAAAATGAATCCAGGAGAGATAACTTAAACATTATTGGACTACCTGAAAATAATGATCAATAAGAGAGTCTAGACATCATCTTTCAAGAAATTATCAAGGAAAACTGCCCTAATATTACAGAACCAGAAGGAAAAATAAATATTCAAAGAATTTACCAATCACTTGTGAAAGAGATCCCAAAAGGAAAACTACTAGGAATATTGTAGCCAAATTTCAGAGTTTACAGGTCAAGGTGGAAATATTGCAAGCAGCCAGAAAGAACAATTCAAGCATTGTGGAAATATAATCAGGATAACACAAGATGTAGCAGCTTCTACATTAAGGGATCATTATTCCAGAAGTCAAAGGAACTAGGATTAAAACCAAGAATTAACTACCCAGCAAAACTCAGTATAATACTTCAGAGGAAAAAATAGTCACTCAGTGAAATAGAGGACTTTCAAGCATTCTTGATAAAAAGACCAGAGCTAAATAGAAAATCTGACTTCCAAACACAAGAGTTAAGAGAAGCATGAAAAGGTAAACAGGAAAGAGAAATCCCAACAGACTAACTAAAGCTGAACTGTTTAACATTTCTCCATGGAACGATAATATTTGTAACTCTTGAGACTTTTCTCAGTATTTGGGTAGTTGGAGGGATATACATATAGACAGAGGGCATGGGATGAGTTGAATAGGAAGGGATGATATCTAAAAAAAATAAAATTAAAGGGTGAGAGAGGAATATGTTGGGAGGAGAAAGGAAAAAATGGAATAGGGCAAATTATCTCTCATAACAGAGTCAAGAAAAAGTTTTTTCAATGGAGGGGAAAAACGGGGAGGTAAGAGGGAAAAAAATGAAGCATACTCTCATCACATTTGGCTTAAGGAAGGAATAACATGCACACTCAATTTGCTATGAAACTCTATCTTACACTACAGGAAAGTAGGGTAGAAAGGGGTAAGTGGGTGTGGGGGAATATAGAAGGGAGGGCAAATGAGAGGAGAGGGGAGTAAACACTTTTCAGGAGGGACGAAGTCTGAAGAGAGAATAGAATAAATGAGGGGCAGGATAGCATGGAGGGAAATATAGTTGGTCTTTCATAACATGACTTTTCCAGAAGTCTCTTGCATAACTACACAAGTACAGCCTATTGCCTTCTCAGTGGGGATGGGTGGGGAGAGAAGTTGGAATGCAATCTTTTAAAAGTGAATGTTAAAAACTGTTTTTACACGCACTGGGAAATAAGATATACAGGTAATGGGGAAGAGAAATCTATCTTGCCCTACAAGAAAACAGAGGAGATGGGGATAAGAAAATGGAGGGGTGTGACAGAAGGCAGAGTAGATTGGGGGAAGGGGAAATCAGAATGCATGGTGTCTTGAGGTGGGGGGAGGGGAGAGATAGGGAGAAAATTTAGAACACAAAATCTTGTGGAAATGAATGTTGAAAACTAAAAATAAACAAATAAATTTTAAAAATGAGAGACCCCAAAAGGAAAACTCCTAGGAATACTGTTCCCAAATTCCAGAGTTCCAGGTCAAGGAGAAAATAGTACAAGTAGCCAGAAAGAAATAATTCAAGTGGAAATACAATCAGGATAACACAAGATATAGCAGCTTCTACACTAATGGATCAGAGGGCTTAAAATATGATAATCCAAAGTTCAGAGGAGTTAGGATTAAAACCCAGAATTACCTACATAGGAAAACTGAGTATAGTACTTCAGGGGAAAAAATGGAAGTTCACTGAAATAGAGGACTTCCGAGTATTCTTATTGAAAAGACCAGAGTTGCATAGAAAATCTGACTTTCAAATACAAGAATCAAGAGAAGCATGAAAGAGAAAACAGGAAAGAGAAACCATAAGGCATTTACGGAGAGAGAGAGAGAAAGAGGGAGAGAGAGAGAGAGAGAGAGAGAGAGAGAGAGAGAGAGAGAGAGAGAGAGAGAGAGAGAGAGAGAAGAGCAGAAGACATAGGATGAGCTGAATATGAAGAGATGATATCTAAAAAAGAAAATTAAGTGTTGAGAGGAATGTACTAGGAGAAAGAGAAAGGGAGAGGTAGAGTGTAGTTAATTATCTAACGTAAAAGAGGCAAGAAAGAGCTTTCATAATGGAGGGGAAGAAGGGGAAGGTGAGAAGGAACAAGTGAGCTTTCCTTTCATTAGATTTGGCTTCAAGGGGGAATAAACATACACATTCAATCAGGTATGGAAGTTTACTTTGCCCTACAGGAAAGTAGGGGGGAAGAGGATAAGACAGGGGGGATAATAGAAAGCAGACTGGGGGAAGGGCTAATTGGAAGCAAACACTTCTGTAGAGGAACAGGTCAAAGGAGAGAACAGAATAAATGGAGAGTGAGACAGGATAGAGGGAAATAAAGTCTTTGACAACATGATTGTTATGGACGTTTTTGCATCACTACATATGTATAACCTTCTCAATGAGGGTGACTGGGAGGGAAAAGAGAATGTGGAACTTAAAGCTTTAAAAGTGAATGTTAAAATTGTTTTTACATGCTACTAGGAAATAAGATATATACGTACTGGGGTATAGAAATCTATTTTACCCCAGAGGAAAACAGAAGGGAAGGGGATAAAAGAGGCAGGGAGAGGGGATTGGAGGAAAGGGTAATCAGAAGACATGCTGTTCTAGGATAGGGGACAGGGTAAACAGAGAGAAAATTTGAAATTCAAAGTTTTGTGGAAGTGAATGTTGAAAACTGAAAATAAATTAAAAAAAAAAGATTATGGGTTCATTTTTTAACATACTGAGCTTGATGCCTTGGCAAGACAGCCAATATGTGAATATGTCAAATATCTAGGTGGAAATATGAGCTATTTGTAAAGAGATTTGGTAGTCACCTACATAAAGCGTGGCAAGTGAACCCATGGAGAAGAATGTAGTTAAAAAGTGTGCAAGTCACCTGACCTCTTTTGTGTTTCACTTTTTGAATCTATGATACCTATAGAACTTACCTTGAAGGGCTGATGTGAGGAACAAATGCAATAATGTATATAGAGTGCTTCACAAACCCTAGAGTGCTATATAAATGTGTTATTATAAAAGAGGAAAAGTGACCCAGAACAGACATTTGAGTAACACCAAAATTCACAGTGTCTCTAACTATCATTTGTCTCTCATCTCAAAGAAAACTGAGAAGGAATAATCTAACAAGTAAGAGAAATACATCTTCAATAATTCATAAATTCCTTAATTTCATAATCCTATCAAAAATTCCATTAAGTACAATGTAAATACGTTATTTTTAAAATTTGAAATATGATCTCCTACAGAGAGTCATGGAAATGACCCAAGGTTATAGTTCATAAGTAAACCAAAATAAAGGTTTAAGTAGGATGCATATATATGCATAAGTATATTATACTATAATATTAATAAAAATTGATATAACATACTACAGTAAAATAAAGTTTTAGATGTTTTAGACTGATTTAGTTTTAGATGTTATTTTACAATATGGCAATTTGCTTTGCACTTAAAAGATTTAATAATATTAACAATAAAATATGAAATCTGCAAATTTGTTCTTCCCCTACCAGATTATAAGCTCTATGATAGTGATCCTGCCGTAACAGAATTCTATACATTGTGTACGACATACAGTAAGTACTTAATTATTTGATGAATTTTAAAATTTAATGAGAAAAATTTTGTTCAGGAAATACCTATGGAGGTTGGAAGGAGGAGTAAATAGTCAAGAACAAGAACTGATGATAAGGTTACCTTATTATCTGTTGTGCATATCCTCTACATGATATCAAATACAGTTTCCAGCAAGAGAAGGAGGGAGAGAAAAAGGCAAAGAAAGGATTTATTAAATTCCTACCATCTTCTAGGCACTGTGCTAAGAGCTGTACAAATAATATGTTTTGATTCTCACAACAACCCTGCAAAATGGGTGCTGTTATGATGCCCCTTTTACAGATGAGGAAATTGAGGTTGCCAGTAAGTGTCTGAAACTGAATTTGAATTCAAGTCTTCTTGCCTTCAAGCCCAGAATTCTACATCCTGTGCTATCTAACTTAGGAAATAAACATTTGATTGATGCCTGACACAAACAACAAAGATTTAGTGGTAAAATAGTAGTTAAAATGCAGAATCACAAAATCTTAGTGTTAGAAAGACTCTTGTAGGACATTATAACTAATGAGGATTTTGTTATCCTTTCAGAGTTCAGTTCCTCAGGATCCGTGGCCATGGCAATGTCTAGTTTCTAGGTGTTAGATAATTCCCAGAATAACTCCAAGGATTGTAGATAGCAATTCCTAGAACCATTGTGACAGACAGTCCTACTGAGTCTGGGACATGAGAGATGGGGTAACATAATGTAATATTTACTAGGCTTGCACAGAATGACAATATTGCTAAAGTTAACTTGTGAGCTTAATGTTGGCAAGATGCCTTCTTGGTCTGTTGCCCTATAAAGGAAGTGGACACTGGTCAGTGATTGGGGAAACCACAGGGAATCCATAGGGGAATTTGTGTGTGCCTTAACCAGCTCACATCAAGGCTTGAAGGGATTTAGGGAAGTGCACAAGCTGTACCTGTCTCAACTGACCCCACCAAGATGTAGGGGTAGTTGTTCCCCCTTCTCACCAGACTCTGTGAGAAGAGTGATTAGGGAATGCTGTAGGAGCTGGTACTTCCATTATCAGCAAGCCTTTGAGAAAACTAGACTAGAATAAAACTATTAACCCCTCCAAAGGTATCTGTCTGACCAGATAAAGAGTGAACCTGTTCTGGAGTCTGAAAACTCCAGTGCCTCCGGGGTGTTTGTTACATGCAAAAGAGACAACTAGTTTAACTCATACCCAAAGCACAAATCTCTTCTTCAAGTTCCAACAAGTCATTCAGTTTAAAGAGATGAAACTCACTTCCTATAGAAAGAAACAACTCCACTTTTTGACTGTTTCAGTAAGTACTAAGTTATCCCTTAAAATGAGATCAAATATGACTCCCTACAAATTCTAGCACTTGGGATAAACATAACAAATCCAATCCCTATTATTCTTGCAGATGGCTTATCAAGCCTTAAGTTTCTGTTTTCCAGACTTAAAAGCTCAGATCTTTAATTGCCATTTGGAAGGTAGGTTTCAAATAGCCATATCATGACAGTCACCATTTTCTTCTTTATCTCTTCAGAGAAGATAAATATAAACATTATTATTAAAATGTGACACCCAGAATGGTACAGCAGGAATGCCACACCTCCCTGCTGGACTCTTTATTTTTTATCAACTTGCTTTGTCTTTTTTTGGGATGCTATATCATATTACTGAATCATATTGATCCTGAAGCCTATTAAAACCCACATCAACTGTTTTCTAGCTTCCTCTTGTCCTGTAATGTGCAAGGTAATCAGTACCACATAATGGATGCTAGTCTTAGAGCTGAGAGATCTAGATTCAGAAACTTCCTCAATCTGTAACTGGGCATTTAACTTCAGAGCCTCAGTGCCTTCATCTATAAAATGGAGTAAAAAAACCAAACTGTACTACTTAAATTCAAAATTATTGTTAAGGAAAGCACTTTGCATACCTGAAAGTGAATAAATGTGAGATTTTTTTTATTACATACAGTTGTCTTTTAACTCTACAGTAGGACTGTATTATTTTTCCATTCAATTTTATCTTAGATACATAGTCCACATTCCAGATCCACTGATATCACATGGAGGCTTAACAAATGCATATTGACTGCCATTTAATTTTATCAGCTACCGATTTTAGCTTATTATCTGCAAATATCAAGGCTATGTTCTTCTTCCAAGTTTCTGATAAAAACTGCAAGATGTTATGCTGAAAACAAACAACCTTAATTAAGAAAACTGCTTAGTATGAGAAGCAAATAATCTCCAAAAGCTGGTATTTTAACTACATAGAGTATACAGTAACATACCAAAGAATGTTCAACAAATACCCCCCTCAGATCTAAATGTCTTTACAAACACTAACTTAATATTCAAGTAATAATAAACAAGGTATAGCTTATGCTCTATAAATATAAAAGAATTTCAGTGTTGAAGGGACTTAGCTGCCTTCTAGTGTGAACCAAACCTAGAGAAAAAAAATCTTCCAACATTCCCCAAACGTAACCATTCAACTTTAGTTTGAAGATCTCAAGACAACAAACAATCCACCATTTCCTGAGGCAAACCTTTCCACTTTTGTAAACCTTAACTCATTGGGAAGTTTTTCCTTACATGAAACATCAATTCCCTCTCTGAAACTTCCACTCATTGCTCCTAGTTCTGTTTTCTAAGGTCATGCAGGAAAATTTGACTTCTCTCCACAAGGCTTTGAAATACTTGGGGAAAAAAAAAACTATCATGTTGTCCTCAGCATTCTCTTCTCCAGAATAAATATCCCTAATAACACCAACAGATAATCACACAGCATGGTCCTTTAGAATCCTGGATGCCTCTGTCTATAAGAACTCCAGATTATCTACATTTTTCCTAAAATAGGATACTCACAACTCAACATAACTGTCCTGTTGTAGTCTGACTAGAGAAGAATACAGGGGACTACAACTTCCTTGTTCCTAAAGTTATGTCTCTTAATGTAGCCAAGGACTGAATTAGCATTCTTGGATCTCAAATCACACTGTTAACTCATGCTGGGCTTAAAGTACATTAAAACCATCAGCTTTCCTGAGACAAACATATGTCTCCCCCACTGCACTTATGAACTTGATTTTTTGGACCTAAGTACAAGATTTTACATTTATCATTGTTAAATTTCATTATCTTAGATTTGGCCCAATGTTTAAGCCTAGTATTTCAATCTGTCATCTGCAAAGTTGCTAAACCTTGATCTGGCTTAAACACAAGATCAAGCACAGATTTCTAGGGCATTCCCCCAGGAAACTGCTTCCAAAAATGTTTCCATGAATGGTTACTCTATAAATCTGGCCATTTGATTATGGATACAGCTATCAGTATTTTTATCTATCCCATGTTCTTTCCATCTTTTTCACAAGAACTATATATGAGATTTTATCAGGTGCTTACTAAATATATGTAATCAATATAATTCTCCTAATCAACAAGTTTATTAACTGCCATAAAAGAAAAAAATTGATTAGTATGGCATGTTCATGTACAAGCCACACTGTTCTAGTCTCTTATTATTCTTTTATTTTCTATATTTATTAATCATTTCCTTAATAATACATTCTAGAATTTTGCCAAGAATCAAAGTCAAGGTTAATGGGTAATGTCTAGAGTAATGTCTGCACACTGTTTTCTTCACTTTACTTAAAATTGAGACATTTGATCTCCCTTTCCACAGTTTCCAAGATAGTGTTATAATTTACTATCTCTCACTCCCATTCTCATCAACCTAACTCTTTAGGAGCTCTTTCCCCTACAAATATATTCAGTCTCTTCCAATTTTTTTAAATAGGTAATTAATTTTTAAAAAAATGCAGGTCACCAAGTTTGTCAAAACCTGAAAAAAAATAGAAATGTATTGCCAAATTATCCCTGCCAAACAGGTTACTTATTTTTAGTTACAGAGTTTAAGCTTATGAGTTTAACAACTCATTAATAAAACAGTTGTCAATTGTCAAAATGTATTAAGCACATAATATGTGCCAGGCACTTATTTCATTACTGCATAGAGGTCACATTTTAATGGGGAAGACAATAGAGAGAGAACAGACATAAAGTTAATAAATATAAATAAAACATCTGCAAACAAAATACTTTGAGAGGGAGAGCACTGGCTCTTGGAGAGGATCAGGAAAGGTTTGATAAAGATGGTGCATAAGACAGGTCTTAGAGGAAAGAAGAGATTCAAGGAAGCTGAGGGAAGGAGGACAAGCATATTCCAAACATGTGGGAAGGCCCACAAAGGTAGGGAGAGGGAAGATCCTGTATGAAATACAGAGAGCACAGAACAGCTAGATCTGAGAGAAGCTGGAGGGAGAGTAACATCCAATGAGACTAAAAAGATAGGTTGGGGCTAGTTTGTGCAAGACTTTAAAACATAAATAAAAGAATTTATCTTTTGCCCTAGAACCAACAAGAATCCACTGGAATTGACCAAACCAGGAGTTGCATGGTCAAATTTGCACCTAAGAAAAATTAGAAACAGTGCATAGGATATATTGACATGGGTTAGAGACCTGAGGCAAGGAAACTAATTAGTAGGTAGTTGCAATAATCTAGGCAAGAGGTGATAAGGTATTAAGGGACTGAAGTAAGGTAATAGATATCTAAGTAGAGCTCTGTACTATGAAAAAATTCTAAAATATTTATTTTTAAAAGATTTCTTTAAACCTGAATCACTGTGACTGGCTAGCTTCGATCTTCTAGATACTACAAAAGAGACACAAAGCAAGTTAAATCTCTGGTATATCTATATGCATACAAGCATGCAAATGCATGTGTATATATATATGAATGTGAAATATGTAGACATATGTATATACACATATATATAACTATGAACACATAAAATACATGTATGCATATGTATATTCAATTGTATGCACACATTCACACGTATAAACAAACATCCACATTTATTTTAAAAGCTGAAGTGCTAAGGAATTGGAAGGGAAGAAAGGAATATGCATATACTATGTGCCAGGAATTGTGCTAATTCCTTTACAAAAATCATCATTTCATACAAAGCAAAGTGAAGATATGTTCAGCCTAAAGGTAGGTTATTTATTTGTATATGAAAAACATTTTTTAAGACAAAGAAAAAGAAAGGAGGATAAAAGCTGAAGTAAACATGTCAACAGATAAGAAGTAGAAACTATACATTAAGGCAATCTCCATGCCATAAAGGCATAAAAAGACTGAAAAAAAAGGTAATATTACAGTTTAAAAAGGGATGGAAAGAATTTCACATGTTGGAAAAACAGGCGATTTTTGTAAAATTAAAACCCAAACATTCTAAAGTAATAACAAACATGGTCAATTTGTAAATCTATAAGCCTATAATCAATTCTTTCTCTGGTCTGTCAAAAGAATCATTAGATAGCATTAGAAAGAACACTGAAATAATGCAATATTATATCTTTGCAAAGAAACATTCAGAGGCAAAACATTGAATGTTATTCACTGCATAAATTATTTCTGCCAACTATTTTCCCTCTAAAAACATCTCACTAGCTAAAATACTCTTTACCATCTGTGTAATTACCAATAAAAAGTCCAAAAGCTGTCAGTATTGGCTTCATATCCAGACTTTATAGTCCACCAAGGCATAAGCCTTTTGCCTAAAGCACGATGCAGAACTAAACACTGAAGTAAGTATCTATATTAATTCATTATACTCACCAGATAAAAAGATTTTGCAAGGTATTATAATGGTGTGAAATTTTAACAAATCTCATATGTGCTAAGAGATATTTTATACTTTAACAATCAGTACTACACATAAGAAATAAAAACAACTACAGTCTTACTCAAGAGGATACACTCCAAAGTTTCTTATGAATAAACTAAATGCTTTACCTTTAACTATTTCCTAAAGGACATATCCTACATAAATCTATACAAAAATACAAATATGCTAACTTGGATAGTTTACGATTCTAATTTCTAAATCTTAATGAAACCAAAATGTGTAAGGAGACTGACTGTTCTAGTCTTACCATATACAAAGATACATGAATCTATACTATATATACATACATATATATGAATATGCAAATGTGTACACAAAGGGATGAGAGAGAGCCTCTGTTCTGTCACTTTTTCCCTTTCTTTCCTCCTCCACTTTCTACTATCTGACCCCAGATCATTACTGTTAGAAACTTAGTTCTTAACTAGTCCTAAGTGTGAAGATGAAGGTTTTCTTGAAAGAGATAGTGATATAGCAAGTTGACTATCTATGAAAATACACACAGAATAATGTTTATTGTGTGTGTACATACATACATGCACACATGTTAGCTACATGTAAGGCACTAGTCAGTCAGTTAATAAGCATGCATTGTAGCCCAAGCACTGGGCTAGAAAAACTGGGGAATCTGAAGAAACAAGACAAAGCTGGTTCTCATAATACAACCAACACCCGCAGACTTACTAACAGTTACCACTCACATGTCGCTGCTGTACTTTCTCGGTATGCCATCTCATTCGAACCTTACCGCAAACCTCATTTTACAGACGAAGAAGCTAAGACTAAGAGGAGTTAAGCAACTTGACCGAGATCACACACCCAGTACTTATCTGAGGCAGGAATGAAACTTGTGCCTTCTTGACTCCAAGTCTTGCCCTTTGTCTACCCATTCAACTTCCAAATGCCAAATATGAAAGAAATTTAAGTATGATGATCTCTACACTGATTTAGATTTAAGTCTTGTGGAACTGTACAATACATTATTCTTACAAAAATTTAGAATATAGTTAGACTTAGCAAAACTTAAAAGGCACTTACAAGAAAAATGATATGAATTTAAAAACAAAATTCTCCTACTCCTCCAAAAAAATATGAAGAACTGAAATGACACAAAAAGTGATGTCCAGAAGGGAAAAATAAAATAAAATTGTTGCAAAATAATTTATATGGTAATTCATGGATTATGTAATAAAATAAAATTGGTTAAAAATAACAACACCCTTCATTCTAACTTGTTTGCAATATCATTAGGTTCGAAATAAACATCAGAATTTTTAAAATATATGATCCTTATTTCATGTAGTACTATAAACCACAGGAATTTAAGATTTCATCAGCATGGGAACTCTGATCAGCAGCAAAAATTGACAGATAAACTAGAGTCAAAAAGAACGAAAAGCAGAAACCAGTACCAAATAAACAATGACTTTAAAATTTTAAATAAAACATTAATAAAAACTAGCCAATAATAACATATCAAAATATGAGACACTATGACTAAGTTGTATTTTAGGGCACAAATTTAAGGTTTAACTTAATAACATGAAAATGATAAACATAATGAATCATATTAATTATAAGAATAGAAAAATAGTTATCAGAAGATGAAGGAAAATCTTTTGAAAGAAACCCACACATTTATGATAAAAACAGTAGAAAACATAGGAACAAATGGATCTTTTTCCTTTATATAAGTAATATCTATCTAAAACCAAGAGCCAGTTCTAAATGTAATAGGAATAAAGCAGAGATCTCTCCAGGATGATGAAGAACAAAACTAGGATGTACAGTACTATCAATACTATTTCACATAGTGTTATTCTAGCTTTAGAAATAAAACACTTTTTAAAAAAATTTGATGGAGTGTGGACAAAGAATAAACAATATCTTTTCTTTTTTTTGTAGATATAATAACTTTACTTACAGAATCCTAGGAAGTAAACTAAAAAAATTAATTGAAACAATAACTTCAAAAAACTTTCTGGCTATAAACTAAATATATATGTAAATCATCAGGGTTTTTGAATACTACAAACAAAAAAGAGAAAGAGAAACTCCATTTAAAAGAACTATAGAATGTGAATGTAAAAAACACTTGGGAGTCTACCTAATAACATACACAAGGTTATATGAATGCAACCACAAAATACTATTTAGAGAAATAAGGACAGACCTAGATGACTGGAAAAATTACGATTGTTGGGTCTAGTCAATATAATTTCAACTCATTCTCCAGACCGCTTCACTCTGGCCCTCCTGAACACGCTTCTACACCCTGAGACCCATTCTCCAGACTGGGGGAGCTGTTGGCTGGGACCCCAGTAGTGTTCACTTCACAACCAGCTCAACTCAATCTCCAGACTGCTTCCCCTAATCTGAAGGAACAAAAGATCAAGAACCAAGAGAAATAAGGAAAAAAAGAATGGGAAGGGAAAAGCCTATCAATATCAGAACTCAAAACTATACTATAAATTGGCAAACAAATTCTAAGTATAAATGTAAAATATAGGAAATTATATCTTACTTTCTTCTCTTGTCCACAGCATCCCATCAAGTTATCATCATTCTTTCTTGGTCAAAGTTGTAGAAAAAAGTTATCTAAACTTGTTCCCTCCTCTTTCTCACACCCTCACTTCTCAATTTCCCCAGGTTTTTTTTTTTTTAACCATTTATTAACTACTAACATTTAACAGTTAATTCTAAAGATATTTTCTAAGTCCCATTTGATCCCTATTTAGGTTTTGATCCTACTGAATTTCCTAAATTATCTTTCTCTCATGACTTCTACAATACTGACCTTTTCTGATTCTCTTCCTAAATAAAATTATTCCTCCAAGATTTTGATCCTCTCTTATCACCTTATAGCAGTTATACCCCAAGGTTCTACACTGGGATGCCTTTTCTCTCCAACCTGATCCCTGGTAATATAATTTAATCCCATTAATTCAGATACCATCTCCATGAGGATGACTCATTCTATCTTCTTTTAAAGACTGCCCCAACAAGGTCACAATTTCTTTCTTCCACTCCAGACCTTTCTCCTGTCTTCAACCTCTCCTTATCTACTGCTTATTTCTCTACTGCCTACAAACATGCCCCAGTCACCAACATTCTTAAAAAATCCTCACTAAAAACCCTCATGACATACTACAGTCCCTTCAAATAAGAGTTTTATATTTCTCCTCCCTTTCAGAGCCAAACCTCTAAAAATAAAAAATAAAAGTTAATGAGTAGTATTGCTTCCACTTCTCTCACTTCCCAACTCACTGAAATTCTTCAAATTACCAAGAACCCTTTAATTGCCTAATCCTATGACCTTTTCTCAATCCTACTCTGAAACATTCTGGTTCACTTCACTTCTGGACTACTACAATAGTCTTCTGGGTAGATCTCCTTGCTTCAAATCTCTCCTAACTCTAATCAATCCTTTACTCCTTAGCTAAACTGATCTTCCTAAAAAGCAGATCTCCCTACTTCACTCCACTATTCAATAAATTCTAGTACCTCCTTATTAATTCCAGGACCTAGTACAAAATCCTGTTTGGATTTCAAAGCCCTTCACAAACTGGCTCCTCTCCACTTTTACACCCTTCTTATATTTATATACTCTGCAGTCCAGTAACTTCTGCCTCTTCCTCAAATAGGATGTTATCTCCTAAAACTCTGTGATTTTTTACTGGCTATTCTACAGGTCTGCATTCTCTGACTTCCTTCAAGACTTAGCTAAAAATTCTACCTTCTACAAGAAGTGCTGATCAGTCTCCCCCACTGCTAGGATATGTTCTCTGAGATTACCCTGTACATATCTTGTACATACATAGTTATTTATATCTTGTCTTTCCCATGTGAGTTTCATGAGGGCAGGAACTGTTTTATGTTTTAGCCTTTCTTTGAATGCCCAGAGCTAATTTAGCACAGTGTCTGGCATACAGTAAACACTTAATAAATGCTTGCTGACTTGAACACTCTTGCTTTCTTACATTTTGTGACACTTATCTCTCTTGGTTTTCTTTGTATCTGACAGTTCTTTCAGTCTTCTAACATTTTATAGCACTTAAAGAGACTAGCTGAAAAATGGATTAGAGAAATAATACCATGGAAATTAAAAAACATCTAAGAATGCTATTGTTAATAGTCTAATAGCTTGTATAAAAGCCTTTGTAATAAAATTTAGAAACCTTCATTCATTTAGCTAACTCTTGAGCATGCTCTTCAAAATGAACAGCTTTAACTAATAAGAGATGTGGATATAGAAAATAGAAGAACCACCACTTCAAAATGCATAAGAACAGAAGAGACTCAACAGATATACTGTTAAAAGATACCTGAGATGGGTTTGATAACCTCTAAATTTTCAAATGAATAATTATTACTTATAAAAATTGTAAGTCTCCTCAAAGGATCTCATGATTTTATGCAGACATCTAACAGAAAATCAAAAACAACTACAAAAAGACAAACCAAGAATTTTCCCAAGTTAAGGTAAATTATAAATAAAATATCTTTAGTCCTTTATGTTTCAGATAAATATAAATCAAAGGCTCCGAAATACAAAATGATGAAGAAAATAATCTTGACTATATCCACTATAAGAAAACTAATTATACATAAATTCTCCTCTCAATATAAGGCTCATTTCATATCTAATGGTAACAACTTTTATATCTCCCAAATAATATTTAGGGTACTAGTGATATTTAAGAAGAGTAAGCCAGAAAAAATTCATATTTGAGGAAAATAACAGGAAAGAAGCCATAGCACGGTGTCAATTCGATTCTGAGTCTTAAATTTTAAAAGATAAATTCATTTTTAAAAAAAATAACCTCTTTAAACTGAGATTTGTAAAATTTAATCATTCATAAACTTAACAATTCAAAAATTTCCCAATCTGCTTGCTTGTAATGCAGGAGACCGTACAAATGGTCATTACAAACAAGACACACAATTTATATTGCTGAATTTTACTTAATTATTAGAAAAAGGAAATTTTTTAAAACTAATTCCTCTGATAATTCAAAATTAATTTAATCAGTTCAATACTGTCAAAACTGTTGGCAGGTGCTAAACAACTAGTAAAATTTATTTTCATCTTCCCTACTGATCATACCTTCTCTTATTAGTGATACTAATGAAGCACAAAAATCATCAAATTATAGGGAAAGAGAGAGAGACAGGAAGCAGCAAATGACATACTAGTCCACAGACAGGAAAATCAACCACTGAAAAATCAATTGTCAGCTGCAAATAACAACTCTTCTTCAACATGAGATGAATCATAATATTTTAAAACAGAAAAACTGACTCCAAAAAAGTCAAGAGTATTTCCATGGACTTTTATAAAATTAGCACAATCATATTTCATTTCCATTTTCAGAAAGGTTCATATGAGAATGTCAATCTGTTTCAACAGGTTTATTTGACAGCTCCAAAAATACATAGACCATAATTAAATACAAAAAAATAAGTCAGAGCAAAGGAAGAGAACACTATTAATGCAATCAAAAAAAAAAACCAAACCAATAAGTTATTTACTCATTTTATTGAACAAATATTTAAGCACCTACTGTGTGTATGAAGTTTAGGTTTACTTATAAAAATTCACATTTCAGGAACAAACTTTTATTGCAAAATTAATCTCAAATAGGTGAACAAAATTTGACCTAAGCAAAGAGAAATCTCTTAAATTACTTTTTAGAGTAGCAGTTAGGTACTTCTTTCCATTTTACTGCTTGAGACTTGGCTATTCACCTTGGAGGTTATAAAAAAAAAACCCCAAACACTCTACATTAACTATGCCAAGTGTATATGTAATTTTCTTTTTCAAACTAAAGAGCAACTCAGTCCTTTCTTATTAGAATCAAACTATTGAGATTTTCACTGTTAATAAAAATGACACATTTCATGGCACTTTAAGGATTTACAGAGCCTTGAGACCTTCAAAAATATCCAAAAGCAAAATATTATTAGGTATTTTTACCTGCATTTTTTTCCAGCTTTCTGAGCATGTAATCTGAGCAGCAGAATTGTGACTAGGAAATGATCTCTTAATCAGTTTAAATAATCATAATCTAAGCTGTCAAGAGGATATAAACTTACAAATGATTTGGGGTTTCTGGCAAATTATAAGGCAATTATATTTTATACTGGTATTTATCTGACTTTTTCTAGTAATGAGATGTTCTACCTTAGTGAATTTATTTACTTCTAAAGCTCATCCCTTTCAAACTTTTAAAAAAAATGTTTCACCATATTTTATAGGCGTTCTCTCTAGAATAGACTGTATATTTCTCAAGGTTTTAGAAAAACAGGCACTCAATATACTGTTAATTGAGCTGTGAACTAATTCAACCATTTTGGCAATTTGCAATTATGAATAAATGAAATGAATGAACATTTATTAAATGCTTGTTATATAGGACAAGCACTGTGCTAAGCACAAAGAAACAAGTGCAGAAGTGAGAAAGCACCTGCGCTAAAGCTAAAAGAAGTAACTAAAGTGTCTATACTCTTTGAACAAGACATTTCACTACCAGACATAAACTTCAAAAAGGTCAATGATAAAAGAGAAGTCCCACAGATAACAATCAATCAACAAAAAATTATTACATATTTACTGTGTATCAGGCACAATGTTAAGCCCTGGGAATACCAATAAAGGCCTAAACTATACCTAAAGGCAATTACATTCTGAAGAGAAAGACAATATGTAAATAACTAGGCCAACCTGGATGCATGCAGAGTAAACAGATGGTAATTTAGAGAGGAAAGCTCTAACACCTGGGGAACTAACAAAGAAGTCCAGAACTAGGTATTGTGGTTGTGTCCTGAAGCAAACCAGGGATATGAGGTAAGAAAAGAGAGCATCTTAGACATGGGGGATGACTAATGCAAAGGTACAGAGAAGGAAACTAAACAGGCCAGCGGAGCTGCAGTGTACCAGAGAATAAAGAGTAAGGAGAATGAAAAGGTGGGGCAGAGCCAGGTGAAGGAAAGTGGTTTAGAGTTTTAAAAGACAAAGAACTTTATATCTTATCCTAGAGGTATAAAGGAGTTGCAGGGGTTCAGAAAGGGGTTGACTTGGCTTTCCCTTTAGGAAAATAATAGTAGGGAGTTATTAAAAGACTATTTCAATGTATCCAACCAAGAAATGATGAGGGCCTAAATAAACTAGGATGGTGGCTATGCAAGTGAAGAGGGAAAAAAAATTTATAGCAGCATTTTTATAGTACAGAACAGTAAACAAAATAGATATTTTATTAGGAAAGGGCTAAATAAATGTTGGTACCTGAGTGTGATGAAATATTACTACACTGTAAAAAATTATGGATATGAAGGACACAAAATAGTCATGGGAAGACTTATGTGAACTAACACAATGTGAAGTAAGCAGGACAATTTTCTGGTTCATTATGCAGAAAGATAATGGAAAAGGAAATAGGAGTAATAAAAAAAATTTTAACTGAATACTATGAAATTAAAATGATAAGGCTTACACCCAAAGAAGAAAGATGAAAATACACTTCCCTCCCTTCTTTGCAAAAACAGAAGACAACAAAAGTATGTTGCATATATATCAGATCTGACTGAAAAGTTGTTTAGTTCTGCTGAATAAACTGTTTTTCCCTTTTTTATTCTTTGCATGGATGGCCCTCAGGAAGGGATAAGAAAAGGGATATATTAGGAAATGAAAGTGATATGAAGACAAAAAAATCCATAAAACTGAAAATTTTAAAATATTATAAACTATATTTTAAGGGGAATAATGAGGTGGTAAGCTTAAGTGAAAGTCTTCATGATTTCACCATGCCTGCTTCAAATAAACCCTTCCAACCATCTTTATAACATTTGTTTCTTATTTGTTCAAGTTAGAAAACTAGAGTAAAAGAACTCTGTTACCTAAGAGTCAAAGATCTGAATGAAGACCCTAACTACTAAAGTTCATGATTTTAAAACAATGATTTTTTGACAACTGGTTCAGATTCTGAGAAGCTGATTTACTTTGACATTTGGAAATGTGTTCAGATAGCTGAGGTTTCTGGAAGGCTGAGCAACATATAATTAGATATTACTTTATACAACATAGACTTTTGTGCTTGCTTTGATTTGCTTGAAAGGCTAGTGTGCATCTGAAAACCAACAGGCATGTACACAAAAGTAGAAGTACATTAAATACAAATAACAGAATAATATACATTTTATAACAAACATGAATATATGTACACATTGTGTATGTATATGTACATATACATATATATTTTTATATACTGTTTCACAAACTTATCCACTGTAATGATTAAAAGTCTAAAACAAAATAGCATGTCTCTTATCTAAGACAATGAGACCATCTAGTTATCATCAACTTCAGAGGTAGTTTTGGGCAAAAAAATTGGGGCAAGTTCTTTATGTTTATTTCTTCTACCAATTAAAAAATTTTCTTATTAAATAACAAAAATACTTAGTATTGACCAAAGGAATGATACATATGATTAAAAGTATCTTTGCCAACCTCTTATTGTAAGCTTGCTATATAACTGGGAATTCATTTCCTTGTCTCGCTGGAAACGCCGAAATTCATCAACTGCTTCACGTATCATAGTAACAGCCAAGACAAATCCCTATTGAAAAACAAAATAACATATAAAATATTGCTCAAAAAAGGTCTTTTAAACAAGGGAAAATGTGGCTAATATAGTCCCAAATTTAACTTTTTTCTTAATTTATTCTGTAAAAGATAAAATGAATACAAAGAAAGAAAAAACTACAAAAGAGTAACAAAAAAACATTACAAAGGAAGCTAAATAAATTGTTGATTTTTGGACTACTCAAGGAAAGTAATAAAATTAAAATAAACGTTAATGTTTTAAATTAGCAGTCAAAATATTTTTAAAATAATATTTAATAAACTGATGAGTTATATACATGATACACAGGAATATCAATATCAAATTAATGATAACCAATAAAAACATTTATACTTAATTTCTGCAGCCTATCATCACAATAAAAGTCAGCAGCTGAGAAATCACACTTATTACCGATTTTGGGGATTATGGGGGAGTGAGGGATTTTTATAATACTCAGTTTTTTCACTTAACAAAAAAAACATAGATTAATTTTAGCCTACATAAGTAAAACTTGTACCTATTTGTTCATTTTAATCCCTGACGCAATACTAATATGTAGCTGATGCCTAACATTCAAAGTTTACAAATTTCCTGGCACATTCATCAGTATTTTCTGTGTTATTCTCTCTATAATTAGATAAATAATACTTAAGTTGGATTCATTGCACTAATGACTTTTCTTCAGTCTAATTTATGAATGATAGGTCTCATATCAAATATATCAAATGATGTCAACATATTAAATGACAGAATTTCAAGTCAGTATTAGTATTCCTTTGTTCTAAAATTTTTTTGTATGAAATACAGTGTGAAATAAGTGAACTCCTAAGTAAGTCTTGGATATCCTTGAGAAAAAAAACTGTTTACTATATACAAGATTTAATCTGTACAATGTATATATAAAATGCATCCTTGAGCTATGATATGACTCTATAATGTCTCTAACTATAGCTATAATTTTAGGATTTTGTAAATTTAATAGGTTTATCTTACAAGTATTTAATAACTTCTGTCTTTACGAGCACACAGGAAAAATTTTCATGTTCTTACACTTAGATAAAAAAAAAAATACTTATTTGCAGAGTCCTCCTAAAATGCTTGGTCAGAGCAATTCATAATTGGAAGGCCAGAAATCTAAAGTTTGTGTGCCAAAAAGGATTAATTGTAATGTAGGTTTTGCCTTGATAAGAGTCTACCATATATGTTTTTGCCTTTCCAGTTTTCAAACATTATAAAAATACAAATTTAGGGATGACCACCAATTGGGGAATGGCTGATTAAATTATGGTATATGAATATAATGGAATACTATAGAGCTATAAAAAATCAACAGGAAGATTGGCCTGGAAAGACTTATATGATCTGATGCTAAGCGAAAGGAGTAGAACCAAGAGAACTTTGTACATAGCAACAACCACAGTGTGCGAGAATTTTTTCTGGCAGACTTTGAACTTCATTGCAATGCAAGGACTTAAAAAATTCCTAATAGTCTTTTAAGGCAAAATGCCTTCCACATCCAGAGAAAGAACTATGGAATTCAATTGCAGGTTGTAGCAGATCATTTTCTTTTGTATTACATTTTGGTTTGTTTTTTGATTTCTCCCATTCATTTTAATTCTTCTATACAACATGACTATGGTGAAAATGTATATAATAGGAATGTATGTGTAGAACCCATATAAAATTGTATGCTGTCTTGGGGAGGGAGGAGGTAAGGGGGGGTAGGGAAGTGGAGGAAGGGAAAGAAAAAAATCTAGATTGTATGGTAGTGATTGTGGAACACTGAAGATAAATAAGTGATAAAAATTAAAAATATAAAAAAATAAAAGTACAAATTTACTAATAAACACTGTAAAAATAAAAGGTGGTTAGACAATCCCAAGATAGGAGAAAGGCTAGATTTAATAACTTGTGGTCAAAACCATATTTAAAGAGGTCAAAGAAAGTATCCTCAAAAGTTGAAAGGTCACATTAAATTAATTGATATATTAACTTCAGTTATCTCCCGAGAGAGGATCCAATCAAAAGTCAACTAAGATATAAATTAAAGCTTTCATTTTGCCATACCATAAATCTAAGATTTTGTTCTGAATAAAATCCTTTAGAAAATTAGCTATCACAACAAAGAAAAAAAAGACTAATTGTATATTCCTTAAATGAATGTGAAAAGTAGAAATATGCGGATGTTTAAAAAAAAAGCTAATAAACCAGAATTACAAAAGAATATATGGTCCCAAAGGAGAGTTGGACATATAAAAAATCAGATAGCAATACAAGCCTCTTCTACTCTCAGCATATACCTTTCCCACAAGACACAAGACACTGACTTGAAAACAAGAGAAAAATACATACTTTTAGCTCTTCTTTTGATCTGTGGGTTAGGGGCTTCTGAACAAGGTAAAAGATATCCCCAGGCCCACTCACTTTACAAAAATATACCTGTCTCTACTACAATTCTCAATTGGTTCTGTGAAAATACTAAGACAGCTTGTCTCAGTCCCTAATATTAGAATACGGTATGTCATCTTCTAAAATGGATTCTTCTAGAATAACAAACACTAAAGAACTGTATCCCACTACCATAGATATGATCATAAAAGGAAAAGGCCAAATGTTATACTGGCATGAACAAGTTATATCTATTTTAATATGTGAAGACAATACTGATATTCTGCCCATTCAATAGCTTGAAGGGAAATGGGAAAGGGAAGAGGAAAGAAAAAGCATTTATATAGTACCTACTTAGTATGTAACAGGAACTGCGCTAAGCACTTGACAAATATTATCTGATTTGTTCCTCACAGAAACCTTGGGAGGTAGGTGCTATTATTATCCTCATTTTAGAGTTAAGAAAATTGAGGCAAACACATGTTAACTGACTAGCCAAGAGTCACACAGCCAGTAAGTGCCTAAGGTGGGATTTCAGCTCAGGATTTCCTGATTCCAAACCCAACATTCTCTATCCAATATGCCACCAACTAGAGCTCAGGAAATCTGAATATAATAAACTTAGAAAAGGTGAATACAAGCACATGATCTGTCACTGATAGTCAGTACTATTATCTTTATCAATGCCACTATAATGTCCAAAATTTACTGAAAATGATTTTTAAATAATTAATAATTTTTTGTAAATTAAAATCTTTTTCCTACAACAGCAATCAAAGAGATCTCCTTTTATATGTGATAACATAAGCCATAATTAAGGCTTAGTGCTTGATGTTAAAAGAAAAAAATGGGACAGCTAGGTGGCACAGTGGATAGAGCACCAACCCTGAAGTCAGCAGAACCTAAGTTCACATCCAGCCTCAGACACTTTACTAGCTGTATGACCCTGGCCAAGTAACTTAATACTAAGAAGAGGAGAAAAAAATGGTAAGCTTATCAAATATGTTGATCTTTATCCTATGATTGGCTAAAATTAACAAACTATCACCTACCCTTAGACCTCCTGACCCTCTGTCCTATCCCTAGCTGCATCTTTCCAAACCCCAAGTTTACTCCCAACATGTTCCTATTTGGTTTCTATTAAGATGCTGCTGAATGTAAGTGGATAAAATCATGGAGCCAAGCTAAATGGATTTACTATTATATATTATCTAATCTCAAATAGGTCCTTACTTCTATTGGCAATCTATTCTTCTTCAGTCAAAAAGCATTTATTACGTACCTACAATGCATTAAGTACTAGGGATACAAAGAGTTTTAAAAAAAAAAGACTGCTCTCCAGGTACTCACAGTCTAATGGCAGAGATAACATGCCAACAACTATGTACAAACAAGATACAACTATGTACAAATAAGATAACTTGAAGATAATCAACAGAGGTAAGGCATCAGAATTAAGGGTGACTAGCAAAGGTTTTTTTTTTTTTACAAAAGTTGACATTTTATCTGGGATTTGAAGTGAGGGAACCAAGGAAATGGAGATAAGGAATGAGAGAATCCTAGGCAAGAGGGACAAGCAATGAAAATGCATACAGTTGGAAGATGGATGTCTTGTGTGAAGAAAAGTACAGACCAATATCATTCAGTAGCAGAGTATAATGTAAAGAATAAGATGCAAAAAGGCTAGAAAAGTATAATGGAGATAGATTATGAAAGTTTTTGGTACAGATAAAGGATTATATATATTTGATCTTGGAGGGGAGAGGGAGCCACTGGATTTATTAAATTAGAGGGGGTACAGGGAGGGAGATATGATCAGATCTAGCCTTTAGGAAAATCAATTTGATGGATGAATGAAAGATATACTGGAATGGGGAAAGACCTGATACAAGGAGACCAACCAAAAGACCACTGCAATGGTCCAGGTGAGAGGTGATAAGGGCCTTAACCAGAGTGGTAGCAGTGTTAGTGGAAAGAAGGGGGTATATAAGAGATGTTAAAAAGGTAGAACTGGCAATAGATTGAGTGTAGGGGGAAGGAGATGACAGAAAATGAAGAGTACAGGATGACACCCAGGTTGAGAACCTGGGTGACTGGGAGGATGCTCATATCCTAAAGAATAACCGGAAAATTAGGAAGAGAGGAAAAAGGCTTAGAGGGAAAGATGTGATATACTATGAGAAGGCTCAGGACAGAGCATTATGGGATACCCAGAATAAATGGATATGACCTGGATGAAGATCAAGCAAAGGTGATGGAGAAGGAGTAGCCACACAAGCAAGAGAACTAGAAGATAACAGTGTCGGAGAGAAGAAATTATACAAGGAAAAGAAGGTAATCAACAATGTCAAAGGATGGAGAGAAGTCAAGTATAAGGATTAAGAAGAGGCCATTAGATTTGGCAATTAAGAAGTCATTAGTAACTCTGGAGAGAGTAGTTTCAATTGAATGACGAGTTGGGAAGTCAGTGTGCATAGTTAAGAGGAGAGTGAAAGAAAGGTGGTAACATTAATTACTGATGGGCTTCTCAAGGAGTCTATCTCCAAAAAGGAGATATAGGATGTTAGATACCAGGAATGTACAGCTCAAGTTAGAGTTTTATGAGAAAGGAGGAGATAGGGGTGTATTCGTAGGTAGGTGGGAAACAACCAGCCGGCAGAAGGAGAATGAGGATTAGTAACAGTAGAGATAATAGAGAGGCAATCTGTTGCACAAGGAGGGAATGGGATCACTTACACATGTAGAGGGATTTACCTTGGTAAATAAATGGGGTATCTTATGTAAGATATGGATAAAACAGGAGATAGTGGTGGAAAGCATCAGAGTAAAGAGAGACAGGAGGAGTGGAGAAGAAGGAGCTCTAAGTGCATGAATTCAATTTCTTCAGCGATATATGATGCAAACTTCTCAGTTAAAAAGGTAGAGAAGCCATGGAAAGTTTGAGGGATAAAGAGATCAGAAAAAACTTTGTGGTAAGTAGAATAATGAATCAATTAAGAAGGTATAAATGGATTGTCCTGTCACAGTAGGGACCCAGTTGAGATCATACACCATAAATTAAAGTAGACCCAGTCAGAACAGTTATGTGATTTTCTCCAGCTTCATTCAGCAGTGCATGTTCAAGAGCAAAGGCAGCAGAGGGTGTTAGTAATTCAAGGCTGAGGCTTGGAACAGCAAGACCAATGATAGAGGTAAAGGACTCAAGAGAAGAGGACAGTGTAGTGGTTAACTTTCCCATTCTAAGTTCAAAATGGGGAGAGTATGACTGATGGGCTAAGAAAGAACTGAGGGATGGAGGGACTGCAGCCTCAGTGACAACAAACAGGGTTTAAGGATACAAGACAGAGGTTACAAGGAAAGGCAGAATCATTGCTGCAGTCAGATACTGCTGAGGCTCCTAAATGAAATCAATAATCACTTAAATGAGTTTGACTTAATTATCTTTAAAAAAACAAAAAGATGAAGAACAGCTACGATCTAAACTATATCAGTTACCTAGCAAAATGGATAACCTACAGAAAACTTTTATGTATCTCTACATTATTACATCTAAAAAGGGGTGTGTGTGTGTGTGTGTGTGTGTGTGTGTACCAGAATTACCTAAAGAAGAGTCAATCCAAGATAGAATTGGACATATAAAAATTAGATACCACTACAAGACAATATATGCATCTTCTACTCTCAGCAGACACCTTGCAAACAATTTACTTAAAAACCAGAAAGCTACTTATTTTAATTGCTTCTTTTGATCTGTAAGTGATCATGAGATATAATATTTACATACAACTAAACATAGTTTATTGTGAAAAATTAACTTTAATCCTATGGGGTGAAAAAGGGACTATAAATGGAAAACTCTGAAGTATTTCTGAGGAGAATATCAGAGTCTCTTTCACTGAATCATATTTGCGGAAGCTGTTTTGAATGACTTTTGGAAATGACAATACAGCTAACCTAGCAGTCCGTAAACCCTGTAAATTGCACGCGGATATATAGCCAGACACTAAGGATCTCCACCAATAAGAGAATGAAAACTAAGACAGATCCTAAGAATCTGGTAAGTATCTTAATAACTGTCCTGGATATTTTTAGTTACTTTTTAATTGAGAATTTCAGAGAACCCTACAATTCAGCCAGGAAGATTGTGCTATACACTCCCTGGTGCGAGCCACAAGGATAGCTATTTGAAAGGACAATGCTAAATTTCCCCCCAAGTTATCAGGAGCCCAGAGACATTAAGGAATTAGGATATAGACAAATGGGTCAACTTTACACCCATTTAATTTGCTGAGTAAAAGTAGGGGTGCTGCATCAATTTTAAATATTTACATTGTAATCCCAGAACTATGAACTAAATTCTCTTTCTGAAATTTCAGGAAGGAGTAGGAACAACAAGTCCCAAATGCATTTACCAAACCCTAGCAGAAGTTGCTACCACTGGCACAGGAGAAAAAAATTTCATGCAGTTACTGGCCTCAAGCAAAAGACAGCAAAGTTCCATAATTGGGCAAAGATGCTGCAGCCACAGCCAACAGCTAGGAAATCCACTCCCAGAAGCAGTGCAGCCCTGACAGTAGAGCAGAGCCCTAGCAGCTACAGTAACCAAAGGCAGAGAGCCCTTGTAGCTCACTGCTTACAGTCATGTAAAACTGACTGGGCTATCTAATCAGCTGCCAGTAAACACCCAGCAATCCTTCAACTGTTTTCCAGAGGGCTTAGACAAGTGGGAAACACTGTTGGAAGGGAGCCAGTTTTACAGCAATGAGAGGACAATTCTCAATAACTATCCTTCTTGAATATCCTTTTGCTGTGGCTACTAAAGTTCCTTTTGTAAACTCTCAAGTGACCTCCTAATGTTTCTTTCTATTCGAATATCAGATCTACACTACCAGGAGATTGGCCGGGGTCTGGCTCAGTCTCAAACATTTTGATTGTTTTTTTAATAATGTGTTTCACCTCCAGTCTATTCAAACTACAAGCACCCTTAGAACAGACCACTGTCACCAAGTTGTCTTCCTCAAAGAGTCTCCTAAAGTTGTTTCCACCTTGACTGTCTGTCTCTACATCTCTATACTTCAATCTAATCTCCCTTTTGCAGAGAGCTTCATGTAATGCCATGTCAGTCCCATGCTCAAAATTCTTTAAGTAAAGCTCAATCTCCTCTGGCTAACATTCTAGTGCCTCCAATAACCTGTTACCACTCTTGCTAGTTCTATCTAATAACCCTCTTCCTACCTGTTGCCCTGATAACACCCCCCCACACACACACAGCTCTCATTGGAGGCAGTATCCAAACTTAGCTACAACACACTGTATATAAACTACCTTTATGCTTTTATTCACACTGTTCTTTATTCCTGAAATGACACTTAAAACTGAAATAAATTTATTCATTTAGACCTTAAAATCTCCCTCAAATGTCCCATAAAGTCTCTCCTGACTTTTTCCTTATTAGTCTTTCCTTATTAGTCTTCCTGACATTTTCCTTATTAATCTTTACAAATGCATTTTTCTTCAGCAATGTGCTACATTGATCATGCACTACTTCATATTATAGGTATTTTTGTTATTATTATATCCCCTTAGTAGGCTGAGTTCAAAGCAAGCAAGCAAGCATTTTATCTAAGTTTGCATCTGATTTACTACAATATTCTATACACAATAAGCATTTAATAAATGGTTGTGTATTGCTGAAAAATATAATAGCAGACAATCAATTACTGCAAAAAGCTACTTAGCAGAGAGGGTTAGTAATAAGCAAGAGACAATATTTCCTCTCAGCTATAACTTTTAATTTCCTCTGCACAGACTTACACAATTGCTAAATAAGCAATCAAGTGACTAACTCCAAACAGTAGAAAAAGATTCAGGCAGATAGATAAATACTAAAATTTTGGAAATTAAATAGAAGACTTTTGATACAGAAAAATTAAAATACAAAAATTACAAGGTAATGTCTTAAAATGATAAGATTTTTAAAAAATGTTGCCTAACTTTAATCTACCTGCTCAACTGTTAATGTTAAAAAAAAATTACATCTCCAGCAGAGTTCTGATAGGAAGTCAATTTGTCCTTGCTTCTACTATTTTCAATAGGATGAATTTCTATAAATCAATGAAGTGAAAAAAGAAATGAAAGCACTTTCATTTACACATTTATTGGTGCAATAATAGCTGGTATTTATATAGCACTTTACAGTGCAAAGCATTTTACATGTTATCTCATTGACACTCAGATCTTCCAAACTCCAAGTCCAGCCTTCCATGAACTATGCCACTCAAAAAGCTAACAATATTCACAACAAATACAAATAAAAATCTAATAAAACTCAGAGTTTATATCTATAGCCTTAACATTCAAACTATTTTTGACAACAGAATAACTAAACAGTTTGTTCAGTCATAATTTGCCATATTTAGCAGCTGCTATTCTTCACGGCTATTACTGTGGTCCTACCTATCCACCTTGCTTTAAAGACTGGGATAACACTGTCAAACACCCTCTTCTCCTTGATCTTCTCTCTTTATCTTTCCCTATAAACCCTCTCCATTTCCTACTCATCCCTATTACTACAGAGGCCCACCTCATTTTCCCAGGCTCAAGCTCACAACCTAAGAATCATCCTCAATACCTCTCTGCCTCTCACGCTCTCCCCCAAACCCATATCCAAGCTAATGTCAAGGCCTGTTGATTTCACCTTAGAAACATCTCTTAAATATATGCCCCCTTCTCTCCCTTGATACACACTATCAAAGTAAAGTCAGTGTGAAATTTAAGTGACATTTAAATGTGAAATTTGATTAGTTTAACTCTAAAGTCCTTTATAGCTGAGTCTTGTGAATACATCCTTATCATGCATATTTTCATTTTCCTCATCTGTAAAAAAAAGATAATGATGGGGACGGGATCTGAACCCCTACAAAAATACAAGTCATTCCTCAGTTGATAAATGGTTAAAGGATATGAACAGGCAGTTTTCAGAGGAAGAAATTAAAGCTATCTATAGTCATATGAAAAAATGCTCTACATCACTGTTGATTAGAGAGATGCAAATCAAAACAACTCTGAGGTACCACATCACACCTATCAGATTGGTTAACAGGACAAAACAGGAAAATGACAAATGGTGGAGAAGATGTGGGAGAGTTGGAACACTAATTCATTGTTTGCAGAGCTGTGAGCTGATCCAACAATTCTGGAGAGCAATTTGGAACTATGCCCAAAGGGCTACAAAAAATGTGCATGCCCTTTGACCCAGCAATGTTGCTTCAAGGACTGTATCCCAAAGAGATCATAAAAATGGGAGTCCCACATGTACAAAAATATTTACAGCAGCACTCTTTGTGGTGGCTAAAAACTGGAAATCAAGGGGATGTCCATCAACTGGGGAATGAGTGAACAAGTTGTGGTATATGAATGTGATGGAATACTATTGTGTTATAAGAAATGATGAACAGGAGGGCTTCAGAGAAGCCTGGAAAGACTTATATGAACTGATGCTGAGTGAAAGGAGCAGAACCAGGAGAACTCTGTACACAGCAACAACCACAGTGTATGAGGAATTTTTCTGTTTGACTTAGTCCTTTATAGCAATGCAAGGACCTAAAAAATTCCCAATGGACTTTTGAGGCAAATGGCCTTCCACATCCAGAGAAAGAACTATGGAACTGGATCACAGAATGAAGCAGACCATTTTCTTTTGCGTTATGTTGTTTTGTTTTATGGTTTCTCCCATTCATTTTAATTCTTCTATTCAACATGACTAGAGTGAAATTGGATTTAATACGAACGTATGTGTAGAAATTATATAAGATTGCAAGCCATCTCAGGGAAGAAAAGGGGAGGAATGGGAAAAAATTTAAGATACATGGAAGTGATTACAGAACACGAAAAACAAATAAAATAATTATTAAAAAAATAAAATAAATAAGATGGTCAAAGTTTGTTGAGATTTCTCAATATTGGATGGACTTTTAGGGAATGTGAGCATTTGTAATGCTAAAACAAGATGCATCTTATATACAGAAGAACTCTGGGGAAGGAGTGCAGATGGTCTGGGGATTCTAGGGATGGTCTTGGTGGGAGTTGCCAGTAGCCTGAAGAACTAGATTGATATAGGACATAGTGATAGGTTATGGGCACCGAGTGAGCCAGATCAAGTGGGGAAATCCAACAAGATTTCAAGGTGAAGTTTTCCAGAGGCCTGTCAGACAAATGGGATTACAACTCTTTTTGGGGTAAGGGGTAATCCTGACTTGGAATAAGGTCTTTCCATGTTACAAATTGGATAAATTTGGGTAAATACAACTGACTGAATCAAATTACTGAGACTACATCAGAGACATTTTCAGTGTAGTTTCTCAGAGGCAGGTAACCTCTTGTAATATTTTGCACTGATGGAAAAGTTAAATGTTTCTGTTTTGATCTGAATTCATTTCATGAACATAATTTGACATTAGTGTTCGAACTTAATTACATGTGTAACTCATTCTTTTAGACTGAGCAAGGTTAGAAAGGTATAAGAAAACTTGGGAAGCAGACGTGAATCTTTTAGAGCAATAACGTACAATGACTGTAATTTAATCAGGAACTAGAACAAGAATAGAAAGGCATGTAAGTTACTTAAGACTTGCTTCAAAAAAATGTTCCTTAGCCAATGTGAAATTATAGCCATATCTGAAACTGATTATTGGAGCTTGCTATTTTAAGATTTGTGAGACTATTAACTGACTGTTCTTCTGAGTCTAACTGGTGAGCCTGTGAGATACTGGTATGAACTGCAAAGGGGTGATCTCATGGGTAGGTTGAGAGAATGGCTGTTCATCCTGAGCTGAGGTAGGATTTTCCTGACTCAATTTCCCCACTGACACCTGTCAGACTTTAAGCCTGGCTGGATGCCAGTTGACAATCTACACCTGCATGGAATTGACGTGAATTTAGGGAGATGTTGTTTCCCTGAAATGTCCCTACTTTTAATTGTAATTTCCTATAATCAAAAGTTTTGTAAGCAAAATACAAGATCTATTGAATAATAGATTGTTGGTAGCAGAACATCTGAGGTTACGTTCAAAAATTAAGCTATTAGGCTTAGGATTTCAGACCAACAATAGTAGGTTAGGGTCCTTTAATGTTTAGTAACAGTACAGAAACAGTCAGGTCAAGTGCCTGTGAGGTTAGCACACATAGTCGTTATTATATTTGTCTCAGTTGGTTAATGTTAAAAGAAAAATGGTTTGTGGTCTATAATGTAAATGCTTTAACCAGAAGCTGGAACTGTCTTAGGAGGTGATATGTACTATGTTAAAAATGATTATTTATTGTATTTATGTAACTACTGGAGCATGTTATTAATTCCTTAGTAAATCTCATCCTCCTGATGGGGGAAAATGAATAGTGAAAGATTGCAAAATGTTAAAGCTGAATTCTAATGTGAATTTCTTAAACATGACAACTGGCCAAAGCTCCAATTTTGATTTTGTAAGAGTGATAAGAGTATAAAGCTTAGGAATGGTAATCTAAAATTGCATTAAGGTCATTTTTGTAGGAGAGCAGACATCTGGATTTCTACAAGATAAAGGGAAGAAGATGCTGAGATGCTGTGCTAAAGACTGCTTGAATGAGCATCCAGACTAGAAAACTGCATCAGATGATGTTCCTCCCCAGACTGCTGTATGAGATAGAACCTCTAAATGGACAATTCACTGATTTACCTTTTCACTTTGAATCTCTAAATCTGTACCTACAACAAAGGGACTTCCCCCTTGTGATTTGTCAATGTGTTGGTCAAACTTTGCCCCCTTCCCATGTTCATATAAAAGAGAGACAGATGAAGGGAAGAATTCCTAGGGGAAAGAAAGTGAGGAGGTATTTATTGACTGGAATTAGATGTGAAAACAATGTTAATAAAGAGAAAAAGTGGGGAGGAGTTTGTGAGAAACAAGGAAGTTCTGTTTCCAAAGTTCTGGGTGGTCGTGAGTCAGATAAGGTCAGAAACTTCTGCACAAGCCTGATGGGCTGTTTGAGGGAAAGCCTATCAGAGAGAAGAACATGAAGTCACATGGCCAGGAGACAGTGGCCCTCAAGATTCAAAGTTCAGCATTCTAAAAGAAGCCTGCCTTATTCTAACTTAGTTGTACTCTTTCCAGTGGCCACGCTGAAAACAACTACTCGTTCCTTCAAGGGAAGGAATGTAGAAGACCTTCCTTCCTCTGAATTCCATCTTAAATAAATTTTCCTTGACACCTTTTGGTGTGGCAAGTACACCACTAACAGACATTATCTCCCATGTCACGCAATCAATTCGAAAGTTCTTAAGAAAGACCTTCAGAGTATCCTTCTTCTGACCACCATGTGAACACTAGCGCTGTGTAAGTTCTTCATGAAACAGTCTTTTTGGTAAGTGTGCATTTTGCATTCGAACAACATGGCCAGCCCATCAGAATTGTGCTCTCTGCAGCAGAGACTGAATGCTAGGCAATTTAGTTCGAGTCAGGATATGAGGATCTGGTATCTGAGTGAACCAGGGGATCTTCAGAATCGTCCTAACACAATTTAAATGGAAGTGATTCAGTTTCCTGGCATCGTGCCAGCAGACTGTCCATGTTTCACAGTCATACAACGAGGTCAGCACAAAAGCTCTGTAGACCTTCAGTGTGGTAGTCAGTCTAATATCTATTCTCTCCCATACTTTCCTTTGGAGCCTCCCAAACACTGAACTAGCACTGGCAATGTGTGTGTCAACCTCATTATCTATGTGTATATCCCTGGAAAGTATACTACCACGGTAAGTGAACTTATCGGCAATATTCAAAACTTCTCCATTAGCTATAACCAATGGTTCTGTATATGGATGATAGTATGGTGGTAACTGGTGTAGCACCTGTGTTTTCTTCGTGTTGTTAGGCCAAAATTAGCACAAGTAGTACAGAAACAATCCATACTTTGTTGCATCTCAGTTTCAGAGAATGCACTGTGTGCACAATCATCTGCAAACAGAAAATCATGCACCAACACTCCTGTCCAATTTGGTCTTGGCTTGAAGCCTTTCCAAGTTGAACAATTCCAACAGTGTGGTACTTGATCTTGATGCCCTTGATGCCATATTCATCCCCATTGAAAGCATTTGACAACATGGCTGAAAACATCATACTTAAAAGAATAGGAGCACACAACCTTGTTTCACTCCACTGGTGCCTGGGAAAGGATGAGTCCATTATCCAGAACCCAGGCAAGCATGACAATGCTGATAAATGTCTCTGGGCAACCAAAATTTTTTGCACTTTTCCATAAGCCCTCATGATTGACAGTACCAAAGGCCTTGGTGAGATCTACAAACACTGTACACTGTATACAGACTTCTGTTCTGTTCCTGGGATTTCTCCTGGAGTTGTTGGGCAGTAAAAACCATATACTATTCCTTGGCCCTTTCTGAAGCCACTCTGGCTCTCAGGCAGATGACTATCTTTCAGGTGAAACATCAACCTATTAAGGAGGACACTGGCAAGAATCTGGCCAGTAATAACTAAGAGAGAGACCCCCACCCCATGATTGTCACATGACAATCTATTTCTTTTATCGTTATGTATGGAGGCATCCTTGAATTCCTAGGGGATAACCTCCTTTTGCCATATAACCTGGAAAATTTCAGTCAGCATTTATATGAGAAATGAACCCCCTACCTTGTAAATCTCAGCTGGAACAGAATCAACACCAGGTGCTTTGCCACAGGAAAGAAGCCTAATGGCATTCAAAACTTTTTCAACTGGAATTTCAGCTAGGGAGGAATTGACTTCAACCTAAGGTAAGTAAGTCAATTGCCTCAGCATTGACTGATAATGGTCTGTTGAGAAGACTACAGAAGGATTCAACCAATCTCTCTAGGATCATGCCCTTATCACTAAACAATGTGGCTCCATCATCACTGAGAAGTTGAGATGCACCATGGGTCACTGGCCCACATAGCCTTCAGGGCATAATAGAGGCGCTTTGTGATACTAACAATTATTATCACCATAAAACTGAATTTCAGCTGCATTCTTGCTGAGCCAAGAATCCTACATTTCTTAAGTTTTGCTCATCCTTTACTTTTGATAGAGGGGCAGCTAGGTGGTGCAGTGGGCAGAGCACCAGTGCAGGAATCTGGTAGGACCTGAATTCAAATCTCACCTCAGACACTTGACACTGACTAGCTGTGTGACCTTGGGCAAGTCACTTAACCCCAACTGCCTCATCCTCGGTCATCTCCAATCATCCTGTTGAATATCTGGTCACTGGATTCAGATGGCTTTGGAGGAGAAGTGAGGCTGGTGACCTGCACAGCCCTCCCTCACTCAAAACAAAGTCAAGTGCAAGTCCTGTCATTATTTCTCTGATGGCATAGTCTTCTTTGGCAACGAAGGACAAACACACACTTTTGATGGAATTAAATGCTATTCTAATTGACTGACATTAATTCTTCTGGTAATCATTTTGCCTTGGAGATACCACTTTTGTTAAATGTGAATATTACTATGTTTTGGTAAACTGAAGACAACTGCTGGTGATGACATGCTGATCATGCCATTCGTAAATTTTCAGTAAGTGAGCATTGCTGTTGGCTGTTTTCAACTCCATTCCTCCCTAGGACTCCCTGCCAAATTTGGTAGTCTGAGCCTACTCTGGAATTAAAATCACCCAGAAATATAAGTTTGTCCTCTTCTGACACACTGATAAGGGGCTCCAGGTCTTTGACCTCATCAGGGTTCATCATGGTAGGAATATAGGCATTGATGATGCTGGTGTGACATTTTCCTGCCAGTGGCAATCACATTTTCATGAGCTTGTCATTCACTCCTTCTGGGAGGCATACAAGTTTATTGACTAAGTTAGTTTTGAATGCAAAACCTACACCATCTTCACAGTGCTCCCCTTTACTGCAGCCATTCCTGAAACACATGTATCCAGGTCCAACTTTAGTAAGCTTGTCTGCATTTGCCAGTCTAATTTCACTCAGGGCTGCTATTTGGACATGATAACCTGCTGAGTTCTCTTGTGACAAGAGCTATTCCTCTTTCATGTCTACTAGATTTTGTATTGTTGATAAGTGTATGCACATTCCATTTGAGCAGAATTCTCTTTGCAGATATTTTTGCATATTTTTTTGCATTTCAACAACAGAGTGGGATTCCCCATCAGCCTCAGCAATCAGGCCAGGGTTAGGTAAGCAACAACTTTTATGGCACCTTTTCTAGCTTCTTCCTTACAACAGGAGGTGAGCAGTGTGATCCTTAAAAGGCTGCTCAAGAAACCCCTCCAAATACCTGTAAAAAAAATCACTCTAAACAAATTCTGGAGTTGTAGAACCCACAGAATGACAGAGTGAAGCAAATCTCCAGCCCAAGACAGCATGGAAGGTTGACAAGAAGCATCTGTTCCACCAGGCTATGAGCAGAGTGCAGTCCAGTGGGTTGTGCGGGGACAGACAGAGCGTGTGCAGGCCTTAGAAGACTGAGTTACTGGCAACTGTTTCCAGATTTGTCAACACCAAAAAGCTGAGGACAACTTGGAAGTTTAGTGGAAAAAGCCTGTTGGACCGGTATGAGAGACCGGTATGGTCTGGCCCCAGCACTGGAGCAGCACAGAGGGCAGGAAATGGGGGGGCAGCAGTGGCAGATGTTTCTGGAGCTACAGGCCCACAGATTGTGGGGGGATCAAGTGGTTGATCAAAGAGGGATTGCAGGGATCTCTTTGCCAGTGCTGAGTTGGGATTCCCTTGCTTTGCCCTGCTTGGATCTGGGGCATGAGTCCTGGGTGGCAGTCCTAGGGCAAGAAGGAATTCTGACTTGTTAAAGTAGTGGAGAGGGAATCCTCACATTTCCAAGGCAAAGAAAAAAGAGTGCTTGTGGTCACTCATATGCAAGATCACAGACCAGGAGAAGAATAAACACCTTTCCTTTGATCATACAAACCTGGAAGAAATGAAAATTTGCAGGTCCCTGGAAGTATTTCTGAAAACAGCTTCACAGAAGCTTGGGACAGTACACGACCCACATCCCTCTCTGAAAGCAGAGAACTACCTTGACAAAGAGCTCAAAAGTTAAGTATTTGTCTGGGGAAATAAGCGAACATTGGGGAAAAAAAATCACTTTAGAATCTTACTTCCCTGACAAGGAAGATCAAAACATACAACCAGAAGAAGACAACAAAGTCAAAGCTCCTACATCCAAAGCCTCCAAGAAAAAATATATATTGGTCTCAGGCCACGGAAGAGCTCAAAAAGGATTCTGAAAAGTAAGGAAAGTAAAGGAAAGATTGAGAAGGCAAATGAGAGTGATGGAAGAAAATCATGAAAAATGAGTCAACTGCTTGCTAAAGGGGACCAAAAAAAATGCTGAAGAAAATAACACTTTGAAAAATAGACTAACCCAAATGGCAAAAGAGGTCCAAATAGGGAAGAAGAATGCATCAAAAAGCAGAATTGGTCAAATGGAAAAGGAGGTCCAAAAGCTCACTGAAGAAAATAATGCCCTCAAAATCAGAATGGAGCAGATGAAGCCAATGACTTCACAAGAAATTATAAAACAAAACCAAAAGAATGAAAAAATAGAAGACAATGTAAAATATCTCATTGGAAAAAACCACTGACCTGGAAAATAGATCCAGGAGAGATAATTTTAAAAGTACTGAACTACTTACAAGCCATGATCCAAAAAAAGAACCTGGACATCACCTTTCAAGAAATTATCAAGGAAAACTGCCCTGATATTCTAGAACCAGAAGGAAAAATAGATACTGAAAGAATCCACTGATCACTTCCTGAAAGAGATCACAAAAGGAAAACTCTTAGGAATATTGTGGCCAAATTCCAGAGTTCCCAGGTCAAGGAGAAAATACTACAAGTAGCCAAAAGGGAACAATTTGGGTTTTGTCAAAATACAATCAGGATAACACAAGATATAGCAGTTTCTACACTAAGGGATTAGAGGGCTTGAAATACAATGTTCCAGAGCTCAGAGGAGCTAGGATTAAAACCCAGAATCACCTACAGAGGAAAACTGAGTATTACTTCAGGGGAAAAAATGGAAGTTCAATGAAATAGAGGGCTTCCAAGCATTCTTATTGAAAAGACCAGAGTTGAATAGAAAATCTGACTTTCAAATACAAGAATCAAGAGAAGCATGAAAAGGTAGGCAGAAAAGAGGACTTGATAATATTTGTAACCCTTGAGAGTTTTCTCAGTGAGAAAGGAATATATTGAGAGAAATAGACTGGGGTATATTATCTCACATAAAAGAGGTAAGAAAAAGCTTTTACAAGGGAGGGGAAGAAAGGGGAGGTGAGAGTGAATGAGGGAACCTTACTTTCATAGGATCTGGCTTAAGGAGAGAATAGCATGCACACTCAACTGGGTATGAAAATCTATCTTTCCCTACAGGAAAATAGGGGGAAGTGGATGGGGAAGGAATAATAGAAGGCAGGACAAATGGAGGGGGAAATGAGAATTAAACACTTTTAAGAAGGGACAGGATCAAAACAGAGAATAGAAAAAAATGGGGGTGGGATGGAGGGAAATATAGTTAATCTTTCACAACATGACTTATGGAAGTGTTGTGCATGAGTACATACGTATAACCTATAGCAAATTGTTGCCTTGTCAATGCAGGTGGCTGTGGAGGGAGGAATGGAGAGAATCTGAAACTCAAAGTTTTAAAAATGAATGTTAAAAATTATTTCTACGTGCAACTGAGAGTAATGGGGTATAGAAATCTATCTTGTCCTACAAGGAAAGATGGGAAAGGGATAAAAGAAAGGAGTGAGAGTGATATAAGGGAGGGCAGATTGGGGGAAAGGAAGTGCAAGCTTTCTTGGGGGTGGAGGGAGGAGATAGGGAGAAAATCTTGAACTCAAAATTTTTGTGGAAGTGAATGCTGAAAACTAAATTAATTAAAAAGGCTGCTCAGATACCCAAGGGGCTGCTGAATCCCACTGCTACTTCCTTTAGCCTGGGCTGCCTTTGTGCAGGATAGTGACTACAGTTTTCAGTGTATCCACACCTGCTGCTTCATCACTTGCCTGTTGTCACAGGACTTTGAGATAGGTAAAATGGTAAAATGGTATGGGCGATGTCTTTTGATTCATGCATAAACTAGATTTAAGTGAAGCAGAGTTGTAAGAAGTTGTTGGCCTCACTCTCTCTTCCAGAGTCTTCACAGTACAGTGGCAGGCCAGAATCAAGGCCCCTGGTGATAGCTCAAGATGCAGTAGATGACCTTGGTGTCTTTAATGTCTAACCAAGCCCTAACAGCGCCTACCTCAGCGGCCTTCATGGCAATTGGAACAAATTGTTCTCATCTGCCCATTTCACCAAGGGAAATCTTCACATATCTGGGGAAGACAGCAACCCTAACTCACTAGTAAGTCTGAGACCCCTGAAACCCTCAACCTGGTTTAGCCCATCTGCCAAAACAGTTTATTGGAGTGTGGCTGCTGCACATTTTACTGCTTCGTGGGGCCACAGGTGAGTTAGGTGGAACAGGGAGACAACGAAGATGGGGAGCCCTAAAAAGGGCTCAGCAGAATTCAGACCAGAGGTACAAGTCTTTCCTGAACACACCCTACACCCTCTAGCTGGCTTGTTTACTGGCAGACTGATCTAGACTACTGCAGGTCTCCTGAATAGACTCCCTCCCTCAAGCATCTACATACAACAATAATATCTATCCTACAAAAAGCTGCTCAAGTTATTTTCCTAAAGCCCATATCTGACCCTCTTACTTAAACTCCAATAGTTACCCTTTAGAGAAGGAAAAAATATCAAACCAAGCCTGGTGTTAAGAACATGAGATGTATACAAATACAAAAGTAAAGTTAAGAACATGAGATGTATACAAACACAAAAGTAAAGTCCCTGCCCTCAAGGATTTTCTGTTCTAATAGGTGGGAAAACATTTAAGGGTGTGGTGGTTAGAAATCAGCAATTTAATCTAGAAGCTTAGAGATAACTAATGATTGGGGCAAAATTGAGTAGACAGACACACTCCATCAAGAATAAAGGCAAAGTTAATCTAATCATAGTTCATGGATCCAGAGCCTGGGGATTAGGGGCTGTAGAATACTTAATATTCTTGGATTTCAACTTTTAAGCCTAACCAGGCTCAAGCCCACCTTCCCAGTCTTATTATGGTTTTCCTTCCCTTTTTCTATGTTCCAAACTGGCTTTCTTTTTATTCTTACAACATTCCATCTACTACTTCTGCGGCTTTGCAATAGCTTCGGCCAAACTTGGAATTCACTCTCTCCATACCTCTGTCTGTGAGAATCCCATTTTTCCCCATAAAAACTCTGCTTAAGTGTCATCTTGGAACATGAAACCTTTCCAGTTGCACCACCTCCATAGCACTAGCTACTAGTGCCTTTCTCATCAAAAATTTAACCTTTTATTTCTTTTATGTATTTTGTATGTACATGTTGTCTCCTTTCTAAAAAATGTTCTCTTTGAGAACAGGGCCTATTTCATCAGTGCTTCACACAATAGGCAGTTTAATAAATGCTTCATTGACTGACATATTAAACTGCATAAGACAGATCTAGCAAGGTGGAGTTTTAATTTTCAACCAAAATTAGGTAGGTGTTGTTCATTTGTTTCAGTCTTTTCCAGCTCTCCGTGACTCTTGTTAACATGAGCTCTGTAATGCCTTGTTTCCTGACTAAATATGCTAGATGTTCCCTTCTTCGCAGGGCAGCAGGATAATGGAATTATTAGCAACCAGTCAATTGGAAGGATTTCTGAGGCTCTGAGCAGCATGACATACCAGTGATCCTTCGCAAGGGAACTCTAGCCCAATTTGGAGATGCCTGAAGGTACCAGAAATCACAGAGCCAGCCTTGAGCAAAAGCTGCAGACTGAAGACTTTGCTCAGGACTTTCTAAACATCTTGCTCATCTTCTTGTCTGTACTTGAGCCTTGGATTCTCTGCATTGTCATGCTTATCTCAATATACCAAGAAATCAGTACTCCTGTCCATGAAACTCTCTACCCACCTCATGTCTAGAACTCTGTCCATAACAAACCTCCTTTTCCTCCCGGAATCTGTCCATTCCCCACCTTCCTTTCTTAGAAAACTATAAACCATTCCTCACTTCCCCCAAATTGAACTGCTTCAGCATTAGGCTGACTCTTCCACATGATCATGTCTTTTATCTGCTTGGTAAGTATCACTGCTGATTTTTACAGGCACTATCTCCCTCCACTTTTCTTCCCTTTGGGAAATATCTGGGTCCCATAGGATTCATGCCTCAGTTTACACTCCATTTGGGATTTTCTTGACAAAAATACTGCAGTAGTTTGCTATTTCTTCTCCAGATCATTTCACAGATGAGGAAACTGAGATAAACAGGACTAATGGACTTGCCCAGTGTCATAGAACCAGTAAATGAGTCTGGATTTGAACTGAAGTCTTCCTGACTCCAGATTCTATCTACTGCACTACCTACCTCCTCAAAAATGGTAACCTATGCCTAAATTAAAATATGAAACATATAATTAATACAATCCAGGGACACTGACGTCCCTGCTGTCCTGCACACAATCAGCTCCATATCCTAAATCCTGGAATACTCCCTTTATGTCGTCCATGCCTGGAGCACTCTCCCTCTTCATCTATGCCTCGTGCTTGCCTGGCTTCCTGCAAGACTTGGCTCAAGTCCTACCTTCTACCAGAAGTCTCTCCCTTCTGATTTAATCTCAGTGCCTACCTTCTGAGACTACCCTCAATTTGTTCTGTACATATTACACATAATTATATACACATTGTTTTCCCCATTAGACTGTGAGCTCCTTGAGAGCAGGGACTATTTCTTGCTTTCTTTTCTGTGTTCTTTGCATAGTGCCTGGCACACAGAAGGTATTTAATAAAGCCTACTGACTGACCATCAGAAGACAGAATATATAATCCCCCCAAAAAGTCTAAGACAGCAAGTCACATAGTTTTCTACAACATAAATCTGATGATAGTTCAGTTTCATATGGGAAAAGTATAAAAAGAATACAGGGACTGTGGCATTTTTTCCTATCTGCAGCACTTAAGCAGAGGACCTACACATAATAGGTATTTAATAATAAATGGTGACTGACAATCAAAATTCTCCAAAACAGGACTTGTGCTAGTCATACTCTGAAATTTGTCCAGGAAATTACCAAAGCCTTCCCTGATTTTTCCAGGTGAAGGTCTCTCTCCCTCTCCTCTTAACAACCAGTCCATAAGCTCCCTTACACATTTACCATTTATCAGATTTTATATGATATTCATTTGTATACATCTTTTCTCTCCTGAAATATGGTGTGCTTTAAGCCACCTCCTGCACCTCAAGGACATTACCTCCCAACTACTCTTCTCTATACACTGAATGGACAGTTATTTACATGCTGTCTTGCCAAATAGAATAGAACCTCCCTGAGAACAGAAAATGTTCTTCTTTTCACTGTATCTCTCCAGCACTCAGCACAATGCCTATAGAGAATACATGTTTAACAAATTCTTGTTTACTTATTTACTGTTGGGAGTCAAAAGATCAGAGTCCAAGTCCCAATTCCACCGCTTCTCAGAAGGGTGACTTTAGGCAAGTCACAATCTCTCTGAACTTAATTTCTTCATTTGTAAAATAAAAGTAATAATAAACTATTTCACAGCATTACTGTGAAATTCAAATGAAATTATATATACACAAAACTTTATGTACATTTATATTTTTACATATATTTGTATTTTATATAAATTGTATATGCAAAACAAGACAAAAGACTAATTTACAAAATGTAAAGCAGCATTTATCAATCAACCTTTTGTTGTAGAGTCATTTCAATAGTGCTGACTCTTCATGACCCCATTTGGGGTTTTCCTGGTAAAGATCCTAGAGTTGTTTGCTATTTCCTTCTCCAGCTCATTTTACAGATAAGGGACTGAGGCAACAGGGCTAAGTGACTTGCTCAGTGTCACATAGCTAATAAGTGTCTGAAGCCAGATATGAACTCATGGATATGAACTAATGGAAAACTATCTTCCTGATTTCAAGTTCAGTGCTCTGTTCACTGTGCCACCTAGCTGCCTATCAATCAGCCAGTTTAAATGCTCACTATGCTCCAAGCACTGTACTAAGCACTAAAAATACAAATAATGGATAAAACAGAATCTTCTCTGAAGGAGCATATATTCTAAAAGGGGAGATTACACATATAAAATCAAGTATATTCAAGATACATATTGAGTATGATAGTTGCCGTTTATATAGCCCTTAATATGTGCCAAGCATTGTGGTAAGTACTTTGCAAATATTGTATGATTTGATCCTTACAACAGCCCAAGGTAGAAGGTGCATGAAAACTGAGGCAAACAGAGGTTAAATGACTGCACAAGGGCACACAGTTAATAAATCTGAGGTCAGACTTAATTGACTTTTCCTGACTCCAAGTCTAAAGTTCTTTCCACTGAACCACTTATTCAGAAGATAAGCTTAGAACCAAAGGCTCTAGATACTAGGTGGGGGGACCAGCAAAAGTCTCCTGAAAGAAGAAGCCCTGAGCTGAATTTTGACAGAATTGAGGCTCAAGTGACAAAGGAAAATATTCCAGATATGGGAGACATGCAGTTAGATCATGGAGAATATGGAAGAAGAGTGAACTGTAAGAGGAATGCAAACAGGTCAACTTACCAATGACTTTCAATGTCAGAAAGACTTTATATTTGATCCTGGAGGCAAAAGGGAGCCACTAGAGCTTAATGAGTAATGGAGAGACATTGTCAGACGTGCCTTCTGAAAATGACTTTGACAAGGTGTGAAGGATATTTTAGGACGAGGAGAGACTTAAGGTAAAGAGACCAATTAGAAGACTAGAGAAAGGGGCGGAGTCAAGATGGTGGAGTAGAAAGACGCACATTTGCGAACTCCGAACCCACAACCCATAAATTTAATGTAAGAAGAGTTCCCCAGAAGTTCTGGATCACGGAAGGGTGTGCAGAAACATAGTGGAAGAGATTTCCGTTCCAGAGAGCCCTGGGGAGCCATCCCCACGGTCCGTCGCGCCCCAGAAAGCGGACCCCACCCCAGCGCTGCCCCGGCCGCGGCCCCAGAGAAGTCGGTCCAAGCAGGCTTCAGGGACGGAACCTCCGAGCAGGCTTCAGGGACGGAACCTCCGGCGGCTGGGAAGGTCCCTCCACCCACAGACTCTACAGGTCAGTGAGAGACACGCTTGGGCTGACCGAGAGGGGAACGGGGAGTCTCCGTGGCTCAGGCCCCCTCGGGAGGGAGGCAGAGGCGGGGGTGGCGGCGGCCAGGGACTCCCCCAGCAGCAGGTAGGATCTTCATTACTGAAAGTCTCTGCATAAACCACCTGAAGGACCTGAGCCTGGGGGACAGCCTTGCCCCACCCCGCTCCATTTCTGAAGGTCTCTGCATAAAGCCCCTGAGGGAACTGAACCTGGGAGGTGGCCCTGCCCCCACCCCAGCACTAAAGCTCACATTGAATAGCAGCGGTGCCTGCTGCGGAAAGCCCATTTGAATCTCAGACCCCAAGCACTAGCTGGGCAGATCTAGGCGGGGGTGGACTGGAATCTCAGAACTCAAGTAACTGGCTGGGAAAATGCCTAGAAAAGGGAAGAAAAATAAGACTATGGAGAGTTTTTTTGAACAAATGCAAATGATCCCGACTTTCGGATCTGATGATGACGAGGACATATTCTTGCCATCAGGGAAAGACGTGGAGGGCGGGGCCTCGGTACCCCAGACATCCTAGGGGGATGTCAGGTGGGCTCAGGCCTTGGAAGAGCTTAAAAAGGATTTTGAAAAGCAAGTTAGACAGGTGGAGGAAAAACTGGGAAGACAAATGAGAGAGATGCAAGAAAAGTATCAAAAACGGGTCAATCCCTTGGTAAAGGAGACCCAAAAAAATGCTGAAGAAAATATCACCTTGAAAAATAGGCTCACTCAATTGGCAAAAGAGGGTCAAAAAGCCAATGAGGAGAAGAATGCTTTCAAAAGCACAATTAGCCAAATGGAAAAAGAGGTTCAAAAGCTCACTGAATTTACTAGTTCTCTCAAAATTAGAATGGAACAGATGGAGTCTAATGACTTTACGAGAAACCAAGAAATTACCAAACAAAACCAAAAGAATGAAAAAATGGAACAGAATGTGAAATATCTCATTGGAAAAACAACTGACCTGGAAAATAGATCCAGGAGAGACAATTTAAAAATTATGGGACTACCTGAAAGTCATGATCAAAAAAAGAGCCTAGACATCATCTTCCATGAAATTATCGAGGAAAACTGCCCTGACATTCTACAACCATAGGGCAAAATAAGTATTGAAAGAATCCATCGATCACCACCTGAAAGAGATCCAAAAAGAGAAACTCCCAGGAACATTGTGGCCAAATTCCAGAACTTCCAGCTCAAGGAGAAAATCTTACAAGCAGCTAGAAAGAAACAATTCCAGTATTGTGGAAATAAAATCAGGATAACTCAAGATCTAGCAGCTTCTACATTAAGGGATCGAAGGGCGTGGAATAGGATATTCCAGAAGTCAAAGGAACTAGGACTCAAACCAAGAATCACCTACCCAGCAAAACTGAGTATAATACTTCAGGGGAAAATATGGTCTTTCAATGAAACAGAGGACTTTCAATCATTCTTGATGAAAAGACCAGAGCTGAAAAGAAAATTTGACTTCCAAACACAAGAATGAGAAGAAGCATGAAAAAGGAAACAGCAAACGTGATCTACATTTTAGTGTATTTTTATTTCCTTAACTATTTCCCAATTACATTTTAACCTATTTACATTTATATTACAATTTAATTACAATTCAAGGATAATAATAGACTATTTCACAGGACTACTGTGAAAGTCAAATGAAATCATATATACAAGGTTTTTTGAAACTATAAAGCATTACTGATCAATCAATCAGCATTTATTAAATGTTCAGTATGTTCCAAGAGGTAAGCTAAGAATTGAAAAGTTTAGGCTGCACTCAGAAGGTTGCAGGCTGCACGTTTGACACCTCTGTCCTGTGGAGCATTCAGTTCAAAATGTCCTCAAGGCAACTGGTGATATGGGTCAAGAGAGAGACGAGGGCTACATACACAGATCAGAGAATCATCTGCATAAAGATGCTAACTAAAAGTAGGGGAATTGATGAAATCATTAAATAAGATAACCTAGAGGCAAAATGAGATTAAGAAATAGCAGCCACGCGGGCAGAAGGAGAAACAAGTAAACAGTGTCAGGAAAATCTAGAGAAGATAATATCAGTGAGAAGAGAGATGATGGCCAACAGTGCCAAAGGCGGCAGAAAGTCAAGAACGACAAGTGAGCAAATGTCACTAGATCTGGCCGTTAACAGGTCACGGATAATTCTGGAGAGGCAGTTGGAGTTAAATGCTGAGGTCTGAATCCAGACTGCCGCCATAAACTGTACACTCATTGAAAATGGCCTTACCATATCTCACTTAGCTTCTCAGCTCCCTCTGGGGCCTAGCGTGGGGTGTCACACGCAGAGAGTATTCAAAAAGTGATGACTCAGATGAGTAAACAAGACAGAAGCCAACTTACAGCTATGGTGGAACTTTGCTATAACATGGCGGATTTAACTAAACCAAAAGAGAAACTTCATCTTTAATACTTAATGCCTATCTTACAGTGGAAACCTGATGTAAGGCACTACCCTATTAGATGAGGAATTAATATGGTCACAGACACTCCTGCCCACAAGCATCAGTATTATATAGAAAAATTTCATTATAATATGACCTTATAACTATTATACATATGAAAATCTCACTCACTCACTGTAAGTTTTTACAGTTAACACAGAGAACCACCAGAGATTTTAAGTAAAGGCAGGTGAATGGAGTAAAAACAGAAAAGCATCAACCTAAGTTTTGGTGAGACAAAGTAAAAAGAAATGAGGAGATAAGGCTGAGAAAACTCAGATAAAGAAGACAAGAATCGTACTACAGGAAAATGACTAAAGTCTGGAGAAAAACGAAGAGAATAAGATTTCCATTCCATAAACAAATACCTCCTTCTTATCTTCCTTTTACCTGGAAATAGTTAATTTAACAACCCTCCCAGAGCATGATGAACCACAGGTAACAAGTTCATGAGCATAAAACTGCAGATTTCTTAATCGAGTAAGATTTTATTAGGTGGACCCTGTACTTTAATTACAGACATACTTCCATTCACCTTCTTTATCAATTATATTTCTTTGCCTGATTTTGAAACTAGAAACAAGAAACAAAGCAATTTATTTCTATATTACTTAAGAGTAATATAGTACTAAAGACGCTTGCAAGTTAAAACATGATGAAAGCAACAGGTAACATAGTTTATATGAAAAATTTACTAAGTAATACTCTAATACTCTATAATACTCTCAAAGAAAAAAATCAAAACCTTCATACTCTAAGTTGTCAGCAAAGATGGATACAGTAGAATCAATTCCTTTCAAAGGTTCACCATCATGACTGACATTCCATCAGCCAAGGGAAAAAACGTGCCTATCTGTCAGGATGTCAAGAGACTAACTGAACATACCCCACAATTCCTTCAACATCATTCCCAGGAGCTCAATTAGCACAGGAGGGAATTAGGCAAGCAAGACTGACGCGCTACCCTTGGGACAAATGCAGAATGTCTAATTCAAAATTCCTTAGTCACTAAAAAGGGTCTTTGACTTGCAATAGTAACCTTCACATAGATATAGAATATCTAAAAATTTCAGGCAATCTTGCAGGGCCAAGATATCACTATATTATATCTTATACAATTTAGAAGAAAGTTCTACATTAAAAAAAACCCAAACCTTTTAAATGTCTGGACAAGTTATATAATAAACTACATTAACAAGAAACATTTTTAACTGGTCATACTATGTCTTAATAGGACCAAATATTAAATTGAATTTCAAAATCTCTTAAAAAAAACTATTAAACTAAATTGAACATAATATTGAACTTTTTCTTTTACCAGAGGAGCCCAGTAGGTGTAGAGATAGCCTATTTTCAGTGCTGGTACAAACTGTGAACAGGACACTACCAGAAAATAGAGATTCAAGAAAAACTTGAACTGTTCATATAAAACCTGAAAAAGAAAGGAGAAAATTAATATGAAGTCTCAGAGAATAAACTTATGATTCCAATATATTTTTAAAAAATCAATATAAAAAATTCAGAGATCTGTTAAAGTATGCATATGGAACATTATTCAACAATAGCTTATTAACTGTATCATTAGCTTTCTAGAACCATATCACCTACAGATACCTAATTTATAATAAACTGAAAAATAATAAATTCAAATTTTAGAATTAACTTCTATTTGAAAAAATAATTACCAGAAATTAAGTTATATTCTTTTTATGGCAAATTTTTCTCCTCTTGATTGCAACAAAATTCTTGTGTAAATACAAGGAAGCTGAAAGACCTAATTTCTTCTGATATTATTAGCCAGTCAACATAAATCTGACAGTAAAAAACTTCTATGTGGAAGGAGGAGTAATATCTTTATATTTAAAATGCATTTTTCATTTTATTAAACTTAATATTTAATTTAAGGATTATCTGGCCCTGTCATTATAATACAATGGTATAACACATTTCCAATATTAAAGGACTTCCATGAAATAGCTGAAAAATTCCTACATGTCTTATTAGTTTCTAAGTAAAAAATATCCAAGGTTTCTTGATGGCTAAAGTTTTCTTTTTAACAAGGAATTTCCCTTTGAATGTATTTGTCCCTTTATTCCAAAGAATTAAAAGTACCTTTAGTAACTAACACCATAAATGCCACAAAAAGTATTATAAGGTAAAACTAATAAATGAAAAACTAAGACTAAGTCCATATAGCTGAGCCTGAGTTAAACTTAGAAGCCTGGACTCCTGACCTGTAATTTCATTGGTTTCAGGAAGTCCCAATGAGGAACCTTCCTTTCTAATGCAGTGTCAGCATTTTCATCATGACTTAGTCTTAAAAAGTTGTCAAACACACAATCTACAGGCTCCCAAGCAAGGACAGAACCATTAAAATGTAACTGGTAAATATTTAACAAAATAAATTACAATAAACCATAGATAATATTACATTTTAAAACTAAGTCCATATGTGGCAAAGAGGAATCCATGAATTAGTGGTCCATATTTCTATCTGAATTTGGCAACACTGGTATATAGTGCTGAGAAGTCAGTAACCTGGCCAGCATCACACTTTATGTGTTAAAGGTGAAATCTGAACCCAGTGTTCCGAGTTCCTAGTTCCCAGTTCCTAGGCCAGCTCTCTAACTTCCAATCAGTTAATTTTACTGATATCAACCTAGTCTTCTATATTTCTAAAAAACATTAAAAAAATTTCAAGAACTAGTCATAAGTGCATAAATTATTCACATTAAGAAAACAATACTTTAAAATTACAAGATAAATTCAGCAGCATTTACTACTTTATTCAAAAGAGTTTTATTTGGTACAAGACTCAATTTTCCTCTTAAGTAATCAACTCCACCATTACATCTAAAATATGATTTACTATACAAAATTCCAATTCACTTACATTTTCCTTTAGTTTCTGCAGAGGCAAATAGTTTGTGCCTGTAGTCTATTTTCAACAGAAAATTACTCTGTGAATTGTACTACCACTAAAATATGGACCTTCAGTGAAGATATCTAATAACATTATGATCTACAAACAAATTTAGCATAAAAGGGAGATTTAGGGATTATTAGAATACTTTGAAATCCAGCATATAGACTAGATTTTAATTTAAGTTCTACTGAAATCACTGTATATAAAATGTTTATGAATGAAAAGAATTTTAAAAATACATAATTCAGTTTCACCTAATCACAAAACAGCAGGCCAACCTGCAAAACACGGTTTCATGTATTATATTGCTTTATATGAAAAGTTTAACATTAGGCAAGTTAAGCAAAAGTTAAATATAAATAGTTGAATCAGTCTAATATATTGTTTTACATAGGAAAGTTATTTACATCATTATGCATTTGTTTGTTTGACTAAGATAGCTTTCTTACATTGACAACCTGTTTAGAGTCATAATAAATCAGGTTCAACTTAGATTTAAAGTGTTTTAAATTATTTCATAAATTAATCTCAGCAGGATAAGTATCTTTCTCCCACCCCCCCACTGATTTCTTCAGAATTCCATTCAACATAAATTATATCTATTACCAATTCTAAACTTGCCATTATTTTTAAAAATGGAATACAATTCCTACTGTGCAACTACATTTTTAAAAAATACTACATTTTATATGGAAAAGGCTAGTTTAAAAGTAAATATTCTGAGAAAAATAAAACATTCACACAATACTAGGCTTCACAAACAGATCAACAGGTATTTGCAAAATATGGCTGATCTTAGGAAGCTGTATGAATTTAATATGATCTGTGTTAAGCTGCATTGCAGATTTTTAACCACAGTAATCAATACTTTACTGTATACTTAATGAACTTTGTGACCTTTAGGAAAATGTACAATGCTTAGGCAATCTGTGTGTATTTAATAATTTAAACCTAGGGAGAAAACAGTAGCTTCGTTCAATAAAGATGAGAATATTTATCTGCCTGAAAGACAGTTGACATTTTATTGCCCTGACAAAAGATCAGTCTTTTAATTACGGAGCCATTAGTTTTTGTGTGTTTTAATAAAGAAGCATATTAGATATCAAGCATTTGCCAACTATTGGATGGATGGCGGGGAAAAATCAATACCCAATATAAAGTAGTGTGATTATTTAAATTAAAATGTAAAGGACAAAGCAGTTCTAAATTGAAGAAGAGATTTTATAGCTAAGTAGCACAAATCTACCAATAAAACAAGATTTTAAAAATTCAGAATATATGTATATACTTCTATGAATCACTCTACAATATGCCTTTTATAATGTCTGTGAAATAGGACCCCAAAATTACAAAAATAATAAAACAATTCTACACACATGTAAATGTAGCTTTGTAAATAATGCAAAAGAGTGGACAATAAGAAAATACAGACTTTTTCAAAATATTATTTGGTATCCTTTCAATATTTTAATTACTTTGTAAGGTAACCTGGTAAGCTTGTTTAATGAGTGATATTAAAATAGCTATGCTTAAATCTGAACTATAAATCTAAAAATCATTAAAATCGAGACAGGCTTTTTATTTTAAATTCCTTTCTATTAACATGTGCCTGTTCCAAACATACTTTTGAAAGCAGATCAATTCCTTACAAAAACAATTTTAATTGCACATTTCCTTCTCATTTTTTACTAATATTTCCAAGAGAAAAAGGTTATTTTCTGCAGTTTTTAATGAAAAACAAACTAACAGCCCTTTAAAAAGCCCACCTTCAAGAAATCATTACCAGTCTTACCCCAGGTATAAAGGTAAATATATTGTATTTTTGATTTTTTATAGAATTTTTGGGATATTTTTCTTCACACTTTTCAGGACATCCAAGCCAGACAGTACGAGCTTTCAGTTCCTTCTTTCTTCGGCAAATATTTATGAGCCAGTCACAGCAACTGAATGGAACAAAGATTATTATTTTGTATCTGTCAAAAAAAATTCAACATATTTGTACTTGAAGTTATAATTGTTATTTCAATATTCAGCAAATATACTTGTAGCTTATCTAATTATAAATGTTATACTTAAAAATACCAAGTTGATTCATTACATAAATTTATATCTGCAATCAAAACTCTAGAAGATATTTACATTTTTAGAAGTCTGTAATGCCTTCTGGAACCTCAGGGAAATGATCTTCCCTGCTAGGCTCTCTTATTGACAAAATTCAACCATTAATACACTGAAGCATTAGATGTTTTATGTATTGGGGAAGAATAACTATAGATTATTGGGAAGTCTCAATACACCACTCAGTGATAAAGCCTCTACAAATTCCAATTAATCTAGCATATTCCTCCATCTCTTCTCTGAGGTAATCACTTTTTTCCACCTCTGAGAAAATGACTTTTGGGGAAACATTAGGTGATGCACCATTACTATTCAGGGCTCAAATTAACACTTGAGAGGGTGGTAATATTTGATCTGTTGTCCTACTGACAAAAAGAACAAGAAGAGAAAATACTGACGCAGCATTAACTAATTCTCTTCTATGCAAGGAGTAATTTAATTCAACACTTTTACATGCTCTAACAGATTTCATTCACCTTCAGTAATAATCAAGCAAGCAGGTGACTAACATACCAGGATTCCCAGAAAGACAAGTCCCCTCCACTAACCTGAACACTATTTAAGGATTAAGTATAAAGTATGCCCACAATGAAGATACTTTAAATTAACCTAGGAGACTGTGGGAAAATGTTTTTAGTCTATCACCTGTATAGGCCAACTAAGATAAGAATTTAAAATTACATTAGAAATGAAAGTTAGGTATACATAATTACCTATAAGATTCCATTTATTTGTCCTGTTTCTCAAAGGAAGCTGATGAACTTGTCTCAGAAATATTCAGGGATTTAAACATCCATGTAAAGCAGTTATTTGAAATAAAACCTTGATTTACCAACAACTCTAATAATTTCATGAAACATTTCTTTCATGGAGACTTCAAAATTTTAATTATGTTGATATCTGAACAAATATACAAAAATTATGTGCTCAAACTATTTTCTACTGAGACATTCTTACAAGAATTTTTCTATTCTCAAGCTATATTTCATCAGAACCTTGTGTCTGTATATGACCTCACAAAAAAAGACTTAGAACTGTCCTTTACAAATTAACTTCACAGTCAGTTTATAACCTATAGCAAAAAAATAAAAAATAAAAATAAAAATATATCATTACTTTATACTGGCCTCATTTTTAAAATACTCTTGATTATTTCCAAAAATAAATATATTCTCCAAATAATAAATAAGGATTTTTTTGAAACTATTCAAAGACTAATATAGGCTCTAAAAATTTTTTTCAAAACAATTTTGGAGCAATAATGGTCCCACTGAAAGAAATACACACATAAAATTTTGCAAGATAACAGCACTCATTTTAAATGCAAATTACAGTCTTCTAAAAAATTTTCTGGACATAATATACACAAACACATAACACAGTGCTTCAAAAGAAATATTGCTACTTTGAATTCAAGGTAGACCAGATAAGAGTAAGATTACTTCCCAGGTATTTTATATTATCATTATGGAGTTGTTTTTACCTTTTTTTTTTTTTTACCCAATTTTCATACCCAATTCCACAGGATTATGTAACAACCCAAGATAACACCCAAAATATCACTTTTTGAATATAATACCACAATTAAGTACACAGTGACTAAGCAGCTAAATACTCAACCGAAAAAATTAATTGCACTTATTTTGTTTATTCTTCTTAGAATATAAGCTTCTTGAGAATACAGAAGAGATTGTTTCATTCTTTGTATCTACCAGTGCCTAGCATACTGCTTTAACAGAGTAGGTGTTTAATAAAAAACATAGAAGTTGGTTAACTGAATGAAGTTCCTAATGAAATCAGAAGGGAGAAAAGGCAGAATTTTCAAAATGGGAGACTAGTTATGAAGTAAGCAAACTTTTAGACCATAATATGGCTAAAATATTTGTTTGTTTCCAACTCGTTTACTTTAACATCATCCAGTTGTAATTGGTTTTGTGGCTCTCGTTTCTTTGACACATGATTCTTGCAATTCATTTGTCTTAAATTTTAATCAGTTTAGTACAAGTTTCTCTACTTGCCTCTCAGGTTTTGCATATACATTTTCAAGTACATTTTCAAGTACATTATAACAAGGCTAATTTTCACAAAGATTCAGACATAAAGACGATAAAGATTCAGACATAAAGATGATACCCAGGCAAACAACTGATAGCAAAACAAAAGTTAGCCTGTCTTTTAATGGCAAGATTACAAAAGCTCTATAGTACAGATCATATTTTTTCAAAAACTATGATCAAATGGATTCATGCTACATATTATCTCCTTGCCATCTCCCTAGACTGTGTTACACCCTACAAATAGGACCTCTAAAAGTCATGCTTTGGAGTTGCAAAGTCACTACTCAACTTTGGAATCTGTGCTCTAGGATCAGGCTATGCTAATGATCTGATTGCTAAAAGTCAATAATTCATGCACCAAGAAAACTTCACCCCATAATCATCTTGCCATCAGCCCTGCCGGTATGCAGTCTTTCATATGCCATATTTACATCCTATGTTCAAATCAATATAGTACTTTAGAGACTTAACTGAATATTTTAACTCTGAGATGAGAAAATTCATCTATGTACTTAAGGATGAATTTTTTTCTCCCAGGAAATAAGTTTTAGGATGACATGGAATAAATAAGTGGCCACAGACTATACCTCTATTTTGAACAATCTACAAACATATGTATGCCATTAGTTACCAGAAGAATCTTGAGAAACCAATGTAGCTTGCTCAGCTACCCACCATTATTTTAAGAGTAATGACTCAAAGCATTCAGTATCTTGTCTGTACATAAACAGCATCACACTTTAAATTGTATACAATTCCATCTCTAGAAAATATTTTAGTATGAAATGACTAAGAAAATATAAAACGAGTACTTTTAACATTAGTAAATTGAGGCTGGAGAATATGCAGTGTCAAGTCAAAAATTACTTAATTTTACTTAAAGTTTTCTAAGTTCAAAATTGTATGACTACTCTTACCCTTGCTCTCATATTTATACTCAGTGTATTTTCCTACTAGAACCCTCCTCTTTGTGATTTAATCTTTTCCCTAGGACACAAATGCAAAAACGCATATTTTAATTGTATTCTTCCAGAATAGCTAAATACCTGTAAACAGTTCATTTTCAGTTCTTCTAAGAGAACTATATTTTTTTCCACATTTCTCTGGGTTCTAACTGGTTCATGTTAAAAAGAAAAAAGCTTAACAGAAGTACATCATCTCTTCATTCAGACTTTGGAAGGAAAACAACAAAAAGGACAAATATTAATAATCAACCAGGTGCTGAAGTAGTAAAGTACTTAACAAAATGTGGAAATTCAGAAAAGAACTAGGATACCAGTAGAGTAAAAAGTGTACTTTTGCTTTACTGCAGAATTCTATGTTTTAGTCATAGAAAACTTAATAACCACTTTAAAATCCTAACCACAGAACACAAAATTTAACATTTAGCAAGGACATCATCTAGTTGAACTGCTTGTAAATGAGAAAACAGACCAACAGAGGTTAAGTGAAAATGTTTGTTAGTTTAATGAAAAAACCAGAATTAGAACCCAGATCTCCTTACTCCTGATATGATACAGTTTCACTTGTTTTTGGAAGATAAGTAATCCTTTTGCTACTTAACCTCAACACAAAAGGTTATTTTCAAAGTGTACTTACTATATGAATACTACAAATGCAACACAGGTTTTATACGTCATTTATTTTATTAAAATGTCAAATGCATTTTAAAAAACTCCTGGAGAATATTTCATACATACAATATTCTGTTCCATGGAATACTCAAGGGAAGCAATTTCCTAATAAGCTAAGTAAATATTTTTTAAAGCTCAGATTCAAAGTGAAATAGATAATAAGCATTCCTGGATTTTAAAAATAATATGAAATTTAAGAAATACTAATTTTTGAAAGTATTTAAGTGATTAATAACTCCCAGCTGATGCCAGACAAGGCAGTTCTCACAAAAGACATTATGGATGCAAAGCCATAATGTCTGTATAACACGGCCTATGCTGTAAACATCAATGACAAAAACTTTAATACATGCACCAATGTTAGTGCTTACATGAAGCTAAAGCCCTGTTCGCACAGAATTCCTGTACTTGCCAAAATTAAGTATCAAGGTTTTTAAACACATAAATTCAATAATTTAGCAATTTATTTTTCAACTCCTACATTTCAGCTAAAAGGCAGAAGTCCTAATCTTGCAATATGTAACAGTTCTGTTACTGTGCTAATGTTCAGAAAATGAACAGAACATAATAATTCCTCTAACACATATATATGCATGTAATCAAATCACATGCTATTTCATGGAATGTTTAAGTATATTTTAATACTTGAACTCAGTGATCTTGGAGCTTCACAAAAACTCACATAGGAGTTTGCTGAATGAGAAAGTATCATCACAGAGAATAGGTCAGAGATTAAAATGGGACGTATAGGTAAGAACACTGGTTAACGAGAATACATATGGACAGGGAAATATTTGTGACTTGTAGCATGATGCACAGCAAAGAAGAAAAATTAAATCACCAGAGAATATCATGAGTCCAAAACAATGCTCATAAGACAAATGGAAAAGAAACAACAAAATAAAGAGAAGGAATAAAATTTCATAATATGTCAGAGTGCTAAAGAGAAGAGTGGCAAGTTCTATATAACAATCTAAATCAGATTCTACAATATCCTAAATATTTTCCAGGGTCATAAATCATTTTTAAGTTCTCTTGCCCCTCAAATTTAAAGTATGCCCAAGACTGCAATATTACTCTTGTTCTTGATAAAGAGTAAGATAAATCGATAAATCTTTTCCCAAAACAAGAATCATCCAAAGAGAAAACTAAACTAAAAGAAAATGGATACCAAAAGGTCTCTAATTATTTATTAAATTTTAATTGGCCAAAAACTACATTCCCCTAAACACTGAAATAAGTTCCTCCAAATCCCGATATACTGTAATTATTGCATTCAAGTGTAGCTTGGTAACTAGGGCAAAAGCAACACAGTAGTCGTGTCATTCTTAAAAGATCAGCATTTTCCCATGCTTCTGCATAACAAATGTGCAGATTAATTGAAAGTATACAGGCCATTTTGGAGCCCAGATTAATCCAAGCATTTGATATCCCCTTCACTTCATATGGAAATGCCATTCAATTGCACCATTTTCATAGAGACAAAGTGTTTTTTGATAACAAGTGGAATGTAAATCTCATGAGAAAGAAATCAATCTAGACCAAAGAACTCCAAAGTATTGATCTATGTGCATTACAATTTCACAAGCTTGAAGGAAAATTCAAAGTTAAAGAAAAATGATCACAGGAAAGCATAAGGATCTGCAAATTCTATACTGTGCAGAATTATGAAAATAAAAATAAACAAGAGTTTTCTGCAAATTAACATGTTACTGCTTCATTATAGTTCAAATAGTAAAATGTTCTCTATTACCACAAAATCTACAATGAATAGAAAACCAAACACATACTGAAATGGACATTATAATTCTTCAAAATTAAATAGCCTAAAATACAAATAATTTCAATACCTCTCCTAAAATTTATCCTCCTCTAAAATATATTTCCTTCTGAAAAATAATATTTTCTACCTATTATTCTCTTATGTTGTCTACCAGACAGAAAAAAATTTTATGGATGCTGACATGAACAATCTAATACTTGTGCCTATAAAATATGTTCAGTACTCAAAATTTAAATTACACAAATTGCCCAAAGGAAAATACAGGCCATTTTGTTAAATGTACATTTTGGTTCTAGAAATATTGGGTTTTTCATTTTTAGTGGTTTTTAACTTCTCACACTTCTTGAATTTTGCTAATGCTATTTAATTGGATTTTTCTACATAATTGAAACTTGCAGATAACTTGCATCCTTTAATAAATTTATATAATCTGTTTAGTGGAATTCTGTCAATTCTTTAAAAGCAGGGAAAACATATTCCTGATGACAACTACATTCTGAAGATAGCTCAAGACAGTCCTATATATAATATGTCAAAAGTTTTCAAAAGTAAAATACTTACCAACACAAACTTCTAAATTCTGCGGTTGGGATAAGAATTTGTCAAGGGATGTGGCTTAATATTTGATCTAAGAAGAACTAAAACTTACCGTTTAAGAAACTCATCACTAACTGATAAATTTGTTACCAGTAAAAGCCCACAGCTAAGCATTAGTGACACTTCTAGTCTACTATCCTCACACAATAACTCAAAACATCAACAAAACAACCACCCCACCCTGTCCCTTTGTGTTCACATCTTCAAAGACTACTTTACTATATATATAGCTTTAGCACCTGGCTCTGCTGTTCTCCAATCCATCTTCTGTCATTCTCCCCAACAGATCTGAACCCTCCATTGCACCTCCTCATTCCCAATGCTTTTCACTCACCCTTTAGTTTAAGCACCTAGAATCACAGTCAACCTTTAGACCTTGCCATAATTCAAACTTGCTCCACCTCCAAAATCTCAAATTCCTAAGTTCTTTGTCTTTCACATCTCTTAACTAACAAAACACTAAGGAACCTACTCAATTTCAATTTGTGGTCCCACATCTCCACGCTATTCTCCCAGTATATAAACAGACATAAAACTAGCTATTTAAAAGATGTTCAGAATAGTACCCTAGACTACCTCACTCCTTGAAGTACTACAAATGCAACCTTTTAACCTTTGGTCAGCTTTAATGATGATGATATTTATGTGGTACTTTAAGATTAACAAAGTTCCTTACTATATATATGTGTGTGGATATGGATATGTGTATATATGTATGAATGTCCATACACATACATACATACACATATGTATATCCTCATAATCATCTTATGTAATGCCTCTAGGCAGGGACTTGAACATATGCTAGCAAGGAACTTACATTGTATCAGGAGATGGAATACATATACATAACAAAAATAATACAAGATTATTTGGGAAAAAAAAGCACTAGCTGTAGGAGGGAATTCAGAAGAGGTCTTATACAGAGGTATAACATGAGTTGAGCTTTGAAGAAAACTAGATTTTCTAAGAAATAAGAGTAAGGAACGAGTACATTCCAGGTACGGGGGATAGTCTATGCAAAAGCACAGAGACAGGAAATGGAATCAAATGTGTGGGGAACAACAAGGAGACTTGTTAAGCTGAGCTGGGGAGTACATGAAGCACATAAATGTGTGTAAAGTTAGATCGGAGCCAGGCTGTGATGGAATTTAAATGCCAAACAGATGGATCTGAATTTAGTCCTAGAAGTAACAGGAAATCACTTAAGTTTAATGAGTGAGGGAGTGACATGGTTATACTTGTGTTTTAGAAATATCACTTTTGCAACTGTGTGAAGGGAAGAGGAAATATCTGAGGTAGAGAAACAAAACAGAACACTACTACAATACTCCATGCTAGAGATAGTGGAAATCTGAACAACAATGGTGCTTGTAAAATAAAAGAAGATTCAAAAGATGTTCTGCCAACAAGACTTGGCAACTAATTGGATGTGGGATATGTGGACAAGAAAGAAGGATAACTGTGAGGATGCAAACCTAGGTAACTGGAAGAATGGCGGTATCCTTGACAGAAATAGGGAGGTTTGGATGACAGGTTTCGGGGAAAAAGAGAATGAGTTCTGTTTTAGACAAGTTGAGTTGGAAATGACTACTGGATATCCAGTACCAGGTATCTAGAAGGCAACTGATCTGGAAGGCTGTGCTGGAGCTTAAGAGAGACTAGAACTGGGTATGCACAGAGTCATCTGTGTAGTGGTGATAATTAAAACTATGGGACTGAGGAAGATATCAAAATAAAAAATTTAGAGAAAGAAGAAAAGGGACACTAAGAGAAAGTTTTGAGGTACACCCAGTTAGGGAACAGGAAGACAAAGTCTGGAATGTGGGAGAACTAAGAGAGGGTGGTATCACAAAAAGAGACAGAGGAAAGAACACTTGGGGGAAATCAACAACACATATTTCATTGCTTACTGAACATTTACAACGTTCAATTATTTCTCATGCTTTATTACAGTCATTTTTCATTGACCTTTTCCATTTTTTTAAAATAAGTAATAGATACTTTTAATGATCACTGTTTTATAATATGGTATGAGGGCAGAGTGCTATTCCCCCTACATGCCTACATTTTCCCTAAATTATTTCCCTTGAAACTCTAGCTTATTACTTCAAATGAATTATGCTATATTTTGTCTAGTTTTGTAAAGTAGTTTGGTAGTTTGACTGGTATAACACAAAATCTATAAGCTAATTTCAGCAACATTGTTATTATAATTATATTGGCATGAGCAATGACTATGCAGTTTGTTATTTTGTATTTCTTGAAAGAATACTTTGTAATTTTATCTCTACTGGTACTAAATATAATTCCTTAAACTGTCTCTTAGATTTTTTTCATTCTGTAATTATATGGAATGGGACTTCCCATCATCATCCTCACTAACATTTCTACAGTACTGTGTTCCAGATACTATGCTAAGTGCTTTAAAATTATTATCTCTGTTGCATACCTTCTTCCTATTATTATTTCCTGGGTTGTGTTATTATTACCCAGAAATGTTGCTAATTAGTATGGATGAATTTTGTAATTTGCAACACCACTGAAATGGTCTCAAAATGTTTGATTTACATAATCAAATTACAAAGTTGTAATTACAAATTACAAAAACATACTTTACCTACAAAAGAACATACTATTTCACAAGAATCACTAGGAAAATGAGAAAGCAGTCTAGCAGAAATTAGATTTTAACCAACATCTTATACTACATACTACGAGAAACCCAAAACAGATATGTAATCTGATTATTAAAGATAATATCATTACAAAAAGACAAGAAACAGAGAAAATGCATTTAATAGTTATGAGGAAATGAATTCTTAGCCAAAAAAGAAACAGAAAAATTACAAAATATAAACTGAGATGACATGAAATAAAAAAGTTTTCGCATGAACAAAATACAACTAAGACAAGACAGGAAGCAGTTAACTGAGAGAAAAAAACGTTTGTACGAAGAATCCGTAAGAATTTGATATCTATGAAGTTATAAACTGGTACAACCATTTTGGAAAGCAAATTGCAACTATGCAAATATAGTAACTAAAATATCCATACCAGCTCACATTCATAAACTCCACAGCTAGGCATATACTCCAAAGAGATTGTTGATAAGAAGGAAGTTCTCACAAAAATCAAACTATTTATTGTAGCTGCACTTTTACTGGCAACAAAAAACTAAAAACAAAGTAGAAGCCTATCACTTAGAGAACAACTAAACAAACTGAGGTACATGAATGCCTTTTGCACTCCTGGTCCTAGTTAGGTCAGGCAAGCTGCTTGGCTGATGAGCAGGCTCCTCATCACACTCTTAATGTCTGGCAAGACACAGGTCATTCTGCCAGTGGGCTACAACCCTTATTGAGGAGTCTCTCCTATTTGCCTCCCGGAGAGCCTCAGCTCTAAGGTATGTCACCTGTGGACAGGAAGTGGGAAAGGTCCAGCCCCTCTTATTCAAATATCCTTTGTGCTTCAAGGGCTAGTTTCCTTAGCCACAGATTCAGCTTACAGCAACCAGTCTCGACTCAATCTGTAATTCTTCCTAAACTACTATTGGTGTCTTACACAAATGAGTCACTGGGAAAAAAGGTAGAAGTGCAACCTGTACTCAATAGGCAAGTTTCTAATCTTTGCTGGCCTCTTATAAGGTGTGAGATTTTTACTTATAACCTACAGGGTTTTCCATTTACATTTCAGTATATGTCTTCAATGGCTGTCCCACCAACACTACTTCACATATATGAATTGAAACAAAATGAAGTAAGCAGAACCAGGAAAACAATATATACAATGGAAACAATTTAAATGGAAATTTGAAAAACAACACACCTACCATGAAAATTAAGTGCCATTAGTTTCAGGGTATGATGAAACAATTCCATCAAAACTAATCACCAAAAAACTAAGGGCCAACAAAACTAAGTCCCATTAGTCTGAGAACAAATCTAAAAAGCACATTCTATAATTACTGGTATGAATGAATGAGAGGCACAGCATCTAAAAAGGAAAGGATGAGTAAGGTGTTCGCTTCAAGAGTAATCAGTGTAGAAGTTGAAAAAATGAGTAGAACGATTGTAGAGAGAGGAAGAGAATTATAGCATTACAGTTTGCCAGTTAGAGATGTGACAATGAGCAAACCACTTACTGCTCTAAGTGTATTTATTCATCTATAAAATGGGTATACAACAATTACTTTACTGGGTTATTTTGAAGAGCAAATGAAATAATTTCAGTTAAAGCATGCTGAGCATTTTATATAGCACCATGTAAATTATATAGAGAGTATTATTTTTATTATTCCCATTACATCCTAAACATGTGGTAATCTAGTTTACGCTTATCACACTAAAATCATAAGAATCTCAAGGTTGGAAGAGACCTCAGAGTAAACTAGTTACATCTATACTTGAACAATAATGACCTCTGTAATATTACTGACAAAGGCTTATTGAATTTGTACTTAAAACCAACAGGAAGTCATTAATCACATAAGAAAAATTTGGCTTGTTACACCAACTACAAATCAGTACCAAGTTATTTTGCCCGGCCTCAAAAGGGTACAAGTCTAATATCTACTTCACATAACATTTCAGATATTTGAAGATACTGCTATCTCCTCAATCTTCTCTTTTCCAGTCAAAATATTCCCAATTCCCTAAAGTAACCTTTAAATGGCAATGACTTTGAATCCCATGGTGGACAATATTCTCTGGACATAATCTGATTATTCAAGATGCTTCTTCAAATTCAATGCCTAGAATCAAATACAAGTTTACAGATGTGGTCTGAACAAAGCACAAAACAAGACAATCACCTCCTTCATTCTGGACTATTTCTATATTAATAAATCCTAAATCTAAGTTTTGAGGGATGCCACATAATACTCCTATTAGGTTTGTAAACCACTTCAAAACAAAAACACAGGACTTTAATCTAATCTGTCCCTTGCAATATTTTTTTAATGTAATAATACTCCATTAAATTCATATACTACAATTTTGTTCATCCATTCCCCCATTTGACAGGTATTTGCATTGCTCATAATTCTTTGCCACAACAAAAAAATTTTTACAATAAATACTTTTGTACATATGAATGCTTTCCTTCTTTAAGCTATATGTTCAGGAGTATCACTTGGGTAAGGGTAAAGGTGTGTCCAAATTTTGGTGACTTGCCCTCACACTGACTAGCTGGACAAACTTCTGTGAGTCTGTTTCCTAAGCTATAAAAGAGGGATAATGACAGGCCTACGTCTTAGGGTGCTGTGAAAAACAAATGAGAATAAATGTAAAATCTTGTATAAACCTTAAAACAATCTATAAATGTTTTTCAGGATGAAGGAGCATAGTACCAAATTATTTTCCAGAATGGTTAGATCAACACACAGTTTTAGCAATATTGTACATTAATGTGTCTGTCTTTCTATAGGCCCACTCAAGAATTTTCATTTTCCTTTTTTATCAACTTGCCAATCTGATGAGTTATGTGGTAAAATGTAAGAGCTCTTTTAAAGTGTATTTCATTTATTATTAGTGATTTGGTGCCTTTTTTATACAGTCATTGATAACTTGAATTTCTTCTTGTTTGTTTTGAAGATTCCTATTCTTGCATATAAGACCTTTATCTGAGAAACCTGCTGCAAAGATTTTTCTCAGTTACCTATGTCTCCTCCAATTTCAACTGCATTTGGTTTTGTTTGCATAAAAATGTTATTTTATATAATCAAAATTGTCCATTTTACTTCTGTGATCATCTCTATTCCTCATTTGTTTATGAACACTTTCCTTATCCAAAGATTCAAAAGTTAATTCCTTCTTCGTGGCTTTAATTTGTGTATGACATTTCATTTAACCATTCTGGAGAACAATATGGAACTATGCCCAGGGGGCTATAAAACTACAAATCCTTTAATTCAGCAATACTACTATTACTCTGTATCTCAAAGAGATTAAAGAAAAAAAGACTAATAAGCACAAAAATATTTATAGCAGCTTTTTTGTGTTGTCAAAGAATCAAAAATTGAAGGGATGCCCACAGTTAAACAAGTTGAGGTATATGAATGTGATAGGGGGAAATGAAGAGGGGAATTAGGGGGGAATAGGGGGAAAAAAGAAACGAAAAAAAGATGGGGATAAACCTGGGAAGACACACATAAAGTGATAAAAAGCGAACTGAGCAGAACGAGGAGAGCAATGTACATAGTAACAACAATATTGTAATGATGACCAACTATAAAAAACTTAGCTATTCTGATCAATACTACAATGATCCACAATTCCAAAGGACTCATAATGAAAGATATTATTCACTTCCAGAGAGAGAATTAAAGAACTCCAAGGTAAGATTAAAGCATGCTATTTTTCACTTTATTTTTCTTGCTTTTTTTTGGGGGGTGGGGGGCGGTAACACTGTTAACGTAGAAATGTTGGTACTTCATATGTATAACTGATATCAAATTTCTCATCTACTCAGTTGGTGAGGGAGGAAGTAAAAAGAGAAAAAAAATGGAACTGAAAATAAAAATTCTAAGATAATTTGTGAAAAGAAAAAGATTCATTTATGCTGTTATCCTTTAAATCTAATCACCTGAGTCATTTATGCAGTGTAAGGTGTGAGTCTACCTCCTATGTCAGTTGTACTGCTTTCTAATTTTCCCAGGAGTTTTTGCCTGAGTCTTATCTGAATTGTTGTTTAATACTTGGGACTGATAGTCTAATAGTCTGACTAACAGTTGGGATCTTAAGGTTTCATTGGTTTCCAGATCTTTTCTAAGTGCTCCACTGATAAATTTTTCTATTTTTAAAACCTTTACAAGATAAAAGCTTTTGATGATTACTACTTTGCAGAACAGTATGAGATCTGCTACTTGAAGGCCCCTTTACTTTCTATTTTCTTTCATTCTTTACCTTGAGATCCTTGACCTTTTATTCCTCCAGATGAATTTTATTATCTTGTCTAGTTCTATAACCTTTTAGTAGTTTGAGATGGCAATGATTCTGTAAATGAATTTAGATAGTAATTATTTTCATTATATGGATGAGTAATCAGGAAAAATTAACATCTATGCACTTATTTGCCTTCTTTTTTCCTGTAAATAAAGTATTATGGGTATATTCATGTAATTTCTGTGTGTCTTGGTAGGTAGACTCCCATATATCTTATGTAATTCTCAAAAATTAGAGTTTATAACATCAGTTGTCTACACTTTCTCTATACTTGTACAGCTGAATTTCTGGAAACCAACTGTAGGACTTTGCACTTATCCTGTAAAAACTTCATCTTAGTAATTTTGGAATATCATTCTAATGTGTCAAGGTGTTTCAGATTTCAATTCTAACATCCAATGTAAAGCTTCATTTCATTTACAAATAAGCATGACCTCTATCTGTTCAAAGAGTCCGCTAAAAAAATGAAATAAACAGAACAGAACCAAGTACAGATTCCTAGAATACTCCACTAAAAATCTTCCTCCCAAGTTGAGGAAAAACAGGCACACTAATGAATTGCTGCTAGAACTGTGAATTAGTACAACCTTTCTGGAAAGGAATTTGCAATCACACAGTTAAAATTGCTTAAATAAAATAAAATTTATGGTGAGGCATATACTCCAAGGTCACTGATAGAAAGATAGTTCTTCCATAGCAATATTTTTTGTGGTAGCAAAGAACTAGAAAAACAAAGTAAGGTCCATCAATTGGGGAACAACTAAACAAAAGTGTGGTACACGAATGTAATGGACTATTATAGTGTAGTAAGGAACAATGAACATAATGAATATGATAACAAATGAATGTTTCAAAAATAAATGTTAATAAATTATAAATAAGAAGCTTGGTCCCAAAAAGGAGATATGATTTCTTTTCAGAATTGAGGAGGGGTTTCACAAGGTTGTAACATGTAACACTACATGTACTGTCAAATTTTTTTATTTGCATTGATCAATTTTGAGAGGGAGCTCCTTTCTTCCTTTTTTCTTTTTATAAAAAAATTTTGTAAAAGGTGCCTTTCCAGGAGGAGGTAGAAGGAGTAATAAAGGGGGAAAAATTTATGAATTATAAAACTAAATGATATAAATACAAATCTATTTTTAAAAACTACCTCCAGAATGATATCAATCTGGACTCTTTGTATTGTTCCTTCCATCCCTATATACATAATTTTCAAAGTCTTTCAGCAATACCACTACTTGGTCTATCTCCAAAGATGATTAAGGAAAAAGGAAAAAGATCTATATGTTCTAAAATGTTTATAGCAGCTCTCTGCACTAGAAACTGCAGGGATGCCCATCAACTTGCGAATGGTTGAAAAGGTTGTGGAATACAAATGTAATGGAATATTACTGTACTATAAGAAATGATGAGCAGGTAGACTTCAGAAAAACCTATATGAACTGATGCTGAATGAAATGAGCAGAAGCTGGAGAACATTGTGCACAGTAACAGCCATACTGGACAATAACTGGCTTTAATAGACTTTGTTCTTCTCAGTAATGCAAGGATCTAAGACAACTCCAAAAGAATCATGACGAAAAATAACTATGGAGTCTGAATGCAGAACAAAGCATAATATTAGCTCTCTTTGTTTTGTTGCTGTTTATTCTTTCTCATGGTTTCTCTCACTGTTTCTAATTCTTTTTTACACCATGACTAATGTGAAAATATGCTTAATATCAAAACCCAGGTCTTTCTGATTCTGAGGCCAGCTCTCTATCCACTCCTCCAACACATGCGTCTTTCATTTATCTCACAGTCAATAGGGTGTAGAGAAGTGATGACAAACTCAAATAAAAATGCAGGCCACTATTCCTACACAAGGATCTCTGTGAGGTGTATATTAACATTTTAAAAATGTAATGTTATCTATGCTTTATTTTAGTTCCATTTGTTTTGTTAAATATTTTCTAATTACGTTTTAATATGGTTCTGGATACGTTCAAGAGTGTTGCAGCTGCATGTGCATGTTGGCCACCTCTGCTGTACAGCACTGAACTTAGAAAACCTGGGTTCAAATCTTAGTTTAGACTATCTGTCAAAACAAACCTAGGAACTATATAAACACAATTACAAAACACTTTTCCCACAAATAAAGTCTGTTCTAAATAACTGAAAAAGTATCAGCTGCTTGTGGGAAGGTCAAGCTGATATAATAAAAATGACAACTCTACCTAAATTAATTTACTTGTTCAGTTTGACATCAAACTACCAAAAAAGTATTTTAGAGAGCTAGAAAAAATATAAAAATTCATCTGGAAGAACAAAGGCCAGGAATAGCAAGAGAATTAATGAAAAGAAACTGAAGGGAAAGTAGTCTAGCCATAACAGATTTTATATTGTAATATAAAGCAGCAATCATCAAAACTACTTTATATTGTCTAAGAAATAGAGTGATAGATTGTAACCGTAAGCACCCTGACATACACAGGGGGGCCTGCATTTATTAAAGAAAAAAAAGGCAATTGTTGAGGGGTTAACAATCACTTTAATCAAGCACATTTATCATTCACCAATAGGGAAAAATACAAGGAGAGAAATAAAGACCAAAAGACAGGCTTCCAATTATCTGACTGGTAAATATATGCATAGTTACCAGAGAGGGAAGCACCAACATCTGGATTTTCAAAGCAGTGGGTGGCTTAGTAGCTTCCCAGAGTCTCATCTAGCATACAAACCTTATTCTAAAAACTAGGCCCCAAAGTAAAACCTCATCCCAGAGTTTTTATACACTTGACATCACAACCCTTGAGAACCAGTGCCTCATTAGAAAATTAACAAAAGGTATGGGGCTTTCCACAAATCTTTCCAGTCCCAATAATGGCTGGTTGTGTTTGTCCTTCATTCTCGAAGAGGACTATGACATCAAGATGATGACATGACTTGTAGTTGACTGATTTTAGTAAAAGAGGGCTGTGCAAGGTCACCAACCTCACCTTCTTCAGGACAAATGGAGATGGCCCAGAATGGAATGTGAGACCCTGGCCCTTTCGGGCTTAGGTCTTATTACATTCTCACGTTGAGTGAGATACACCCATTCAATGAAAAGGCTTCTTTAGGTTACTCAAGGGATGGCCCCTTCAATAAAAAAAAAAATCAAACAGGGAAGGGAAGACTCTCAGGGTTCCTGGGTAAAAGAGCCCATGGTCACCTTTATTAAGGGTTTAGATAATACTAGTTACCAAAATTCATCATTATACCCATAGTTTGTTATATTGGTTAATTTAGGTTTTTAATATAAAAATATTCTTTATCGGAGTCAGTATAGCACTAGATCTGGAGTCAATATCTGGATTCAGATTCCACATCAGAAATTAGCTGTGCAAGTCATTTAACATCTGTCACAGTTTCCTTATCTGTAAAATGAGGGTATTATTAGACCTGATGCATTCTAAGGTTCCTTCTGAAATAAAATCTGATATATGATTCTTTAAAGAAACATAAAAGTGAATCATAATGGCATTATATATATCCTACTTTTTATTATCTTCTAAGGACAAGTATCCTTTTAGCATTTGGACTGTATGATATATTCAAATAATAGTACAAATCCCCCTTAAATTAAATATTAGTTGTATTTTGCTTGGAATTGTTTTAAGTAAAAATATGCAGATAATTTTTCCTATTGCTTCTATTATTACATAGAAATGTTGCTTCAGTTTGGTTCAAGTTATTGACTATCAATCACACTTAGGAGTAAAATAGTTTTTAAAAGGGGAATCTAAAAATAAAAATGCCAAACCCATTATGTTACTCGTGCTTCAAGTAACATGTTTTACATTAACTGGCAAATATATCTTCCCTTTTATAATTTTAGAGGAAATGATTATTATTGATTACCTTGCCTTTTCCAAAATTAGAATCATAGACGTCAACTAGGACAGACCCTGTAAAACTACAGGATTCAGTGGCACTAATATTGTCGAGCCCATTGTTTCTCAAATTAATTTGACAGTAGGATCTTTTGGGACTTTTAACAGAGACTGAGAACCCATAAATATTATTCCACAATATTGTTAATTATTTTAATGTGATTAAAGATGTTCCTTCATCCATTAATGGGCCTGCCCATCTCTGATTTGGTTAGGGAAGATTTGTAGGAAGGCCCACACCTTTTGCTAATGAGGAACTGGTTCTCAAGGGTTGGGATGCCCTCTGTCTCTAAAAAAGGTATAAATACTCTGAGAGTCAGGTTTTACTTGGGGGCTTAGATTTTGGAAGAAGCTTTGTGTGCCAGAAGAGACTCTGGGAAGCCACTAAGGAACTCCCCACAAGCCCCAATTTGAAAACCCAGATGTTAGTGCTTCCCTCTCCAGCAACTATGGTCAGACAACCTGTCTGTTGATTTGTGATATATTATGTATTGCTTATGTCAGACAGTTTAGAAGTGCTGTCTACTGATTTCCTGAAATAAGTGAATAATAGATGTTCTTGATTAAAGAGACCGTTAACCTCTCAAAAGTTGTCTTTCCTTTTAGAAAAGCAGGTCAAAGAACCTGTAACAGCAGGCCCCGTGTATGTCAGGGTGTTTACTGATACAGCTGTACAAAGGCACAGAAGTAGAAGATGGAACATCATACATAACAATAGTGAAGAGAATAGTTCAATTGGAAGGTAGAGTAGATAGAGACAAACTGCAAAGGATCTAAAATGCCCAATGGAGAGATTTACATTTTATCCTAGAAGACACAGGGTATAAATTGAAGTTTTACAAGCACGTAAGTGAAATGGTCAAATCCTTAGGAGCATTAATTTGATAGCTGTGTGAGGAAGAAGAAAATGCATAAAGGGAGATCAATTAACAATAACACGCTGGATAAACAAAGTGAGACAGAGTAAAGAGTCAAGGATGACTTCAAAGTGGCCAACATGGTAGGATCGTAGCGCCCTCCAAAGAAATAGGGGAGTTTGGAGAAGAGATAAGTTTACAGACATGTTGAATATGCCTAATAATAGAATGTGGGATATCCAAGAAGAGTCCAATATACAATAGGTAATCACATGACTGGAAGTTGATAGAGAGTTATAAAAGCTGGATATGCAAATTTGAAAGTATTCACCTTGGAGGGAATGAAATCAGAAACAGCAACAGCAAGAATCACTTACTAATGAAGATTTGTAGGTCTCATGAACTTCTCATCACCAACACTGTCTTCCATTTACCTAAATGCAATAAAACTTCACGGAGGCACCCTCACAGCAAACATTGATATTTAACAGACTATGTCACTGCAAGGAGAAGAGACACACAGAACGTGAATGACAAAGGTAATGTGTGGTACAGAGTGCTGGACTGATCATAGACTCTCCAAGCTAAACATTCACATTCAAGAAAAGCAGCAATCTCAAAAAAAGGTGACTAGAAGACTTAATGTCAACAGATTGGAGCACTTCTCCAAGCAGGTACAGTTTGTTGCTAACTTGGAGGGAAAGCTAAGCCAACACATGATTCGCAATGGTGAAGGAGAAAAAAAGTATGTGCTTTGAGAGATTTGATGAAGGGCACTACCTTTACTCATTTGGGCCAGAACACTCACAAACCTCAGGATTGGTTTCATGAAAATGATGGGGAAATTCTGAAGTTACTAAATGAAAAAAGAGAACTCCACACAGTTCACTAGCAGGACAGTTCATCTCTAAGAAGGCAGCATTTAACTCCATCAAAAGCAAAGTACAAGCAAAGCTCAGAGTGATGCAAGATTCTTGGCTCAGTAAGAAGGCAGATGATTCAGTTTTAAACTAAAAGTAACAAGCAAAGAGCTGTTATGATGCCCTGAAGGCTATTTATGGATCAAAGATCTATGGTCATTTCAACTACTCAGTGCTAATGGAGCCACATTGATCAGTGATAAGGATATGACCCTGAAAACATGGGCTGAACACTTCCATAGTGTTCTCAACAGACTGTCATTACCAATGCTGAAGTTTCTGACCATATACCTCAGATAGAAGTTCATCTCTCTCTAGAAAAACTTCCAATTGAAAAAGAACTTTTGAATGCCACTAGCTTCCTTTCCTATGGCAAAGAACCTGGTGCTGATTATGCTCCAGCTGAGATTTACAAGGCAGGGGTCTCTTCCTCATACAAAAGCTGACTGAAATTGTCCAGGTTATATGGCAAAAGAAGGTTATCCCCCAGAAATTCAAGGGTGCCTCCACTATCCACCTGTGAAAAGGAAATAGGTTAGGTACTCCTTTAGGGGGTTACCCATTCACAATGAATGTAAAAATAAAATAAGAGTTTTCCCAGCTCAACAAAAAGATATTGTTCTTTTTAGAGGGAGAATGCTTCTCACAATCTGGGGGCTCATCCTGGGATTCAAGCATTGGAAAGGGGAACACCTGCTATGGAGAAGAGGAGTCACTGATTTCCAACAGCCCAAATAGCTATAGAAGAGCATTTTCCCCACTGTGGACTGCTAACTTTCCAAGACTGTTTTTTTTTTTTGATTCACTGTGAACCCAGAAACATGGATAAAATAATAAGAGACATATATCCACAGCAATCAGGAAACCCTGTGTAAAGGTCAAGAAGACAAATGACATCAAAGGGTAAAGTCTTGACTCCTGCCTGAGTTGGATTTAAGTGAGCAAAGTCATCAGATTCAATCTCTCCTCCACAGTCATGAGTCCAATGGCAAGATAAAAGTCAAGAAGACTGTCGATGATCTGGGATGCAGTGTGTGACCTTGGCCTTTCTAAATAAAGGTCTTTCCCAGGTCTCAGTTTGCCTGAGGCAACATCCTTTCAGTGACTAAGAGCTAGATCGAGAGCCCTCACTGGGCTGTACAAGATCAACTGCTCAATCAACAAGCATTGGTGATGTTCCCACTATATGCCACCATCCTGGAGACAGTGGAGGAACCAGGAATCACAAAGACAGAATATACAGAGAGTGTGATGGCCCAACCATCCTATTTTCAGTCTCCCACAAAGTGCTCAACACATCCAAAGGCATTATTCTTCACTAACTACTATTACTACTAATAATGACCCTGGGCATCCTATGAATCTTGAGGTCAATGATCCTGAGCACCATGGCTGTACAAGTACAATCATAATAAACCTTTGCATTTGTAAACAAAAAAATGGGAAATAGGTTGTCCTGTGGCAATCACAAAGGGATGCCTCTCTTAGACACTGCTACCAAGATCCTTGCCAGAATTCTCCTTGACAGGCTGATCCTTCACCTGGAAGATGTTCATCTACCCAAGAGTCAGTGTAGCTTCAGAAAGGGCTGAGGAATGGTCGATAATAGTGTTTGCTGCCCAACAACTCCAAGAGAAATGCAAGGAGCAGATCAGAGGTCTGTACACAATATTTGCCAATCTGACCAAGGCTTTTGAAACTGTCAGTTGTGAAGGCTTGTGAAAGATCATGGCAAAAATTGGTTGTCCAGAGAAGTTCATCAAGTACTGTATGCAAGTTTCATGATGGCATAATTGCATGGCTTCTGGATTACAGATAATGCTCGTGCATTTCTCTAGTCACCAACAGAGTGAAGCAGAGCTGTGTGCTTTCTCCCATGTTTTTTAGTATGATGTTTTCAGTCATGTTGTCAAATGCCTTCAATGAGAATGAACACAGCATCAAGATCAGCTACCACACTGATGGTAAACTTTTCAATTTGAAAAAAGGGTATAAGCCAAACGTAAAGTGGAGGAAGAGACATCTCCATTCCAAATGTTCACATAGATTATTCGTGCCTGACCTGTGACAGAGACTTCTGAGCTCACACTGATCCGATCAGCCAGTCAGATATGCTGTATGTACACTGACACCGATATAATGATGTCATTTTGGATCTCTTCAAGTACAAAGACAACAATCACTACCACTGTTAATGTTTCATTTATGGTGAAATGGCACTGATAAGGTCATAGCACGAAAAAGGGTACTGAATATAAATTTTGAACAGCAGAAAAAATATAAAGCTATAATTTATGTGACATTTTCTACTAAAGTCATGACAACTGCATTCAGCTACAATGTCTTTCCTTCTGTACCGAGGGCTGGACTGTCTAGGGCGAGCAAAAGAGCACTTTCAATAAAGGACTCTTTACATATACAATGTACTAACCTTTATCATTTTTGAGAGACACAACTGCTGATACTTATTACATAGTCCATACACATGTGCTTACCAAGAGTAGGGCTGAATTTGCTTTAGAATTCATTTACTATATATTTGTGCTGATCTGTATCTCCTAATCTTGACAGATTAGGAAAAAACATTCATTGCTAGTGAAATAATTTAGCCCACCTTAACTTATAGCCCATGACATTATATGTACTTTACAATTTTATTATGTTCTTCTATCTTTTCTGATGGGAAGGTTATTAATAAAAGAAAATAGAACAAGTAAGTTTATAAAATGACAGTTTTATGACCAGAACTAATTCTGCCCTGTATTTATTCCAAGATCATCAATTTAATTTAATTTTTAAAATTGATATGTTAACTGCCATTAAATTAACGAATTTATTTGCCCTTCTACCTTACATTTGTCACAGTCAAGTAATGCAAATGTTTTTAATGTTCTCTATGATATCAATGAAAAGACTAGTGCTGCCTTTTCATCGGAATGTGATTTGCAGGGGAAAGAACTGAAAGTACTTATAAGTTTAACTTGTTAATGCATGTTAACATTTGGGCATAAGGAAATAGGTAGTGATAAATAACAAACCTCGTACACAAGAACTTCCATCCACCACAAACAAGCCATTCTATCCCTCTTCTTCTGTAAGTTACTCGAGCCCGTGGTAATGTATGATAATCACTTTCATCATTTTCAAAACCTTCTTCAGACATCATTAGTGGCATTTCATCCAAATGGGAGGATTCATCTTCTAGTTGATATCTACTTAAAGAAAAAAAGCATAGTAAGTAAAAAATATAAAATAGCCTTCCATGCTTCTTTTTTATTCTGCTACTTTTAAAATCAGTCACACATGTACACATATTCCTACAAGCCGTTCAGTGGATATCACAATCATCTACTGTGTATTCCCCATGTCTAGTGATCCAGGCATTCCCACTTTCATCCAGCCTGACAAGAAGTAATTGTTATCCCTCAACCTCTATATAGTTCCAAAAAAAGAGGTATCATAGTGTTGAAGAAATGCTATTTTGAAAACTAAAGACAGAATATTCAAGTCTTGGTTTTGACACCTAATATTTGACTGAAGCTGAACAAAGAAAGCCCTTAATCTTTCTTAGAGTAAATATTCTCTTCTATGAAAGGGGGATAAATACTACTTATAATACCTACCTCACAACACTGTTGCGAGGAAAAAAATTGTTAATGTTAAGGTACTACACAAATTTGAGTTACTATACTCAACATTAACAGCTTATTGTTTTATTCTTCATTAGTTAGATGTATGAACATAGCAATTCTATCAGTGTACTGGAACCAAAGACTGGATCTGTTTAATATTTAAATTACTATTTTCAAAGCTGGATTTACTGTAGTAAAAGGTTACTGTAGTAAAACTCAAGGATGAACATATAAGATGGCTGTGGGCCATCTAGCAAAAATAATCAGAAAAATTTCAAAATAGCAACTTCGTTCTGAATAGAGGAAAGGAAATGTCCAATTTCTTTAAAAAGGTATTCTTTAAAATTTTTTTTAAAGTAAGGCATTCAGAATAATATAAGAATAAAGGATAAGGGATTTAGAGCTAGAAGCATCTCAAAGGTAATCTAGTCAGTGAGTCAACTAGTCCGTCAACTAGCAATTAAGTGCCTACTTTGTCAGGCACTGTACAAAGCACTGGGAATGCAAATAAAAGCAAAAAAACAGTCCCAGCTCTCAAGAGGCTTATAATCTAATGGAGGAAGAAGAATGCAAAAAGCCGTATACAAATAAGAAACAAACAGAGAGAAGGCACTAAGATTAAGGAGGACTGAGAAAGGCTTCTTGCAGAAGGTAGACTTTAGCTAAGACCAAAATGAAACCAGAGAAACTGGAAGGCTGAAGTGAAAAGAAAGAACATTCTAGGAATGAGAAGTAAAGCTCAGAGAACATACACTGAAAAGGTAACAGAGTTGGTAAATGAAGTGTCTTCTTCAAGGAACAACAAGGAGGCCAAGATCATTGGGTCACAGAGTACCTGGAAGGGAGTAAGGTATAAAAAGATTGGAAAGGCAGTAGGAAAGGCAGGTCATAAAGGGCTTTAAAAGTCAAACAGGATTTTGTATTTGATCCTGGAAGCAACAGGAAACCTATTGGGGTATACTGAATAGGGAGTGATATAATCAGTTATCTGCCCTTTAGAAAAAAATCAATTTGGTGAGAGGAGGAAGGACTGGAGTAGAAACAACTTGAGGAATACCAACCAGAAGGCTATTGCAATAGTCCACAGATAAAATAATAAGAGTCTTGGAATGATAGCAGTTGCAGTGTCAGAAGAGAAAAGAGGGTAAAATAGAAACAACAGGATTCGACAACTGATGGGATAAAGGATGTGAAAGAAAGAGAGGAATATAGGAAGATTCCTAGGTTGCAAGTATTGGTAACTGATAGGATGGTGGTAGTCTTTACAGTAATAAAGAAGTTAGGGACAAAAGAGGCTTGGGGAGAAAGATAATGAGTTCAGGGCTGGACATGAGTTTAAGATGTGGAATATAGAGGTTCAGATTTATAACAGGCAGTTGAAGATACGAAACTGGAGGATGGGAGAGGAATAAAAGCTGGAAAGGTAAAACTGAGTCATCTACACAGAGATAATTAAAATTACCTAATCTTCTGGCTGAGGACTTAAGGCCCAGAGCTAGGTGAAATTACTTATATAATGTTACAAAGGTATTAAGTGGAAAAGCCAGTATTTAAACCCTGGACCTTGGATATAAGAAGCAATTAAATAGTAAGAACTCATGTAAATGATACAGTATTGAATTCTACTGTCCCCTTCCATTTTATGAGTAAACTCATCCCATTAACATCCACAGTTTAGTTAACTGGGAAGGAAGAATAGCAGGGAGGGAAGGAGAGACTAGCAGGGAGGCAAGTGAGTCGTATGTATATAGCACCCAAGTACAGTTCTGAAAAGAAGTTGGGAAAATGTCTTTTGGCAAGTCATTTAAGCACCCTGTTCCTCTCAATTTCCTTATCTGTAAAACAAGGGTTTTGGATTGGATAGCTTCTGAGATCCTTTGGTGCTCTACATTTAGGATCTATGTAACCTCCCTCCAAAAAGTTACTGGTCTGGGAGCTTAGTCATGGTAGAGGGCCAGAGACTGACTCCTAGGATTTCAGAATTGGAAGGAACCTTAAGAGTTATCCACCTGAACCAATATCTGAACAGGATTCCCTTGTAGAACATCCTCCACAAGCAATCATGCAAAACACCTGATAATGTGGAACTCCACCTTCAAGAGAGCCTATTCACTTTTAGACAGCTTGAATAGTCAGGTTTCTCCCAATGTTTCAGAGATCTATGATTTGTCTGAGTAGATAGTACCCCAATCTGACACTGAATGAAGCCCCCATATACCAAAAGAGCTGTTCTGTGAGGTTTCTGTGAGGTTTCAGGACTAAAAAAAAAAAGGTATCATCCCATGGCAAGCCTGGTGGGGCTTTCCCAAGTTAGCAAGTTTTCTCCTTATATATGACAGACACATTACTCACCACCTTGCTATAGCCATCAGGAATCTAAGGTCATTTTCATAGCAAGATGAGACAAAGACATAATTAACATAATTCACTTCTTTTCAGATAGAAGTTAGGGAGATTTCTTCTCTTCCTGGTCCCCACATTTCCAATGGGACAGCTTCTGGCCTTCCAGCATGGACTTTCTTTGTCAACACAAGATGATCCAATTAGATTGTGAAAACTTCTTGAAGATGTGAAAAGACTCCCTTTGTACCACCACCTGCACTAGCACCACCCTTTGCACACAGTCCCTAGTGACCTTCATGATGCAGGCAAATAAATGGCAATCTGATATAAGCATTACTGAGTACTACACTGGAGCGCAGAGGACAGAGGGCTAGAATTAGCCTAAAAGGATCTAACTTCAAATTCTGACTTTAATACTACCTGTGGTCTTAGGCAAGTAATTTCACTTTTTGGGCCTCAGTTTCATATCTGCAAAATAATGAGATGGGACCAGATGTTCCTAAGATCATTTGCATCTCTAAAGCTATGATCTGGTGATTCTTTGAAGAGGTGAGGAGTTGGAGGGTGGGTGGAGGGGCTAGGCATGAAACACTACACATACTGGCTGACAGCATCAATTTCTTTTTCCTCCTCTTTCAAAATTTTTGTTACAAGTTGACTAGGTAAGGAGTAGGTAGGGACAGATGCAGAAATGAAAGTGATGTAGAAACAAAAGATACCTATAAAAATTTAATTTAAAAGATAAGGCATTCAGAAAGAGAGATGAGATATGACTGAAAATTAAAAGGCAATGCTGTATAATGAGGATGCAATAGTAAAAAAATAAAATAAATATCAGTAACAGAGATAAAGAGAAACTGAACCTAAGCAAATATATATAACTTGACTAACTGGAGAGGGGAAATCCAGAATTAAAGCACTTGAGAAAAACAAAACAAAAAGGAATGAGGAATACTTGACATTAAAATGGTGCTTTATTCTCTAGTTCACACCGTCTTTTGAGTCTTTAAGTTTAAAAAAGAATACCATCCCCCCGAGTTTTCATCGCTTTTTCATACAATCTAATTTTAAAGATTCCAAGACAGGTTAACAGATAGGATAGAAATTATTGTATTAAAATGTGACTAAGAACAGCAATATATTTGTAGCAAGGTAGTGTATTAAGGAGTTTTGTTAATACTGACAGAGTCCCCCTAATGAAAGCATCTTAACATTTCTTTAAGACAGTATTCAAAAGGAGACTATAAATGAGAGTCAAATGTTTCCGGTTCCCTAATGGGCCCTCATAAACTAGAACATGTTCAGAAGAGAGCAACCAGCAAATAGTGGGGATTAAAATCATGTCATATTAAGAAATGGGTAGCAAAATGAGGATGTATAGCCTAGGGGAAAAAAAGATGACCTGAAGGGCATGAAAATTGTTTTCAAATATTTGAAGGAGTTTCCTGTGGAAGACGACACCTTTTTACCAAACTTCAGAGGACAAACTTAGGACCAACGGAAAGAAGATAATGAACAGAACTTTATAAAAGTTAGATATGATACTAATTAATGAATGGGAACAGAAAGGTATCTAGGTGGCAGCAATACAGAGTTAGGAAGACCTAAGTTCATATCTGGTTTCAGACATTTAATAGCTGGCCAAGTCACTTAACCTCTGTCAGTTTCCATTTCCTTATCTGTGAAGTAATGGTAGTATTAACACCTACCTCCTATGTTTGTTAAGGGATAAGATGACATAATATTTGCAAAGCATTTTACAAACCTTAAAGTGCTATTTAAAAAAGCTAGCTATTATCCATAGAAAAGCATTCATAGTTCATATATAAAAATTTAGTTATTGGAATTTTAAAATACCAGGATCTCTCAATCTTAGTTAACCTTTAGAACTATGTCAAATGTTCAAAGTAAACCTAACCTCGTTTCAATAAACTATAAGCTATATGTTACATATTCCCTTTTTCACCTTTCCATCTATTCAGAAGCAGCTGGCAGAACAGTGGATAAAGTTCTGGGCCTGAAGTCAGGAAGACCTGAGTTCAAACTCAGCCTGGAACATTTAATTAGCTATGTGACCTTAGACAAGTCACTTAACTTCTCTTTGTTTCACTTTCCTCATCTGTAAAACAGGGATGATAATAACAGAATCTACTTCACCAGGAGTACATGTCACATAATACATTAACAAAAAATGACCATGTAATACAACATAAAAATCTCACAGACAGAAAAAAGCAGAAATAAACATATTACTGAAAATGTGATTTAAAAAGAGGATGCTAAATTACTTAATCATAAAAAACTATATAGTCAAAGAACAAACCACAGAAATAATAGATAATGTTATTAAATATTACGACAACAATGAGACAATATATCAAAAGCCTTGAGATGTACATAGGGGAAAACGTATCTCTCTAAAAACTTTAACCAACAAAAGAAAGAAGAGATCACTTAAACCAGGCATGGAAATAAAAAAGACTAGAAAAAATATTACAAATTTAAAAACCCCAATTAAACTTCCCCCCCAAAAAAATTTAACAATCAAAAAAGAAATTTAAAAATTAAGTTTTTAAAAAAAGAGAATTGATAAAT